>OY292534.1:5263957-5737527 GCA_958496365.1 Subacronicta megacephala
GCAAACGATGTACCTATACGTTCGGAATATCCTATAATCATCCGTAATGGTCTATAATAGAATAAGGAGAACACACTGTAGTCATCATTGACACTATAAAAACACTTTTTACTTTAATATTATCAGATACATATATATTTACTCTAGAAAAATAAAAAAAATGTCTATAAAATCACGCTTAAAATGTAACTTTTGTATACTTAAACCTTTCAAATGTTTTCAATATAGGAGGTCGTCGCATCGGTTCCGGACGTATCATGGTGCGCGACGTGCCGGCCAACGCGTGGGAGGAGGGCGAGTACCGCGGGGCGGAGCCCTACCGCCCCCCGCGCGAGAGGGAGCGAGAACGTGAACGGGAACGTGAACACACCAGGCCTAACAACGACAGGTATGATCGAATGAAACTAGATACGTTCGTCACGGATTTTATCGGACATATTGATATTTTACATCAGTGCCTAATATTTTACATAACATACCATCACGAATGTATTCCCCGAATGTTTAGGCAGAGGTGTACTTAATGTACACCCACAGTTCGCCGGTATGTTTAGGTCCCATGTAATAGGGGGCGAGCCTATTGCCATTCACCGTGCACAAATCCAGACTCCGAGCTGCTCGTTTAGTCCACTCTCGGCCCCTCGACCCCTAAAAAAAGATTTGTTTATTTGTGTCCTCTCAACCCCTAAACATAGTTCACACTCGACCCCCAGTTCGGTAAGTACCTAAAATTAATATTTTGGTACAGTAGAGTACAGAATAATTTAGCCACTTCTACTGTTGTCTGTTGGAGGCCGAGTAGCAATTTTATTTCACCTGCAACTTTATTCCTTTGTTTGCAAAGTCCTGATTTTGTATTTTTATATGGCGGTAATTCTTCTATAACATTTGTCTCGGAGCTCTTTAGCACAACCATCATAGTAAATAGATGATATAGGCTGTTTGAAATTATACATTTTAAATATTCCCTACTATCACTTGTTGTGTCAGTCATGTTTGGAAATAGAATTTGTGCATTCTTCTATTACCTTGATAACTACTACGCTAAACGCAAATGATTTAAGTAAGTGTTATACAAATTATGTTGAGGGTATTTTAATTAAATAGTATCCTTAATCACTTGACAAGGCAGTAATATTTTACATGATATAATAAAGGATCCAAAAGGATTGAATGCATGGATGGAAGCTTTTATACGTCATGTTAAAATAACTTATACCTTGTCTTTGTAGATGTGTGACTAATAACTTAATTTTACGATTAGTGTCGGAAATAAGAGCTACAGGTATGGCTGTCAATTCTTTTTTTAAGTGTATTTTTAGATACCTACAAAAGAAGGAAATAATTAAATCTATGTTCAATGTTCCACTAATTTATAGTTCCTAAATAATCACACATTTTACAATTTTTAGCCAATAAATTGTAAAATAGGCGGGTTTGCGCTTACACTTAAATATTAAGTCATAACATTGTGGTAGACATATCTATCTAGACTAAAGGTATATCACAATCATTATTATTCGCTTATGGCCTCTTTAATACCATATCTTGCAAACCCATCAAGATATTGGTAAATGTTTCTTAAACGGTATAAAAGTGGACTATGGACAGTAATCCAGCTCCAAGAAGATAATCGAGGAGTCGCATCCCTTTTTTACTCCCAACATAAGCTAGAGGCCTATATCAAAGCGGCAGTGACAAGGTGATGCGCGTATTAAGTATTAACGCACACTGTATTACATTGCCTACATTTTTTATTATGCTTCTACTTTTTGTTGTTTCGTTGATCGCCAAGAATTAGAAAAAAAACTTATTGACAGTCAAATTTAATCTCATTTCCTCTCCCAATGTTCTCTCAAATTAAGAATTGGATTCTAGGAATATTATTGATGAGGTTAGCATGATATGTCTGCCCTAAGATTGGAAATGTCTGAAATGCAAATTGGTTTGTCATTGTTATTTTTTTCTGATTTGTGGCAAACGGAGATTAATATGGCCTCACGTCCGCCAACACTGCTGCAGACCTAATACACTGAATTTCGTGTGCGTATACGCAGCAATGTTGACAGACGGTTTCCACGGTCCATTTAATATTTTTTTGCGCACTCTTTCAAATATTATTTGTTTTAATATTATAAACGTGTTTGTATACCAACAGGTTTGAACGGCGCTCGTTCGGTAGAGACTCCTACTCCTCTGACATCAAGAGGGAACGGGACGATCGATTCATCAACGAGAAGATGCAACACAGGTCCTTTTTATTTTATTATTACATTACTCTAAGGTAGTCTACCAAGTCTATCTATATCAATAATAGAGCATTGGTAATTTAATATGTGGGCCACGACGAAAACAGCGGGGTGTTATAAGTTGGATTTAACTACGACCGACAAATCTAAGCAGCCCCAAACGCAACGATGCTTGGTTTCTAATATTCTACATATTATTTTAAACGTAAAGGGTTTTTTTTTATGTCAGGGGTTTTTTAATATTTTTGTACTTATTGTCTCGTGTGCCTAGCTCCACAGAAGTGACAATTATTTTTAATTTCAGGGAGGACAACCGTAGATCTGGTGGTCGCTTCTCTCAACGACGCCTTGAGAAGGAAGATGAACCCGAATGGTAAGTTTATACCTTGTATTTTATTCTAAAACTGCGACCAATTTGTTCTCGAGTTTTTGATGTTAGGTGTATTTTGTAAAATAATTAAAAAAGAAACGTAAATCTTTAAAACAAGTTTCGCAGTGTAACATATACATGGACCCCTAATATGTATAATAGTAATAGTTGTACCTGTGTATTTTAACTAATTAAAAAAAAACCTTTTTCATGGTAAAATATGTCATGTCTAAGCCAGATACTCGTCGCAGTCAGTGTTGCCATTGATTGATAACATATAATTTTAACTCATGTTGCATGTAAAATAAATTGCTTACAAGCCCAACAATAGTTATCTCATGTTTTTCATCTACTAATTCATAGTTGCTTCGTTATAGAAGAAAGAAATATAGAAAATAATATATTGTTTGGATGATTTATTTACCTAAAGTGTTAGCATATAAAAAAATGACATCAATGTGGCTGACAGTAAAGACATAATATGACATGTTTTTTTAAATGTTTGTGGCTGATGCGAATCCATGTTTGTACAGGTTTAGTGGTGGGCCGACATCTCAGTTGGAAACCATCGAGCTGCGCGGCTTCGACGACCCACCCAAGAAGAATGGCAACGCGAACAATAAAGAGACTGAGGTAAACTTAATTATAAACTTATCCATTATTTGCAGCTGACTGTACTTTGCACTGTACTTTCATCATCATCATCATCGTCATCAGCCCATATTCGTCCACCGCTGGACGTAGGCCTCCCCTAGTGAACGCCACAAAGCCCGATCTTCAGCTTTCGTCATGCAGTCACTGCCAGCTGCCTTCCGCAAGTCGTCACTCCATCTGGCCGGCGGGCGCCCTACACTGTACTTTATGGTCTCATACAAAATCCATCCAGATAGACCATAGCGCTCTATTGTAGACCACATCGTTGCTTAACATTAGGCAAGTGGTGGTCAAGCGCAAGTCTATCTATGATAAAAAGAATATATACCATAAATAGAACCGATCAACAAAAAATAAAATTAAAATTGGTTCAAAAATAAGAAAGTTATAGTATTTCAATTTTATGCTAGACAGAGAGTGTACTATAGCGACTTGTGACATCTCAAACCGATGCCATTCAAATTCTATACTAACACTTATTTTGCGTGAAAGGGACATAGCATCCCCTCTCAATCCCCACCGAAATCTTAAAACGCTTATGTATTAGAACTCAATTAGCCGATTCAAATTCAATATAAGTTTTATGTTTAATTGAATTTCACAATATATTGCAGTGACTAGCCTAATAAATCCCTCGCTTTCTGGTAGACCTTTTTTTGTTTACGAGGGAAAACTTTCGAAAGGCAACCGGTCTTCGGGGATTAGGCCGGACAGTGTGGGATTCTGACCCACTAAAACCACCCTGGTGGACACCATCAGAACATGGAGGGGGGCACCGTGTCCTCTTAATAGACCACCCCAGAACCTACCCTGTGTAACGCCTGTTAGGGCACATCCCTGGGGGTCTGGTAGACCTAGAGCCACCCCAGAACCCACCCTGTGCAATGCGTTAGGGCACATCCCTGGGAGTCTAGTAGACCTAGAGATATTACATAACATACCATCACGCCTGTATTCCCCGAAGGGTAAGGCAGAGGTGTACTAATGTACAGTGGGTTATAGCTGTTATCTGACCCACCGAGACCCCGCCGGCCCACCTAGGGTCAGGTAACAGCTATTACCCACTGCACATTCTCATTTCGCCGGTATGTTTAGGTCCCATGTAATAGGGGTCGCCTATTGCCATTAAATCAGATTCCGAGCTGCTATCATAGAAAAACCCAATAACACCCTCGACATTGGAATCGAACCCAGGATCTGTAGCGTAGCAGTCGCGCTAAGGACAACCAGACTAATGACAGTCAGAGACAGTCTAAGATATTATATAATAAATCTATAATTACGATAATTACCGACTTTTTTAAATTCAGAAGTGGAACAATAACGGCGGGTCGCGGTCGCCGGCGCAGGAGCGGTGGCGCGAGACGTCCTCGCCCATCGCGCAACCAAACAACGAGTCTGCTAACTCCAGCAACGTATGTATACCTGGGGCCGTATTACCACGATCGATGTTAGGTAGAGCATTGCTATCAGTGTATCATTGTTAGCAGTGTGATACTGCTATACAGGTTAAAAAGTGGCATCCCTCGCTCGCTACTTAAAAATTATCGCATTAATACGTGGTAATACGACCCCTGGTGTTACTACATAATTATTGTAAGAGCCAGCCTCATTAGTCTAGTGGTCCTAACCACGACTGCTACGCTAGAGGTCTTGGTTTCAATCCTCAGGTCGAGCAACGTGTTATTGGGTTTTTCTATGAAATTCTCAGTAGCAGCTCGGAGTCTGGATTTGTGCCCAGTTACTGGCAATAGGCTCGCCCCCTATTACATGGGACTTAAACATACCAGCAAAGTGTTGGTGAACATTAGTACACCTCTGTATAACCCTTCGGGGAATACAGGCGTGATGCTATGTTATGTTTTTTGAGTTCTTGAGCTTTTACAGTAATTACACATCACGCCTGTATTCCCCGAAGGGTTATACAGAGGTGTACTAATTTACACCCAGGCTTCGCCGGTATGTTTAGGTCCCATGTAATAGAACTAAAAAAAATATATGTGGAAATCACATTAATTCATGTTAATAAATTTTCCCCAGGATAAGGATTCTGGCGTGGAGTCCAAGAGCGAAGAACCTCAGCAGAACAACGAACAGCCGGAGTTCAACTTGGACGAGTTTCTCAAGTTTGACACCATACCCGACGTTCTCACCGTAAGCACAACACTATAGCGTTGATACTATCCATAGGAGACTGCGAAACCAAAAACAAAGTCTATTAATTCAGTGGAAGTAAGTGGCAAGTGTGGAGGAACGGAGAGAAAAGATGGATGGATTGTGTGAAGTCAGATATGATGGAAAAGGGATTGAATGATGAGATGACGACTAACAGGGATGAATGGAAGAAAAGGACAGGTTGCGCCGACCCCAAATAAATTGGGAAAAGGACAGGATGATGATGATGATGAGGCTAAGGTCGAGTTCCAAGACCATTTTTCCATTTTTGTACTAATACCTAAATATTCATAAACCCACCCTTACAAACAGTCTAGCAGAAACATAAGATATGTATAACACAGGTAATATATATAAAGAAATATAGCGTATATTTATCATATTTTTAACCGACTTCAAAAAGATCTTTATGCCTCTATGTCTCTATGCCTCCTATGGCCTATGTCCGTGACATTCGGGCATTGTTTTAACATTAAACGCTCATGGATAAATTGAAACAAAATTAATTATACTTTTAAATGTACGAATTGGTAGAATTTGGCCAGATTTTTCATAAACAGTCAAACGAGGTTCAAAACCGAATTAATAATTTATAATAACGTTTTTTAAGCTGTATAAAATGAACAGAGTATTATTTGTAGAACGGTGGCGGTGAGTCTGAGGGCGGCAGTCGGTTTAGCCGCTGGTTCCGCCGCGAGAGCCCCACCAACGACGCGAAGCACTACGAGCGACTGCTGCACAACATGGTGGATGGTGAGACCTTGTTTATTGTATACTAGCTTTCCGCCCACCCCTTCGCTCCCGTGTCTGTATATCATGCCTGTATTCCCCGAAGGGTTAGGCGGAGGCGAACTTAATGTACACCTACAGTTCGCCGGTATGTTTAGGTCCTATGTAATAGGGGGTGAGCCTATTGCCATTCACCGGGCACAAATACAGACTCCGAGCTGCTACTGAGAATTTCATACAAAAACCCAATAACATTTTGCTCGACTTGGGGATCCCATGTTATATTATATGGGATTTAAAACAAACCGGTGAAACGTGGGTGTACATTAGTACATACAATACAATATGTCTAACCCTTCGAGGAATACAGGCGTGATGGTATGCTATGTTTTAAGATTTTGGGATTAATGTGGCCTGCTGCAATTAAGGAAATATATTTATTTACTTAAGACCGTATGCTTTATTTATGTTGAATGTGTAGTGTATTCCTTGTTGCAGACCTAATAAATATATAAGCATATTATATTTTGTTTGTTGTTGTGTCAGAGTTGGACAACAGTCGTTCTGAGGCGGGGTCTGTCCTGGGCGGGGAGGCGCACGTGTTCGCGCCCATCTCCCCGGCGGCCGCGCGCGCGCCCTTCGCCCCGCAGCCCGCCTCGCTGTTCGACCTGCTGCTGCGAGCCAACGCCAACCACAACCACAACCACAACCACAACCACGACAACAGGCCTGGTAATATAACATGCACATACATTAGTCATAATATGGAATAAGCATGATCACTGATTTTGAAAAAGAGTTCCCTATTATATTTTCACGCGTTTAAGAATCCATCTACATCAATCCACCTTGAAAACAAAATTTTTTTTTATTCGCAATTATCGTCCCACTTCAGTGCAAGAGAGTAGCGAGGCCTTTGCCCTGCAGTAGGACGAATATTTTTTTTAGCTATTCGATCCTGCGTTTTCTGCTTAGGTACACCTACAGAAGACCAGCCCGCAGTGAATTTCTTCACTGAAAATTACTTTATAATCTTTGCATAGAAAATGCTTAACAAATACCAAAAGATCTTTATTTGTTCAAATTCGTCGTCGTCGTCATCAACCCATTACATTGTCACACTGCTGGGCACGGGTCTCCTCTCAGAACGAGAGGGATTAGGCTATAGTCCACCACGCTAGCCTACTGCGAGTTGGCAGACTTCACATGCCGTCAAGAAATCTCTCAGGCATGCAGGTTTCCTCATGATGTTTTCCTTCACCGTTTAAGCGCTTGATAATTAATTATTAATACGCACATGACTTCGAAAAGACAGTGGTGCGTGCCCTGGATTCGAACTCGAGACCTTTGACTTGGCAGTCCAATTGTCATATCACAAGGCTATCATTGCTTATTGTTCAAATTATTCAAATTAAACTCAAATTCTCCCAAACATTTACTGTCCTCACCAGTAATAAATAATTATGTTCAACATGTCTATTGTTACAGAGGTGAACCACGTCGGCGGTAAAATGCATAGCTTGGAAGAGTTGGAGGCGCGTCTCCGACCGCAGCACACCACACAGCATCACAATGTACCTGATCATGATCTCACTGCCTTCAAACGACTTGTGAGTGTAAACTTCCCTTATAATACGTATTTTATTTGTTTGTTATTTGACAAGTTATTGAACAAGACCTACAAATGTTCGGTTAATTAACATAAAGTATGTCTAGACTTGAAACAAATATTTGTGAATCATGCAACATATGATTTGGCCGGAACGGTCATTTCGATGGGTCCTAAGAACAAAGTGAAAATGTAGAATCGTTTTTTTTAGTGAAAGCTTCAAAAAAACAACTAAATAATTTGATCGTATATGACTCTTGTTCTTGAGGGCCATATTCGCTCATCTTAAGTGGGAATCGAATTCACGTATTTCATTGAAATTCACCACATTAACCTCCACAAATCCAAATTAGAAACGCTATTTGAAACTTCACTTTAGCTCTATGTATACAAGTACCTCATGCTTAGATGAATTGTCTTATTCTTAGATTAGTTACCTGACTACTCGAAATAGTACACTACAGGATCAGTATGATATATCTAGGGATGACTCATTACATTTTCTATTTTTCAATGAATTTAAAACTATTCTATGGTAGTTGGGAAAAGGTATACTGAAAAATTACTGTTTAGGTGCACTATTTTGATTTCAATAAAGTGCAATCGCATAATAATTTGAGAATAGGACGTGAGCATGGAGCATGTACAACCGACAAAAGAGGAGGCATACAGGCAGTTATCAATATTTTGTTTTGACAAAGATTGTGTAATAATGTGACATAGTGTGTTAAAATTCAGGTGCTGGTAGGTGCCTACATACCAAACCTTTGCTGAATAATTATTTGTAACGCAATTTTTGTTAAGATATCGTTCGCTGCCTGTAAACACATTCTTTATTAGTACAAATGATTTCAACTAAATTCAAAATCAGTAAAGGTAATTCTTTTGTCGAGTGTACCTAACCCCCCGTTCGCACTGACGACAAAACATGTTGCAAATATCTATCTTTCTTTATCTAACTCTTAAAGAGTGACAGGGATAGGTAGCTGTTTGCAAACAATGATATTAAAAACTATAGATACCCGTATTCTAAAATCAACTACAAGAAATTAAGGCAATTCCCCGGATCGCTAGTTATTTTTTTCGATGCCATGTAATGGCGGCTGGCGCCTGACGCACACATGCACACGGCCAATTAGAATGCAGCACTTAATCGTAACGTAAATAAAGATGTACATTCATCTCTTTCTAACAACAGGTACACCGTAAGGTGGCATTTATTTTCTTTTCCTTCGCACGTATTAGTAGCTATGTAATAGTTGTGCTGTTTTTGATAGCCGTGTTGTTCGTGAATGCTCATCTATATAATAATACGTCATTGTTTGCAACATGTTTTGTCGTCAGTGGGAAGACAGGGTAAAAGTTTCGACGTAGATGGTGTATTTATGTGATGACATGTGGTACAGTTGGCGCAGGTGTCGGGCGGCCACGCGGTGGCGGCGGCGCCGGAGCCGGCGCGGGCGCAGCCCATGCCCATGAGCTTGTTACAGGTACGTCATTTTGAAATTGTTTTTTTTTTGTTTTCAAATTCATTTATTCATTGAGAATATTTTCATGCGTTAAATTCCATAATATAACTTACCATCACGCCTGTACTCCTCGAAGGGTTAGACAGAGGTGTACTTAATGTATAGCCACAGTTCGCCGGTACGTTTAGGTCCCATGAAAAAGGGGGCGAGCGTATTGCCACACACCGGGCACATATCCAAACTCAGAGCTGCTACTGAGAATTTTATAGAAAACCCAATAAAAATTTGATCGATCTGTGAATCGAACTCAAGGCCGCTAGTGTAGCAGTCGCACTTAGGACCACTACCCTAATGAGGCACTCATAGAGCCAATCAACAAAAAAATAAGCATTATATAGTTATATTGCATTTTAATTTTATTCTACATGAGATACTCTAATTATGCTTATATCTTTAACATCTTAAAGCTTTATTAGCCGATTTAAACATTTTTTTGCATAATTTGTGTACCTCCGCCTTTTTTTCGAGTTAGAAAACTTGATGATTTCGTAAACCATGCCATCAAACCACCACGCAATAATCATTTTCTTATTTACGTTTTCTATCCAGATGCTGAACAAGAGCATGGAGCAGCAGCAGAAAGCACAGCAACAGCAACAGCAGCAACAACAGCAACAACAACAACAACAACAGCAGCAGCAACAGCAACAACAGCAGCCGCATATACCGCAGGAGCTCCTTTACAAGCTCTTGCAAGTGCAGGTAATTTACTGAAAATTCTTACACATAAACATATCTTAGACTGGAACAAATATCTGTGACATAAGCATAATTAATCGGCATATAATGTTCCCACTGCTGGGACACAGGCATCCTCTCAGCGAGAGGGAGTGGGCAGTAATCCACCACGCAGGCCCAGTGCGGGTTGGTAGGTGTCACATGTCTTCGAATTTTTGGTTCAAGGACATGCAGGTTTTCTCACGATGTTTTCCTTCACGTTTTTAAATATTTGTGTGGGTCATATAAATATTTGTTCGACTGCAGTACTGAAGCCGTTCATGCAGATTTTTTTTAATGATTATGAGATTTGTTTTTGACCAGACTGCCTCATTAGTCTAGTGGTCTGAAGAGCGACGCTCTTCGCTACGCTGGAGGTCCTTGGCTCGATCCCCAGGTCGAGCAACTGGGATGGTTGGCGCTCTTTGGGGGAGGCCTATCTTCAGCAGTGGACGGCAATAGGCTGATATGATGAATGGCAGTAGGCTCGCCCCTATTACGTGTGATCTAAACATACCGGCGAAGCGTGGGTGTATATTAGCACACCTCTGTGAAACCCTTCGGGGAATACAGGCGTGATGGTATGTTATGTTGTCTTTTTTGTATACAGCAACACCAACAGCAGCAAGCGGCAGCGTCGGCGGGCGGCGGAGAGATGGGCGGCATCGCGCCAGCAGACCGCGAGTTGTTGCAGCGACCTGAGGCGCAAGCCATCGTGCGAGGTCAGTTACTTCTATATAGGTTGCAATGACCCAGCCAGGACCGTCTAAGGAGCCCATAGGGCCAGAATGTTGGGCCCTTTTTGAAAGGAAAAAAAATAAAATGTTTCATTTTTTGGGGTTACAAGCCGGGGACCGGGGACACGGAACTGGAACTAGTGTAACCATATATTCTGAAACACTCAATTAAAATATTTCTTGTTGTTGTTTAAAATTATTCTATTTAGGCAAATTTTGAGACTTCTACGTTAAGAGATCAATTGGTGTTATTGAGTTTGTCTATGAAATTCTCAGTAGTAGCTCAGAGTTTCGAATTGTGTCCCAGTTGAAGTCAGCAGGTTCTCTCCCTATTACATGGAACTCTGCTGATCTGTTAACATACTGCATCTTTCTCGTAGACCGCCTAAGTGCGTTTGTCCACCGCCACCGTCACCGTCACCGTCAACGAGATGACGGCGCCGATTTAGCGACCATACATTTACTATGGCCGCGTGTACACCGCACGCCCGTCACCCGAGCGCCGTCATCCCGTCCGCCGATTTTTCGCTTAGTTCGGCGCTACCGCTAGAACTCAGCCCGAGATTATGACGGGCCGAAGTGGCGGCAATACAAAACACATTTTAACGTGTCCATTTACGCCGGCGCCGTGACGTTGTCGTCGCACCGCGATAGCTTTTGATTATTTATATCAAAAATATATTAGGTACAATAAAAATGCCCCAGAAATTGCCGCAACTTGAATAAAACATAAAATAAAAATACATAACACGCTCCTGTAATGTATCTTTCTCGTATTATCGGATGAATCCAAAATTCATTGCATCGCTTACGCCTTCTTACGTACAAAAGCAGAAGGAGAAGTTATCAAACAACTGACTGAACCACCGAGATCGGATCGTCGCGGTGGACAAACGATCGCCGTCACGTCAACGTGATCTCGGCCAGAAATAATCTCGTTGACGGTGCCGTGCCGGTGACGGTGGCGGTGGACAAACGGCCTAAGAGTTGTCAGGTCACTTTGGTGGCGCTGCTTGCTAAAGAAAATGTGAACAATACATCAAATTCAGTACATTAAAATCTAGTTCCTTAATTTGCCACCTGGTGCCTCTGGCGGGAATACTATAGTCGCACGCTCGTAATTTTTCGCAACGAGCTGTCAGTTTGATATCTCTCTAGAGTTGTTAAACAACATCAGAAAAAAGTACCTCTTGGGTGTGGATGCAACTGCTCCGTGTTATGTATACAGTGTGGGCATGAAACCTCATGCTGCTCGGTCATTGAACTTTGATACATGATGCTATAAAGACCGAAAGAGACAGCGCTATACAAATCCGAATATCCTATCGTCTCTGTCGTATTTCCGATGTTGTGATTCCCGGGATTACACGCGACGGGCGACTGGTTTCACTGCTTATATTGGTTCAAAATAATATTGGTTCCTGATAAGAATAAAATATGGTACTGATTACTTTGATAAAGTAGTTTTAGCTGTTTGTTGATGTTGTGTGTATGTATTGTTTGCAATTCATTGTAATGTCGACTTTTTGGGCTTATACGAATGCACTTTAAAGGCCATTAGTGCAACAGGCTTCGGTACCTATTTTAGGCATAGAAAATTTATTGATTTTAAGGCCCAAATGGCTGCCATATTTTAATAAATGATTAAATAGGTCTTATATTATGGTTGTTTTGTAAAAAAATAGATATCTAGCAAGCGGCCGTTGTTATTAAATGGAATTTAGGGTTTTGACCTTTCGCAATGTTAATTTTAACCACAATTTACATAAATATTGTGAAAATGTTTTTATTGTAATGTTGTGAGATTTGAAATTTTCGTTTGTTTTGACCACGGAGGAGAGAAAAAAGCGGAGATGCCGCAAGGCAAAATTTCTTTAGAAAGCAGCGTCGCCTAATTGCGGGTGACAGGGGGACGAGGTACGGCGATGGCTCCACCCCACGATAGAAAACCCGCCCTTTATTTGTAAATCCATCTAGTGGTGAATGGAATTATTACAGTCAAATTGAACTAGTTATTTTCATTTTAGTTCGTCTATTTGCCACTATGGCGTAACAAAGCATGATACTTTGATCCAGAACATTCTATGTGCGTTAGAATTAGGGATGTTAAAAAATAATCGATTATTAAAAAAAACGATTATTGTTTCATAAAAATCGTTTTTTTATGAGCAATTATTATTTAAAAAAAATCGATTATTTATTCATCGATTTTTTTATTTTAATCGTCCCCTTTTTCGATTTTCTTCTACTGGCATCTATTAAAATTACAAGAAACACCGCTACCCGCTATCCATTTGAGGGCAGGGGTGGGTTTGTTATTATTTTGCAAATTGTTCGTAGATAACCTTTGAGCAACAGGGAGTAGCCTTAGCGATTTATTACCAACCAAATAGTTCTGCCATTTTTTTGCGGGGGGAAATGTGCCCACAAGCGCAGTTCCGAATTACTACAAACAAAACTAAAACTGTAATGACGACACTAACACATACAAAATTAAACAATACCAACAAGCATTGCACAGCGCTGAAACAGCAAATAGCCATCTAACCAGACGAACAAACATGCAGCACTAAAACGCTTTTTAAGTTAAGGCTCTCTCGCTAATAAGAAAGGTCGAAAGCGCCGTAAAATTCATGGCGCTTTGACGCATAGGCGTTTGGTTCAACGTTAAAGGTAACATCACTAAATTATTCATCGGCAAGAATTCGGATTTATCGCTCGACCGATACGTATTTTGGAGGGGCTAGCGGACTCAATGTTGGTACACAAATCTGTTAATAATTTAAAATAGAATACACGAATTTGGTGTCTAAATGTAATTAAATAGAAAAATACGGTAAAGATTTATTTACATTTGAAATTTCATACCATGTTTTAGTAGATTTGATGTTCCAGAAAATAAAAATAGATTTTTAAATAATCGATTTTTTTACCGCAAAGTCACATCCCTAGTTAGAATGGCTCATCAATTAAAACCGACTACCTACCAACAGATGGCGCATTTTTCTTATATTCAATTCTTGTACTTGTTTTATGCATAAGGTATATAATTTATCTATAAAGTAACGTTTAGTAAGCAAAATAAACATTAGCAAGTAATTTGAGCAAAAAATTGGCTACGAATAACATGCATTGATAGTATAAAAACACGTAATCTATAAGAAGTTGTTAGAAATCTTAGAATGCTTCTCTTCAACGGTAGATGTCTCTATCTTCAATCTGGCGATCAAGCTAGAAAATTTGTGTTTATAAAATGAAAATATTAATTTTAGGGACTTACACGTGAAATATTATGCCATCAACATGTTTCAGTTTTGATCCGGAACAATTGTTGCATCCAACAACAGCGCACTTCATTATTAAAACAATGTAACAATATTAAAAACCTATTAAAATACGACGCATCCACGGATCCGAACGCGATCAAGATTCATTCGAAACTATGGTTATCGGCCCCGCCCACTGTGACGTCATGACCTAGTTGGAGGCGCATGACCTACTTGCCTTGTGGCATCTCCGCTTTTTTCTCTCCTCCGTGGTTTTGACAATTATCATCGATCATAAACGTTTTAGCGTACATATTTTCAAAGACGTCACCCCATCTTTATTCTAATACGGGAGCTACTGTGCGCCATATTGTTATAGTATCTGATGTTCTCGGTTATTTAGACTAACATGTACAGTAGCATAAGCGATCGATACAGGGATCGAGATACCGGGAATTGCCGGGGCTTGAAACGAATGTAGATGAAGCGAAAGTAGTGTGCCAGGATCGTAGCAAGTGGAAATCTTTAGTCTCTGCCTACCCCCATGGGAGACAGGCGTGACAATATGTATGTATGTGTATGAAACACATGTTGCAACATTGCTGTGAATTCTCAAGCTTAGACATAACACGAATATTGCAATGCAAAAATCTTGCACACCTCACCCTTTTTTGACGGCTATTTTTAAAACAGTTTCGACGCTAGTGGTAACAAATACCTAATTCATGAGAGCGTTTAAGCCATAGTCATCCATGTTCGCCTAGTGCAATCACCATCAAATATATCAGAGTAAACAAACTGATCATAATTATCTGAGCAACTAGAGAAATTAAACCATATCTCAGCGACACAAAAGATTTTTTAGAATGAACACTACTCACGACAGCTGTCATTCTGACATGTATTTTATCCCATCGAGGTATTGTTGAATTTCCCTAATTGCTCAGATAATTATGAACAGTCCGATGTATTTCATGGTGACTGTACAACAGACTTCACACGCCGTTGATAAAGTCTCTCAGCTTTGCAGGCTTTTCTAAGCGAATGATACACTTTCTATTAACATAATTTACAAACAATAATATAAATATCTATTTATCTAGACGCCGTCCTGCTGGGATCCTAAAGTGACTAAGAAATTTAATACGCACATGATTTCCAAAAATCAGACGTGTAGTCATATCCTGTGGGCTCCATAATTTATTAATATTATTATTTCAGGACTGAAAACTGGCGAGATAACGCCGCAGCATTTGATGCAGCAGCTGAGCAACCCTGGCCTGCAGAGCCGGCACCGCGAAGTGTTGCTGACTATTTTAAGACTTCACCAGCATCAGAGACAGGTTATTTTACATAAAAATAAGATTTAAGTTGGATCGTCCCACCTTGGGCGCCAAATCCATTTTTTGTTTTTGCTAATTGTTCGTCTAACAATTTCAAGATTCATGGCAGTAGAAATTGCGACAGCAAATTTATTATATTGACAACCAACTACGACAAATAAATAAAATGAATAAATAAAACTACTTTTTACGGACTTACGGACAAAAAAAAACAGAATTTAATATTTGTTCGCATTCCACAATGTCATAAAATAATTTGCCTCAAAAATAATTTGCCGCCCAAAGTGGGACGACAAAGCCCGTTCTCGATAATAACCGTTATATATTTGATGGTACAGATGGGCGAGTCCCCGTTGCCAGGGGGCGTGGCGCAGCACCTCGTGGTACCACCACATCACCAGCCGCTGCGTCTGTCACCACTGCCACACCAAGGTAAAGAGACTACTTTATTCACCGACAACCAGTGGCATAGCGTGCCTTGGAGGGGACCTGTATCACCATTAGCTGGGCGGCCCAAATTAAGAGTATAGATTTTGGGCATTTTTTTATAACCTCCTCCCTTTTCTGTTTACTTTTTCGTATGACAGTTTTTTTTATATGATTTTTTTTTCGGGCAGCACGAGATTAAATGACATTATGGATAACATTTTACTAATTTTTGCTTACACAGGTTGGGGGCCCTGTAGCCCGGGGCCCCGTATCATTACGGCTGTAGCTACGCCCCTGCTAACAACCATACTTTTGTTTATGTCTGTATATCGCACGCTAAATATTAGACTGACCTAACTCAAAATAAGCCAATTGTTGGAAAATCGCAAAAATGTGTCGTTATTTACGTGTCTGACTTAATGACATAAACCTCCATGACATAATAATAATATTTGATAATGTAACTATTTAATTATTGGTACTAAAATTGTTTTCTTTTTTCTCGCTTAGGACTTAAACCATAGTTGGTCAGTATATTATAAAGCGTGGGATGGGTCTATAACACTTTTTGGTATGAAGCTAATATTGTATAACTTAATAATGAATAGTTAACGTCGCTCTTATTACAGTCATGTGGCTAAAATATATTGAGACATACAATTAGCGAAAAAATGTTGAACGATCAACGACGCCCGTACCGGTCTCATGATACCAAAACATTGTGTCTATAATATGGGACTGAGGGAGTTGTAGCAATCATATTTTCACGTACGCACGGCTACAGGTCCAGCTATACAAAACCAGTTAACGCTGGCCTCTTATTGCATAGAAAGCCTATACAATGCGAGAGCGGCTTAAACTGGAATTGTGTAGGGTGACCTGTAGTGTGTACCTTGAATGTTTTATAGAAACAATTTGCGAAAAAATAATTATTGGGGGGCTATGTTGAACGATTCACTGTGCCAAATGGTACGCACGGCTACACATCAAGCTATACAAAACCAATATAGGCTGGTCTTGAATTTTACGGGGAGCCTTTACAATGGGAGGTCAGTTTAAACTGAATTTGTATAGCTTGATGTGTAGCCCTGTGTACGTTATTACTTTACTGATTATAATGTAATATTGTTGTTAACGTAACATTTCTCGTACGGACGCAGCGTTCTGTGTGTCGCCTATAATGGCCACCAGTCCAAACACTCTGGCCGTTCACCATCCAGGTAGTATCTGTTTCATTTCGCTCATCTATAGGTACAGTCACCATCAAATATTATTTATATATGGGGGGAAATACTCAGAGCCAAGAACAGAGACTTTTAAATAAACTTTTATTAAAACTTAAAAGCTTTTCTGACGTCTTACACTTTCTCTACCAATCTACACTGATGCCGAGAAGCGTCCCCTCCTACTTTCACCCATCCCTTTCACTCCTATAGATCCATCCAACCATCTCCTTCACTCTTAAGTTCTTTCCCTTTCACTCTCGTAGGTCTGTCCTTTTTTCTTCATACTTGCGTTCCGTGTCCCACACATATTTATTTAATCTTTTATTTAAAAATAAAATGGTACAAAAGGCGGACTTGATTCCATATGGCATTCTCTACCATATATCGGAGCGAATAGACTGTTCATTATCTAACCAAGCTAGGGAAATTAAACTATATCTCAATGGGATAGAATTACATAATAGAAAGACAGCTACCGTGTGTAGTGTTCATTCTAAAACATCCTTTGTGTCGCTGAGATATGGTTTAATTTCTCTAGTTGCTCAGATAATTATGAACAGTCTGATTGCTCCGATATATTTGATGGTGACTGTACTAATATTATAAAGAGGAAAAATTTGTTTTTTTGTTTCTCTTTTTTTATACCACTAAGGTGGTAAACAAGCATACGGCCCGCCTCATGGTAAGCGGTTTCCGTAGCCTATGGATGCTTGCAACACCAGGGGTATCACTCGCGTGTTGCCGGCCCTGTAAAGGAAAGGGTAGGGAAGTAGAAAAGAGAAGGAAGGGGACTGAGGGAGGAATTGGGGCTCCGGCGCTCAAGTAGACGAACTCTGTAACTGCTGAACCGATTTTAATAATTATATTTGTTATACCGTGGGATAACTGGGATCTTATGCAGGTGAAACTGTGAGCAAATTTATATTTAGTTCAATAAATTTCTCACTTAATTATCTTCATGGGGTAAAAGGACGATTTTTGCCTTATGGGCGCAGGATAAATAAGTATGGCGATGTCTTCATTGGTTTTACATGTTTTATTTTTATCATCAATATAAACTATACTTTTTTGTTTAAATGCTGCCTGTCATTGGGATCTTATTGACCAAGGTGACTCTGAGGAACAAGATAATTGGGGATTCCATAAATGATAAAATAAACATTATTATTATTATGTGGGTGTACATTAGTCACCATTACACCTCTGTCTAACCCCTCGGGAAATACAGGTGTTATGGTATGTGTGTATTATTGTTCCTCTGCCTGCGCATTATAGAGGCTAGGCCTATTATGTAACACTGGGCAAACAGATAATACGAGGTTGTGTAGACGATGGTGTTTTTTTTAAAGTTTAATAGCAATGTGGGTCGCACATTATTAGTATTCCTGTAAACCCCTCGTGCTAAACTAAATGCTTTTGTTACGAGTGGGTTCACGTCGATAGTGCAATGGGTGGGTTCCGAATTGGCAACCACTTGATCGCAAGTCCGACGCCCTAGCTATTACGCTACCGCCGCTTCAAACTCAGTTCAGTTACTGTCTACTGGTTCTGAATGGTTTTCAAATAAATTTTAAATTCACTTAAATTAATGAATGAACTCTTCCCTGGCAGGCGTGCCGGCCCGCATACCTTCGCCGCGCGAGTTAGCCGCGCACACGCAGTCCATAATGCAGAATGCTCTCATCAAGAAGAAACTGGAGGAGCAGCGGGAGAACTTCCGCCGCAGGCAGGAGATGCAGCAGCCCAAACAATCCACTCCCATATCATTCACACCCACCTCGGTGAGTCATCGAGCAAAAAAAAAACATAAAATCTATACCAAGAAGTTTTTACCTTTTTTTGTCGGGGTTGGAAATGTTTTTTTTTTTTTTTTTTATGGTGTAACTCGGCAAACGAGCAGGCGAGCTACCTGATGGTAAGTAGTCATCGCCGCCCATGGACATCTGCAAAACCAAAGGAGTTGCAGATGCGTTGCCGAGCCTATTTAGGGAAAGGGAGGGGAAGGAGAAAAGGAGAAGGAAGGGGATTGGGGGAGGAATTGGGCCTCCGGCCCTCTCGCTCACCGAACGAAGCGTAGTAACGAAACGCTACTACTCGGACGTCGGTCTTCTGCGAGAGTGTGGTACTTCCCCGGTCAAGCCGGCCCATTCATGCTGCGAACAGCGTGGCCCTACCACAACAAAATTATTAGGTTTATATGCGCTACTTACTCACCGCCCCGGGGAGAGAGATGGGGTGTGTCGGATTCCGCTCTGAAGAGAGCGATCTACCGACTCAAACCAACCTCGGCGTTTCGCGTAACCACTTTAGTCCCGTGAATACGGGAGTGCTGTAGCATTCCTCCGCAGAAATAATATTTTTTTACCTAACCTAAATCGTTTCCGTGTACATGAACGTCATCTTAGGCCGAAGCGTCCATTCTAATATTATAAGTACGAAACTACCTCTGTCTGTCTGTCTGTTTGTTACGTTATCACGCCTTAACAGCTGAATTTGAGTGTAGAGATGGAAGGGCATACTTACCTTTAATGTCAAAAAGTCATTATGGATGTATATTAATGCGGTAAAAAGCAGTGCTATATAATGAAACGTTTTGTTTCAGGTATTACGTAAAATGACTGCAGAGAAAGAGTCTGATGCGCCAAGTCCGAAGCAGCAGCAGTGGGCACAGCCGCCCAAGGTGCCGCAGGGCAGACCTATAGTTAAGGTAAGTCTAGCCTTTAGGCGTTAGAAACCATATCCTAGCTTATAAACTTAACATAGTGATCAAGGCCTTCATAGAAATATATTTCATGTGACAATTAACGGCGAATAAAGACGCCTATTTAAGGAAAAGTATAAGGAAGGGGACTGAGGGAGAAATGGGCCTCCGGCGCTCCACACTCAACGTACGAAACGCAACAGTATGCATACTGGTACTTGACGTCGATATTCCATGGGAGGGTAGTACTTCCCCGGCCTGCTGGCATATCTACATGCCAGAAGGCACTACTAATACTATATATTTTTAGAAGTTGACATCCATAAAAGGTTGCTAAAACCATCCTCCACACAGAATCTTCAAGAGTTTTATAGATAAAAATGCTCAAATACCTATGAAGGTTAGATGGCGTTACAACACAACAATATTCGTCTGGTTGGAAGCGAGTGTGAGTTGGATTTCCGTGTAAATCATTGGCTGTTTCTAACCAGCTCTGAATTTAGATTTGTTCTCGGTTAACGGCAAAAGGCTCTCTACATACGATGTAGATGTAGTAGTAATGACAATATGCTTGGGTTATTGTTCCAGGGTAATCAAAGCGGCACAGCGCCGACGATCGGTTACGCGACGCCAAATGATTACCAACAGCATTACATGAATCAGCAACAGGTATAAACACTACACATGCTTAAGGCTAAACCGTCAGTTTTGGGCGCGAAAATCAATTGTTTCTTTCGAATACTTTGCGAAAACCAAGAAAAATTTGAATTTCGCGCCCAAGGCTGACGGTGTAGCCTTAAGATACATCCAGCCAACAATATGGAGTCCTCTACACACCTTTTTATTTTTACTAGCTGACCTGACAGGGGTTGTCCTGTCTTAGCTTGAAAGCTATTTAATTCGAAATGGAACATTAAAATAATAAAAAAACGCGCGAAGTTAAAATAATTTTAATTGCTGTCTAATTTTTAAATTATTTTTTTTGTTCAATAATGGCGACTCAGGCCAAAATGTTGTCAGTAATTATAATAGTAGTTAAGTTCTCTAATTTTCTGCGCAATTTCCTTAATTTTCCTTTCCGTAAGAACCTTCTTCAAGGTATTAGAAAACTAGAAGAGATGAATGAAATCGGCAAAGTCGTTCTCAAGATATGGTGTGACTAAGGGCAATAGGGATTAACAAAATAAATATTTTTTCAATTGTTTCATATTACAGCAAATGCTTGGTTCAGTTCGTCCCTTCCCACATCCTCCACAGAGGCAACAAGTACCAAATTCAGTAAGCTTTTTAAATCACTATTCTGTAGTACTTACAAGCTTTGTTTGACAGCAGATTATAATATTTACGGTGTTATCTTCATATCAAAGTGACATTATTTTGGATAATGTAAAATAAGAAGTAACTGCCTCGTAGTTAGTCTAGTAGTCCTAAGCGTAGTGTTCTTGAGTTTGATTCCCAGGTAATAAAATTTTATTGGGTTTTTCTATGGAATTCTCAGTAGCAGCTCTGAGTTTTGATCTGTGCCTAGTTAATGACAAAAGATATACCGGCGAACTGTGGGTGAAAGTTATACCCACACCTCTGCCTACTCTGCTCTGCCTCTCCCACGAGGCATACAGGCATCATGGTATGTTTTTTTTATATGTACAATAATGAACATATCTTGAACTTATCCATAAATTCATCTACGAAGCTTCAGTAAAATGTATGGTAAAACTACTCCTGTTGGTTCTATTCTGCTAGTATTCACTATAATGTTTATTTTTTATAATGTTTAGTACAACAACATGAACAATATGGCCCGCGGCATGGCTGGCGGCACCTCATTGCATAAGCTGCTCATCCAGTCACACCAGAGGAGTCTTAATGGTAATTATAACAATCTTCATTGTTAAAACTCATTGGTAAGGTTACGTGCTGCTCCGTTCGTATCAAGTTCCTATTTGACTGTCATTTTGAGTTTACTGTTGCCAAATAGACAAAAAATAGGTCTGACTTCTGGCAGAGCTTTCAGTTGTCTTGTGTTTGATTTAATAAAATAACAGGCTTATAACTTAATTATAGATAGATTATTCTTTTTTGTACACCAAAGGCAAAGAAATACTAACGTTACATGAGTAGGTACAGTTTTATTGGTGCTCGTATCGCTTTATGCAATTTCTTACAGACAACAATTAAATGGATCAGGGTTGTTAAAAAAAAGCTAATGGGCTATTGCTGTTAAATACACAATACATACTCAATAAATATATACCTAATAGGCTTTTAGAAATAGAATTATACATTACATATTATTACATAAATAAATAGATATAATTTGTGTTCTGAAAAGTACTTTGGATTGGCTATTAAAGTTCAAAGATTGTGTTTTTTTAACTCTGTTTTTTACCCACAAAACAAGTGTTAGTATGAAATTTGTATTGAGTTGTGATATCACAAACCGCAATAGCATGTTGTCTGCCAAGCATATAAAATTTTAATGTCCATTTTTTGGACTGATTTTGATATTATTTTTGTGTATCGGCTTTATTTGGGATAAAAAAAATTTAAAGGCCACTAAAAATAAGCAGTCACACAGCCTATCTTGAAGTATTTAATTGGTTATGTAAGAATAGCATGATATTATAGAAATGGGCGGCGCGGGCGGCACCGGCGGCGGCGACAACCAGCTGGCGCGGTGGTTCTCCCCCGAGCTGCTGGCGCGCGCCTCCGCCGGCAAGCTGCCCTCCGTGCACGTGCCCAACGCCCTCTCCCTCGAGGACCTGGAGCGCCACCACCAGCCCTCGGCGCCCGTGCACAACTGAGGCCGACAACACCCCCCCAACCCCACCACCACTTGACATAACACCACAACACCCCCGTCTACCCGGCTAGACATAACAATCAAATTAACAAGTGGTCCTCCTATATATTCTTCCGGTCGCCGTCCCTCGACATCCATGATATACGCTCACTCAATGTCAACGTTTCGGCATTTTAGTGCAAGAGGTTTTAAAAACTAAATTGTTTGTGACACGAAGAATGGATTGAAGTTAGAGACATTAATTTTGGTCTGTGTATTGCTCATTTATTTATAAATCAACCTTCGATACCCTGTTAAAGCAATAATATGAAATGTAAAACTCCAATTAGAGTTATAAAATGTAATAACTTCTTCCTATGTATTAAAGCTACTATAAAATCTATAAGAAAGACAAAATCAATTTGACGCTTAAACAGCATAAACGCGTAAAATATTGTTTTGTATTGAACGTTATAGTAATTCCATTCAAGATTGAGATCTGAATTTTGTTGGATAAAAAACAAAATTAATATTTATTTAGGAAGATTCAATGGCTTATATACTTTAAAGATATTGGTGAGTCGGATAACATGTAAAAGCAATGTATTATTATAGAAGCTAAGATACCTAGAGATTGCTACGTACAGTAAATAATCTAAAGACATCGAAATACATTGATAACTTGCAAGCACGGACGAAGTATGAAATGTGTAGAGAATAGTTAATGTATATCGTAAGACTTGATTTTGCCTGTTAGTAGTAAATTGAAATTCATTACGTCCGCGACGTGTGAACCTCGTCGTGTTCTAGAAATCTCGAAAAGAACATTTTATGAAGAAATTTATGTCAATGTACCCTACAAACTGTGAAACTGTACAGGACTAGTATTGACAACAGGTAGCAGCTGATGGCGAGGAAGAATTTTGATGTATTAATTTGTGTAGGCTGTTTCGACTGATAGTCATTATTATAACCCGCTGTCAGCTCCCTTCTCTGACTTCCAATTGACTTCATTTTAGTGGAGTAGCCACTTCCTCCATGACACTCATGGACGAGAGCGCTGAACTCAAGAAACACACGGCCAAATTGATAAGTGTCCTCATTTGATCTGGTTTTCTTGTTTTCGGTGCTAGGTTAGGGTCGGCTGATGAGATGTAAGCGAGTATGAATGTGCGAATGTGTGAGTGTATGTGTATACGTATGTCTACGGTTGTGTTTGTAAGCATTTTTGTTACTACGTCGTTTATGTGAGGAGAAGGATTTTCGTTGATAAAATAATAATAGAAGTATTGTCATTCCCCACGTCTGAACTCTACGAGGCGGGGAATAGACACTAGTTAGGGCGACCGTTTTAGTTCCGAATCGCGATTTCATTTTGTAATACGATTTTGGAATTTTGCACAAGTGTAACCAAAACGAAGCATTTGTGTTTTAAATTCCTTGAATATATTTTTTTATGAATTTTACGATTCGCGTGCGATTTTAGCGATTCTTTTTTTCATCATTGAGACCTGAGCTAGATGCATGTCAATTATAATTTCGGATAGTAGCACAGTAGGAGCGTATACAGATATGGTACACGAAAATATACTAACACGTAATATGTTCCACCTTTTTTAGTTGAATCTTCCCTGTGTACGCCCTCACGGCAAATGTAGAGTATTACCGTCCAGAAAGTGCATGTCAATCTCTTTGTTGGAAACTCAAGCAATTATACTACGTACATAACGCATATGCCTTTTAATTCAATAAATTAATAATTATTTTAATAAAGCCCTAATTTTTTAGACCAGCTACTTGTCATGTATATTCAGGATGGACAAATTTAACGACAGATAACAGATGTTTTAAAATATGCATGTAGATATTTTATTTATTATGTTCTGTCTGTTGTATAAATTTATAAAGGAAGTTGTCCGAAGCCCATCTGAACGTTACCACTTGTCGTATAGCGCAGGTTTCAACACATTTTGATGACATTTTAAGACGGATTTGATGGCATAATACTCTAATCATGAAATGAAATGATTTTTATTTGTGAGAGGACGTGGTGCCGTTAGTGGCGCATGAGATGCGTCACTGGCGGTACCAAGGTACCATGTTAGTGGATTTAGTGGCGAAATTTCAGTTGAACGGGATTGTGAGCCGTGGCGACTTGCACGGTGGCACGCAGTTGTGCCGACGCTTACTTGTAACAACACGAGAATGTCTGTAAGCTTTAAATTATTGATTAAAGAAAAAATTGAAAGTTACCACCTTGTTTTATTGTTTGTAAGAACCCTTATCCAGTTACAAAATGTTTAATCGAGCCCACATAAAAAGTCTGCAACGTAATTGGTCTGCTCTTGAGCGGCGGTGAATACTTACCATCAGGTGAGTCGTTTGCTATTATTACCTCGTATGATATATAAAAAAAACACCTTTTTTAATAAATCTCTTTGTGCTGATAATTTTCAGATTTATATCCCAATGCCTGTGCCAAAACTTGATGCTTTAAAATACATAAAGAAGCGGCTGGACTTTACGAAAATAGCTGCAATGACGAATACTGATTGAAAGTGACCAATATAAATTAGGTATGTAATTACAACACTGTTTTGCTGAGACTTTTGTATTTTTTATTTATAGAAACAATAAAGAAATACATTTCGTGTAGTAAATAAAAAGAAATTTCGTGTTTAAAATCTTTATTGATAAAAATATACACTCCAAAACTTCGACGGCACTTAATAATATTAACGTTAACTATGGAATTATCGCGAAAACGGAAGATTGGAAAATTATATGACGTTACCTTTTTAAATGTTAAATACTACGAATAAATAATTTAGTTGTAGATTAAATAGGACCCAATTAGAGGTAGGTACACTGTTCTGACTAAAACATGCTCCAGTTGTTAACAATGTAACATAATCCTGTATTGTTTGTTAGTTAAAACAATGTTTGATAAGAACAGCATTAGTACATTCCAAGAAGCTGATTAAAAGTTGCTTCGTAGGCGTTCAAAGTAATTGTTAGGACCTTGACAGACGGACTACGAGCACGTCGTTGAGCGTTACGTACCACAGCAGGTACGTCGCCGAATTTTTGCGAAAATACATCAATAACATTTATGAAAGGAACTACATTGTCGTCGTAAAATAAGAAGAAAATATATTGATTGGGCACGTTGAAACATTAATAAAAATATCCCTTTATGTCTTGATATGATCTACTCGGAATAATTCATCGGCTTGATTACTTTCAGTAGACATCCACACTTTCTTTTTGTATTCTATTTGAAATTACATTTTAATAAAAAAGGACTATTTAGAAAAGTACTCTAGTAATACTCCAGCCTAATCTCATTTTAAAAAGCCCTCGATGTGGTTTATGTGCCTGTAAAAATAAAATTAAATACAGACACCAAGTCACAACAATTTTTGTCTCGTCTATCTCGGCTCTGTGTCTCACAGAATACATAATATATATCTATTTACACACTATAATACTAATAAATATATTTCCGTTGTCTATGGAAACCTATCATTATGGAATTACTGCTTTTTATATTACCTACTTACTTACTCGTATATAGATAACCCCTGTTTCCAAGTACTTAAATGTTTGCCGTATTGTAACAATGAAGATACTTTATCGTTATGCAGTGGTTGGCGCTATATTGAGTCAAATTTGTAATGGCGATTGAGATTGTGTATCTTTAAACTTGGTATCCATTAAATGTAGTCATTATAAATAAATTATAAGTTTGCTACTAAATTATCAGATTCTCTCATGCCAATTAGCTTCTCTTCACCGATATGAACATAAGGAACCTAATAGAAATGATCTTTCAAGTGATAATTATTTTTTAAATTACTCTCATCATCAACCCATTACAATGTCACATTACTGGGCACGGGTCTCCTCTCAGAACGAGAGAATTAGGCCATATAGCTCACCACGACGGAAACAACATAATGTTTGCTTCTATTTAAAGTGTTCAAGGCTGCTTACGTGGCAAACTGCAGATATTTATTAACATTTTCCTTAAATGTTCACTCCAATATTAATACTTAATAATACGAAAGGAAACTGCTAAAACTTGTTACACAAATAACGTTGATAGTTTTATTAAATTTTTAAACGGAGACAAATTCTTTAAACTTATAATAATCTGTTTGTAAACACTTCAGTTACACATTATTCGCGTATCTAGCTTTTAAATCGAAATTAAAAAATCTACACGGACGGCACAAGACATGTATAGTGCTTCGGCTGTTGGCAAGCACACTGAATTGAAGTGAAGGGAATTTGCTTTGCGGTAGTCTGCCTTCGTGGCGGACCGAGCGCGCCCAGATACGCAGCTCGTTCCACTTCGTTCGGTTTCGTCATCACAGACATGCGCAGTACATACCGCGATAAGTGCCGTCCGTGGTCGATACGATACCGAAATAACCTTGATGTATAATGTAGATAGATACAGTATACATAGCTATCTAAATCCCACATGGCAGTATTCGCCGAAAGCAAGTCGCTCTGCATTGTTTCAATGCTCCTAAGTAGGTATTTTGTAAGTAGATCTACCTATATGATGAAATTTTGTAGAAACTATTTTTCGTACTTACATTTTAACATGCATTTGTTTCAGTTTGATGTCCACTGCATTATCTCACTTTGGATTCCAGACTGATGATTTCAACAAAAATTACTTTACAAAATATTATGTCCTTGGTCAAGGAATTGGCGACTGTTGAAGAACCTACCTTTCGTAAATTGTGTCTTATAATTCCGTAATAGGAGTTAAAGTTGAGCTAAATGGAACGTAAAAGCCTTTTAAAACGTCTGGAGGCCTGAGAATGCTTATTGTTTGTTCATATTAGCCCGGTCGCTTTTTATAACTTACCATTTACCTCTTTTGCAGGGTTCCAGAACTGGTTAGGGGCTGCGCATTTGAAAAAGAACCTAATAAACTCATTCCCTTTCAATATTGCTCGCAAAAGATAAGTTTGTAAAAGTAACTATTAGCTTCCCAATCGTAAAACATCGGCCACGGATGGTCTGTAAAAATACAAACAATAGTATTTCATCGCCACCACGCCTCAGCTAAGTATTTCCTGGAAAAGTTGCAGGTAAACAGCGAGACAATATCAGTACAAAACAAAACACAATACTTCCTTATTTCAATCAAGAATGTCCGATCGATAACGTAAAACGGACTAGGTTCTTAAAATTTTGAATGGGGAAGTTATGTATTTCACCCAATTTAAATAAATATATGTTTATTGTAGTGTTAAAAATCAGCTCTATGATATTGTACTTGGAAGTTGAATCAAATCTGCACCTTACAGTGCGTATACCATGACGCCTGTATTCCCCGAAGGGTCATGTAACTATGACAACGCAAGCAGTATTGAATCAATTTGAAACAGGCTCTTTTTTAATTTTCTGTTCGTTGAAAAAGGTCCTACGAAATCGGCAAAGGAGGATCATAATGAAATATTATTCCATTAAAACATTGCTATGGTTCTGCTACGAATTCAATTAATATTTAATTAAATTGATTTCGGATATTATGTATAAGTTAAATTTTGTAAACGGTACACAGAGCCTAGATCCCACAACACAGGGAATCCTAGTGTGGGATCTAGGGCCTCTACCAATAGTGTAAAAAAAAGAAAATAAATATTTTTCATTTTCATATTTGCCCCATGCAACCTTTTTATAGACCACCAATGTTTATATTGTGTTAATGTTGTGTGTTTAAGATCAGCAATGTTTTCACTGATCACAGCAGCACAATTTTATTGTGGAACTGAAAAAAAAACCTGCAGCGTGCAATAACCCAGCATCATCATCAAACCATTATTGTTCCACTCGGCACGAGTCTCCTCTCAAAATAAGAGGGATCAGGCTATAGTCCACCACGCTAGCCTACTGCGGGTTGGCAGACTTCACACGCCGGCGCCCCGGTGAGAAATCTCTCAGGAAAGCATCAACCCGCATACATTTTTAAAACATGACACTTAGCTAACTCCAACGTTTTTCAGAGATTTAGTACATCATATCAACGACAAATTATTACGCGATTTTTTTTATGGAAAGTACCCAGATTCCTGAAAAAAAATGTTTTTTTTTCCGGTTGTCTTACCGTCCGACAAGCAGGGCCGGGCTAAGCCATCGAGGCCCCTTTTACGGTACGGAGAAATTCTCATAGATCATCTGACACCCTCTTCCATTTCTGAAATGAGTCTGGGCTGGGAGGTTTTCGGGAATTTCCCACGAGATTGATTATCGCGCGTACCTGCACGGCAACTGACATTATAGGCTTTGAAATCGTTAATTTACCATCATACCATCACGCCTGTATTCCCCGAAGGGTTAGGCAGAGGTGTACTAATGTAGGTACACCCACATTTCCCCGGTATGTTTAAGTCCCATGTAATAGGGGGCGAGCCTATTGCCATTAACCGGGCACAAACAGACTCCGAGCTGCTACTGGGAATTTCATAGAAAAACCCAATAACACATTGCTCGACCGGGGGTCGAACCCACGACCTCTAGCGTAGCAGTCGCGCTTAGGACCACTAGACTAATGAGGCAGTCTCAAGCCAAATCGTAAATTTGAGAATAATAATGCTTTTGATTAGCATACTTCGATACAGATTTGGATAAGATTTTTTCTATCATCAGTGACATCAGTTATTGATGATGTAATCTATGTGTGCATAAAACATAGACTACGTGAGGGTGTCTCGCATTTACTGTCGTAGAATATCTAATTATGTATTTGCAATTGTTGTAAACTGAATTCGATATTTTTTCGGAACGTACGTTGTATTGATTGGAGTATAAATCTAATATAATAAAATCTACCTAACTGCCCAATGCTTGTACCTAAATAGGAAATATATGAGGATTATAAGAGCATTACAATGCAATACAGATTACTGTCTGTATGTTTGAATGCTCATCACGATTTATTTGCCAGAGGTGCATTTATTTTGATACACCGTAAAGAAGCAAAGTACAGTCAGCATTTAATATATCGAAGCGAACAGGCTATTCATAATTTTATTATATGAGCAACTAGGGAAATTAAACTTAATCTCAATGGGATAAATTACACGTCTGAATGACAGCTATCGTGTACGGTGTTCATTCTACACTATCCTTTGTGTCATTGAGATAAAGTTTAATGTCCTTAGTTGTTCAGATGTTTTTGAGCAGATTATTTGGGACGCGAAGTAAAACCGCGGGTTATAGTGACTGCGGCATACCCAGGTAATGTGAAATGGTCTACCGTGGCTCGGGTTTTCAGCAATAGGCTCATACTTACCCCATGCATGTAGGGAGCCCAGACATAACAATCACCCGGTAATTCTGAGTTACATCAGAAGTCCTTTTGAGAGAGAAGCGCTTCCTAAATAACGGTTTGCATAAAACTAGGATACCATTGCAGATATTCTAGTGTTGGTAATATTTTTTTGTGGGTATAATCGAATGTGTAGATATTCTATTAAAATATAGTTCTGTTATTCGGCATTGGCTTGCATAATAAAAATACTAATCAATTAAATTGTACCGGACGGGCGGACTCGTATGGGACTGGCAGGAACCTCCAATACAGTGCATCAATTGGTGTTTTCATTTACGTACGATTGGTGTTGTGTAACCCAATGTTTCCGGAACCTACAGTGTGCAGGGCGTCAGCGGCTCAAAAATATATAGACATAGTTCCTGAGTCCGCTCGTCCGGTACCTACAACAGTTTCTTGTCGACCTCGTTGTTTTTCATGAATTACGATTACCCGGTGTGTCCCTCCCACTGCTGGGCAAAAGCAAAAGTCGCCAAGGTCGTCATGATATCGTCAAAAGAGATGTTATGTACGAAATATTCAAGGAAAATTGCTATTTTAATGCTAATTCTAATAAAAGTAGAAACTACTCAAGAAATTGTATTACCTATCTCTTCCAATAGAAATTGATTCTTAGTGGCGTCTAAGTTCAGATTTTTCTAAATATTAAATTTAGTATATTACGTATATACAATTTATATATAATTAATTCATTATGTTATTACCTATGTACCTAGTATATTTTAAACTTTTTTAAGGATTTCGACTTAGTTGTGCATGAGGTCCATAAGAAGATTGGGCGCTTGTTACCATTTACGCTAATCCTTGGAAAAATAAATCTTGTTGATCTAAAGAAACGATCTGCTAAGACGAATGCTGTCTTATACTTTCAGAGGCAATCAGTTTCAGGGTCAAGATATCAAAAATATGTATTGTAAAGTTGTTGAGCGAATTAGATACCTGCCAAATACTGAGTTTACGTACTAACTCTTAGGATTTAGGATTGTTTAGCTAAGCTATTGACGATGGCTAGCAATAGCCTATAGCAGTATCTATTATCACAGTATTTATATTTATACACTGCTATTATGCTCTTGATAAACTTTCATTTAAGTACAAAGATCATTTTATTTTCATTAGGTTGATCTAAGAAATTTTTGTCTGTGATTAAGTCCTAAGGAAACCTAAAGTAGGTACCTACAGTGTACCTACCCTGAAGATAACAAACCGTTTTTTTATGATGTGGTTTACTTAGCTTTTATAACTTTCATAGTAGTCAGGGATTTGCTTATACTGACCAATGCCGAAACTAAATACACTTTATTTAAGCAGGTACACATACAATTATTTGCCGTTTCGACAGCTGCTGCCATAGAATATTTTTGATTTGATTTTACCTGCAGGTAAATTAACACGAAATAAAAGGGAAGGGCCACGGTACAACAACACGGCAGGGAAAATACTTCGATAGGAAAGTTTTGATAATTTTGTAAGCGCTCATCTTATAGGTTTGTTAATAAAAATACTTAATTAAATTGAGTTAAAGTATAGGTACATATCATTACTAGGTTAGGTACCTACAGGTAGGTACATTTTTTGTTCCGTAAAAATCACTATGGTATTATCGATTTCTCACGTAAACACTAATAAAATGCACTGAACTGAAAAATAGGAATGACCAAAAATATTTCGCGACATTTGACAGGATGACTGACAGCAGATCCTTTCTTACGTAACGAAACTGCGAAGTTTGTAAGTTGTGATGTCAATATGTTACAAATGTTCAATTTGACTGGTTGACAACAAAACAAAAGACGTCTAGAAAAAAAAAACACGCGAATGTTCGAGAACGTGTCACTCACTATGTCTGCATGCGCAAACCGAGCCTAATGGCGCCGAGGCGGGAGCAATTTATGGACGACAGTGAACGAGCTCCACACCCGGTGTGCTAGAGCGACGGTTGCCCGTCGAATGATTAAAATTTCGACGTTGGTGGAGCCCTAGTCGACGCGGTGGGGCGTGGGTCGCCGTCCTTGCGCCGCCGCTACTAGCCCGACAGCAGTCGCCATCCGCGCCCGAGAGACGAACAAAGAAAATCAGGAATCTAAAACTAGTAGTGTTAATGCACATTGCATTGAACACAAAAATGCACATATTATAATCCTGAGCGGGTGTACGTAAAAGAAGTCTAGGATTGTTGATTTTATTTTGGTATTTTTAAAGGTTAGTGCTTCTTTGAATACCTATCTACGTAATTTGGCCAGATACTTAAATGCGTTGTTATTAACACATGCATGATGGCGTCGTGACGATTTCTGATGAAATTAGGCTCATGTAGACCAGTGCATGTCGTCGAAGTGTAACGCTCAGTGAAAAAAGAAATGAAACACTATTAGACTTTGTGATTGCTCGAAAAAATAGGTGAATACCTACCTATAATATGTTATGTAGGCTAACAAGTTGCATCCATCTTATGTAAGTAAGTATTGATTAGCTAATAAATAATTCCGTGGTAGGCAAAATAGTGTGAATCAGGTATCAGATAAATTGCTGTTACCTAATTATTTATTTTTGCTATTTAATAGCTGCTCAAGCGGATCAAGATTGGCCATCGGCCGTATATAAAAAATGTCTTGGATACTAAGGTATGTTCAGTTATAATGTTAATTAAACCATATTTATTTGGTACGATGAGCAAATCTGGGTAGTTTTGTAGTATGTATATGCATAGTTAGAGGTAAATGTAGTGATATTTATGACCTCGTCGATGTGTAGTCTATCTATGTACCTAATCCATGTGAACCTTTGGATGACCGGATGTAACATACTTGGTAGGTATCGTCACATAAAAAATTTAGTTCAGTAAACTTGTATAAAATATACGATTAATTTAAATTACACTAACATGATCAATTGAACAATAAAAGACGCACTAGATGAATAAAAGTCATTGTACGCCAACGTAGCCATAGGTCCGTAGTGAGCGACCACCGCCATTTTGTTTTGCGTTCATTTCTTGTGACGGCTCGACGCGAAGGGGACGTTGCTAGCTAGGGTGAATGACGCTGGTGAACAATGAACGTCCATATTGCAAGAAATCATTTTTGATTTTGAGACGAGTGTGTGTGTAATGATTGCAATGTATCATGAATAAATCGTTAAGTTTATTACCTACTATTTGACGAGTGATTTGATTGTGTGAATTTTTATAGAAGGTAGGTCAATCCTTTTAATGACCGCGTGGAAAATTCTATCGTGTTTATTTGTCTTTATTTTACGCGTAGGTAAGTTTTTAGATGTTTTTTGTTGTTGTAAACAGTGTCTCAAACGAGCAATTTTATATCGAATCTAAAACAAACTTAATACCTATCGATTCCCTAACCCAAGATCATCTCCGTGTGTAGGTACGGCTACACCTACGGCGTTTTTTTAGTTGAAAAATATCAGTGAAGCTAATTAGATAGGTATAGGTACTTATAATAATTTATTGCTAATACTAAATAAGCATGTAGGCATTTGGTGAGGATAGAATAGGTACTTAATATGTACTTCTGATCTGATGATTCATCATTCGTCCGTTCTGTTTTTTTTTAAATATTTCTGGCATGGCTTCAGAGGCCTTTGTGCCATCGTCCGTTTTGATAACCAGGGTTGCCAATGTTCTCGTCTGTAAATTATTCAATAAAAATACCTACTATGATATCTTTAAATAAATCGTAGATCAATACTTTAAGGTAAGAAACAAAGATTGTTCTAGAATATGTCCGTTTTTTTTTTGCATTTTGTAGTAGGAGCAGGTCTAGTTTTATGTAATAATCAACACCAACTGCTATATATATTATATGTTTGGTCTCCGAATTTCTAGGTTATTTTTAGAAGTTTTTTTATTGTACCTGACAGTGGCAACATCTTCGGATTTACTAGTGATGTGACAGTGGAAAAAACGATTATCCAATTTTGTCGAGTTTTTTGCCGTTATTTAATCAGTAACGGTTATAACTACAACAAGGTTATTCTTTTGCTTATTTTTTTGCCGATTGGCACAGACATATTAGTTTCCAATATGCGGTATGGGACAAGAAGAAGAATCGGTTTTATGAGCATTAGATAATTAGAGTTCATTCAAAATATCTGAAGTTCGTCGCTCCGAACGAAATCACTAATATAAGTATTTTGCACAAGAATATCGAAATTTGTATGGAACATAATCACACATGAGAAGTTTGTGCAAGTGGTCAAACAACTGCAAAACCACTTGCGTACAACTTCCGACACGCACAGTTATTTTGTCCGAACTATAATATAACGATTTGACAATGTGGCTATTATAATAATCTCTTATGAGCTATTTATGCAATTTACATTTACCTAGATATACTGAATATTTACTTTATCGGAACTCCAGTGATGTGGCGAGCTGCTAGCTCATTTAAATGTATGTACTACCTATTTAGTGCTTACCTACCAATTTATTATGATTTATCTATATGTTAGTGTTATTATATATTAATAATAGTAATACTTCACTTGACCATCGGCAAAAGAAATTAGTTTTAACTGCACGTTATATTATCTTAATGATACACCGAATATCAGTTTGCGAGACTTATTTTAAGAGACAGTTCTAAATTTATTAGAACTAGGGAAACATTACTACATTGATACTTTGGTACAATTTGTTCGAAATAACTTGCCTAGTCTGAAGTTGTCTGCAAGTGGGTATGTAGTTGTAAATTTTAATATCAACACTCCATATTGGGATTGTAAATGTTTCGCATTCGTTATTATTTTCCTTGTTAATATCGTTATGTATAAAACACTTGTGATTTTACCAGTATGGCAATTTGGAAGGCTAACTTCGGACTAGCCAAGTTATTTTGAACAAACTGTACTTCCTTATTGAAATTACTTTTTGAGATTTGAATAGTAATTATTACTTATAGTAGGTACAGTAGTAATAATTAGACGAATTAGGTAGTCCGAGAATGACACTACTTTTGTGAGCCAGCGTGTGCCTTTAGATTAAAAACGGCATTTAATCTATGGTTTGGCCGTGCGTTGCCGGTTTGGGTTTCCACTAACCCCGAATGTTCCTACTGAATTTTTGTGAGTTGTAACTTACAACTTATTGCGTTACACGTAAATCGTAATTATTTCATTTTCGATTTCGTGGTTCCTCTAGCGCTAATGTTCAAAAGATGTTGTTGCAGTTGCAGGCATGCTTCTTAAAAATCTATCACTATGCCACATAAGCCACTTCTTGGTGTATTCCCGGTTTATTTTTACGAAATGACAAATCGCGTAACTCTATGACAGGCTTGGCAGTAGCGTCGATAAACATTGATCACAATGTCACGTTGCGTTAAGTGTTGCAAAGAACCCGAGTCTTTGAGTCCTATATAAACGGACTCGGATAATGAATGACAATACTCGACTCAGCACAACAGGAATACAAGACTGGAGTACTATATGCTCTACGAGCTCTTGAATGTTACATGAAAGCAGAAAGAAAAGTAATTTATTCAGCACAATTGAAACATGAGAGCTCGAGTCTCTTTTTGCAATCGTGTCCTTTTTATGCGGCGAGTCGCTTTCAAGACATCTTCGTCCATGAGTCTAGCAATTGAATTGCTACATTTACAGGACGGGGAGAAAGCCTCGGATAAGAAAATAGTTCAAGTTCAGCCATGATGCTTGGTCTAGTTTTAACACATTGTTTTCATGAAAAGGAAGAAACACAAAGTGATATGGGGTCCGTTTTTCAAAAGGGGAATTGACATTTGAATTTGGGGCAAAGCAAAAAAGCCTCTACGAGAAAGGATTTAACAAAAGTAATTAATAATTAGTCGCTCAAAAAATTGCGGCTTTATCATTGTACGTATTACTTCATCATAATTATTGTTTGCTCAAATGGATATTATATTGGTTGAGAGTTTTGGTATGGATAGCCATACCAGAACTTTCAAAATTAAAATACGAAATGGAGGAACCGAGCCCTTTTGACACTTAATCAAAATGGCGCCGCTCAAAGCTACGTAGCCGCGTCAGATAAGTTATTAGCACTGTATGTGTGTTCTCGGAAAGCTACTTTTTGTGCACAAATGTATCGACTAATGTGTGTAGGTGTTATAAACTAGTTAGAGGATTTAAATGGAGGAAAATCTCCCCGTGTAGCTATAAGTGTCAAATAATAACCTCTGCAGTTTTTATATTATGCTCACAAGTACCGACATGCCTTTAAGATGTAACAAAGCAGTACCTTGATGACGTTGTAAAATTTCATTTTTAATTTTTGATGGCGTTGCTGTAGCAGTAAGTATTGCCAGTTGTGTAAGAATCGAGATCTGCAAAAAAATATGTTTTATTGGTGAGAAGTAAATAAGGTACGTTATCACAGGGATACTAATGTAATACGTACGTTCGCATGGACAAAGTGTAGGAAATGTTGAAACCACACAAAACACACGCTAAATTATGACCAGTATGGGCAAAGCAGCGCCGTGCTCTTGTCACGGTAATGGCTGGTGACCTCTCGCTTCCTATGGTCGGAAGCGAGAGCGTATCGGCAGCCATCGCCTTATACTGCGAGCAAGTCATGCCTGCAAAAAAGGCGACAGAGAGGCGCCACAGAGGGAGAGAGAATTTCCCACGAGCAGTGGCTAAATATTAATGCCACCCACGGCTATACAGATCATGTAAGCTAAAAAAAGAGATATTGTCCTATATTGTGAATATTATATTCACACTCGTTGCAATACTTTGCCTGATAGCAAACGAAAGTAGTTCACGATCTATATCGTCGCATTTAGATGGATATCTTACGTAAGATAACCTTAACCGACCTCTACATCGGCTGCCTTACTTGGCTGTTTTACAATTCATGAGCAAAATCGATAATTTATAGTTGTTCTCAAATCATATGAAGTACCTATGTGAAATACAATTTTTTTCGCGATGATCCGATGATATTCATTATCTTACGACGTAATGGTTATTGCTAGTTTTGGGCAGATACTTATTAATAAAATAACAATATTATTAAAGTAACTCAGGATCACAGCGATGCCAAGGATATGCGATTGTGTTCCTGTAATTAAAGAGACATGTTTCTATTTTCTTTCCGGAAATTATCATTTTCCGTTTTAGTATTTTGATAACTAACGTGTAAGTAACAATTACTAAAACGGAATTTTGATTTAATTTCGTGACACGTAAGTTGTGCCGTTACGTCAATTATAAATGCCTCACTGAATTAATTGAATGTTTCATCACCCACACTAATTTCCGTTTAAGAATATTGTCAGTTTAAAAAAGGCTGCTACACAGAGTATTGCTCTGTGCTTCATTTGTATGACTTTAGGCAATAAGCCACATTTTACTTTAGGCACGTAGGTACTTACAGTATTGAAACTTTTAGAGTATTTTAGGTAACTTAAGACACTGTTTACTGTACTGCTAGTTCAGAGATCGTTAATAAAAAAAAATATATTACTGTTTAGAGCTTAAATGGTTCCATCCTAGTTTGATACGCGAGTTTGGCTAATTGTGGCGTGCACCAGTGTGTTTTTGTGTTCTACAGTGCTACAAACTTATTCGACTGATGACCGTAATTTGTACTAAATGTCAACTTGTGCGTTGCGATTATGATAAAAATATCAGTTGGGCTCAGTATATTTGTCTTCCGGTTATGTGTCATGTTGATAAAACATTCATACCAACCGCTTAATGATGAATAATATAGTACAAAGTTCGTATTACTATGTTCATAATTGGACTTAAAATAAACCTTTGCAGGATTATAATTGGACTTAAAATAAACCTTTGCAGGAATTTTCCTGGAATTATTTTTAAATCTTTTATTTTTCACTTTCTAGTATTTTATTATTGTTTTATGAGTAGGTGCTGTCATAGATTTTGTATATGTAACTTTTTTATAGTATGGTTCTATTTTTTTAAATCACAAATTATTTTTCACAAATATTTTTAGTTCGATAATGATAATAATTGTACATTGAATGTACGTACTGGAATTTAAAAACACTACTAATCAATTTCTCTAATTAAAAACAACACATACCTTCACTACATAGTATAAAACAAAGTCGCTTTCTCTCTTTCAAAGCCGTGGGCGGGAAGCTAGTTATGTATATTAATACTCGAACAGCACAATGACCAAGCGATTGGCGAGCTACTGATCGCGGGTTCGATTCTCTCATGAAACAAATATTTGTATCATGGCCCACAGCTTACGTTCTGCACCTTTTTGACATTCATAGTACTCACAGCCGGAACAACTACCCGTGGGACATGTAAATATTTGTGATTGCCGTGATAGCATCAAACCCGCAATATGCGTTTAAGGAGCCGATAGTTTTCATAGGCCTCTGCTTTCGACGGCTAAGTTATAAGAAATCCAACGAACCATAGAGATTCTAGTAATGTTTCTGTCAGCTTTGCAGCAATTTGCGAAACATTGTTTTAAAGTTCAGGTCCAAATGAAAATTAGGACGAATACGTTATGATATTATACCATCGAGTGGATTCTTGGTGGTTTAAAACTGAATATGTATTATATCATTCTCTCCAATTTAATTTCTCGGCCTTCATATACAACTGTATATAACGATATAACTATTGGTGCGCCGTATCTAGGCAATCATGCCCATTCTATTTAAAGTCCGGATATCAAGAAATGAATCATATTCAACACTAATGATAACATGAAGTCAAAGTCACAATAAGTCTATTACATAAATAAGTACTTACAATAGAATTTAAAAGAACATGGTTAATTTAGTATTTGCGCTTATAGTATGTATGAATATTTATCGAAAATTGAAATATAGCTTGATAGATTTATTTTGCATAATTTATCCTAATAATATTATAAGACTTTTATTTTCCAGCTGTCAAAATGGATTTGAAATACGATCAGAAGTTCGAGGAGATGAAGAAGTACATTCCGTTTCTGGAGAGTATGATCAAAAGACTCGAGTCTACGAACCCGTCGTCGGCGAACCCTCGCCAGGCGCAGCTTGATAAGATTCGATCTTTGAGAGACTTACTTCTGAACAAAAAGAAAAGGTAGGCTACCACCTTTATGCAAACTGACTGCTTATACTGCTTATGTAGGCACTATGGCCCGCGGTTTTGCCTCTTCCCTAAGGATTGTAGCGAGATGTTAAATAGCCTATAATCTGTCTCAAGAATAGGGCTACCAAATTAATGCACTTTTTCAAATCCGACTGGTAGTTCCAGAGATAAGCGTGTTCAAACAAACAAAAGCTCTTCAGTTTTATTAGTATACATAAGTAACAGTATGCGCATATATGGTATTAAAACTTATTAAAACTATTCAGTCTTTTAACTGACTCGAAGTTAACAAGCTTTACTATGCCGGCATGCATTTGTGTAGTTTAAATTACAAATATTATTATCTTCAAGTGACAAATATCAGTTTGGTGAATAATTATAATTGTTTAACTTGATTACTTTATTTTGTTTTAGAATGAAGATGGAGAACCTGCTAAAATGTGAACAGGTTCTCGTTAATTTGTACGCGAAAGTAGAGCAGGTTTGTTTAAAAAAATATGTTTGTTATTAATTGAGCTGGTAACAAAATGATTATACTATCGTTTTTCTATTACAGAGAGATACATTATCGGCCGTTAAGAAAGCACCGGATCCCGGATTCGCCATCGACCCCCCCACACCGCAAGAAAAGTCAGATTTGGAGGCTGTTAGAAATAAGCTTAAAACTGTGGTGAAACGGCAGGAAGAGGTCCAAGAGACGTTACCTGAGATTCTGAGGGTTAATGAACTTGAAGAGATGCACACTGCGGGTTCTAAAGAACCAGCACTTTTTCAGAGGAGGCCAAATAAGTCGTCTTTGTCACCCACACGACGCTCGCCTACGAAAAGTAAAGAAGAGAAGGTCTCACCTCAATCTTCATCGGCAAAACGAAATTATACGCGAGTGTTGGTGTCCCCCGATTCTAGTTCACGACGTTGGTCTTCATCTGAAACTGTAGAGGAGAAACCTCTGTTTTGTAGACGATCACCCCGTAGATCTCCAAAGAGGTATTCTCCTTCCTATCATAAAAAAGAAAGAAAAAAGGGTTCTAAGGAGTCGTCCCGTAAATCTAAAGATTTAAATATTACATTGAATGTGCCTGAAGATAGTCTAAGCTCTTTGAATACTAAAGACATTTTCAAGAGGATTATTAATTGTCGTGATGGTGACGTAGACATTGATACATTACGGGAGTTACGTAAGCAGATACTTACTGAACTGCAGAAAACGGGAGCCAGAGATGACATATCTGATTTAATTTTAAAGTCATATAGTAAAAATAAAAAGCGAAAACCTAAAAGAAAAGAAGAAGTAGAAGAAGGAGAACTATCCGATAGTGAAAGTGAAGTAATTCAAAATGTTTATGGCAATTTATCGGGCAATTTAGTCCTAAAAGATCAAAATGAGAACAAAACTTCACAAGAGAATGATAAAGCACGCAAAATTCAGATTTGTCTTGTTATAAATTCTGATTCTCCTGTTGTTAAAACCACTAATAAAAATGCGGAATTATCAAAAACTTCAGATGCTTCCGAATTAGAAATGTACAGTGAAACGGGCAAAGAGGATGAAAGTAAAACGAAGGCTGATGAAAAGACTAATAATCCCGAAGTAATAAACGTTGAAGACGTCGAGGAGACTCAAATAATTAATCAACCCAATAAGAAAGAGGATGTTAAACAAGATGACGATTCTTTAAATAAAAATAGTGACGAAATGAATGTTCCGAACGCAGAACCACAAATAGCGGCAGAGGCAAGCGCCGTTATAAAATCACAAGAGCCTATACAAAATCAAGCAAATTTCTATAAACCTTTAGCCGAAGATTCTGACTCTGCAAAATCGACTAATATTGAAGAAAACCAAGACACCATACATTCCGAAATTGAAACGCAAAAAGAAAGTGACACTAAAACTGAAAATATTGATTCGAAGGTCACGACACCCAGTAAGAATGCATGTAATATCGAACAAGAACTAGAATCAATGGAAAAACCTACCGAAATACCGTTGCTCAATGAGCCGACAATCCCTGCAACACCAACTAATGATACGGTTTCAGAAATAGAGATATTACAAGCTCTTAAAAATGAAATATTGAGTGAATCCATAACAATTCCCGGTGCGGAAACTTCTACACCACTTTTACATCAACCTAAAATAAATAAAGTGGCGAGTGCTAAAGAAATTCTGCCTAAGAAACGAATATCTATCGAAAAATACAAACAGAAGTCTGTTAATCCGTCTAAGATATATCTTGATGAGCATGATTCTTCTAAAGAGGATCTAATTAAGAAACCCAGTCTTAAATTAACCGATAAAGAATACGAAAGGTTTAATTTTCCAAAACTACCGCTGGACGACGACAGTTCAGACGATGAAAATGGAACTGAAATTCAAGCTAGTGATCTATACAGTGATCTTGCCCCAAAATCACCTGACAATGATGAGTCAAGTAACATTGAAATGACGACTCCAGTCATTATTCCTGTTGACCCCGTGAAATCAGTTCCAGCAAATCAAAAAGCTGATGTAGACATGAGAACATTGCCAAGTTTATCTCCTAATCAAAGTAAAGTTCCTTCGTCATTCAGTAATATTTCTCTGCCTTTGAGTAAAGAGGTGGTTACTATTGATATGATTAAGAATGATACCAAAACTGATCAAAGTAAAGTTCAAAGCAGACCATTATTAGATCCTCGTGTAAGAAGAGAATTGAATTCTAAAGCCAATATTCAAAGTCCTAGTCCACATACTGCTAATTCTGACTGGACGCTAAAGCCAATATGTTCAAATATGAATCAAAGTCCCTCTCCTAATGTAATGATGACGCCTAACGCAAAATCATGTGAAATGACGCCCAGCCATCAGTCCTTTGAAATTGACCAGTCAAACAAAAAGCACGTATATGTTCCATCATTCACTGCCCTGTTTGACTCTAGAGACAGGGAAAGCTCGGTTGCTAAGGATATGCGTGAAAAGATTGAATCAGTGGGGGAGAGAAAATCGCGTTGTGATGATCTCGGAGACAATAGTTGGAGCTCAAGTGACGTGTCTACGTGGCATAGCGACTCCTTTACTGGTGATAAATATAACAAAGGACAAAGAAGTGACAGATATGGTCTTGACAATCGCGATTTGTCACATAAAAGATTAGAATGTCCAAAGACACCAATACCTTCGTTCGGAAGGTCTGATACATCTGTGACATCGGCCCAGACATTCAGTAGATTAGATAAATCCATGACTCCTGTGCATTCCTACGGGAGGCCAGATTGCCCTACGACACCAAACCACCCTTTTGGCAGATCGGACTGTCCTCTCACGCCAAGCCACCCTTTTGGAAGATCAGATTGTCCTTCAACCCCCAATCATCCGTTTGGGAGTCATACGTTCAGTATTAACGAACGCCCGCTAACTCCAAGTCATACATTTGGTGCAGAATGCCCCCAGACACCAACTCCATTTTTCGGGAGAAACGATTGCCCGTCGACTCCAAGCCACCCATTCAGTATGTCTGATGGGCCTTTCGGCATGCTTGAATGTCCACAAACACCTAACCATCCTTTTGGTCGATCAGAAGCATCAAATAACAAGTTCGGCAGATCAGATTTTAATAATCAAAAATACACTAAAGATCCGAGAATTTATAGAAATGCTGAGTACGAATCAAATTCTCAATTCGATGAAAGAGATCGTGGGTATTATAAAGATCGCGGCTTCTACCGCGGTAGTTCTTACAAATCTCAAAAATCATTTACAGGGTCCGATACATATCAAAATCAGGATAGAGACCATGGTCGGAATAGTAAGTATGGCTATTATATGAGACGTGATCACAGTATCGGTCGGTCGCCATTCAATGATTATGATAATGATCGTCTATTTACTAGAGAACGTGGACGATACAATAACGAAAGAGGTTACGAAGAAATTGGTTCAAGACGAGGCAACCAGCGTGAAAGAAGTGTTGGACGTGAGAGAAGTGTGGGGCGTGAAAGAAGTGTGGGCCGTGAGAGAAGTGTGGGCCGTGAGAGAAGTGTGGGCCGTGAGAGAAGTGTGGGCCGTGAGAGAAGTGTAGGCCGTGAGAGAAGCGTTGGACGCGACGTTCTTTCTGAAGATCTGCGTGAAAAAACTGTTGGTCGCAATGTACGTTCCGATAGCTTTTCTCAGTTCTCATCTAGAGCCCAAAGTGTAAGTAGAGATTCGTCACTACAACCAGAAAATAAATTATCAGTAAAATCTCTTGCCGGCCGTTCGTTTACTATTGACACAAGTGTTAACGCCACATTCCAACGATTCCTAGAGAGTGGTGGTATGCAAGTATTTGAGTATAATTTTGATGGTAGAAGGCAAAGAGCTGCGAGTGTTGGTAGATCATTAGTCCGGGAATCTAGTGTAGGGCGGGTGTTATCTGATGAGTCACGACGCAAATCTGTGAATGAAAATAAAAGAGATGTTTTTCGAAGGGCTTCAAGCGTGGGCAGAGATTTAGTCCACTCAGTTACTGAGGAAAAAAGTTTCCAGGAGATTAAGGCTGATTTTAAAACCTATAGACATCCTGAGAAAGGGTTCAACAAATTTGATACTGGTAAAATACGCAACATAGACACGAAATCCAAAAACACATCAGAAAATATAGCACGTAGTAAAAAGGAAGTACTTGACGATAAATATAGAGAACGTGCACAAAATACTAAAAAACCTGCGTACTCTCCCAGAAAAAACTACAGAGATCCACGAATGCGTCGAGAAAATGATATGAAAAATAAATATAATGATAGATATAGTATCGGAGATCCCCGCGTGAGAAAAAGTGGAATAGTATACTCAAATGACAATATTGTAAAGGGGGTTATTTTAACATCTGGTTATGGCGTCAAGAACTACAAGATTCCTAAAATAAAACGCGTGGCAGAAGAAGAGGTGGTGGTGTCTCCTAAAAAAGATGAACCTCATATTAAAAAACATGAAAAAGAAACAAATAGAAGTAAAAATGAGACAGTAAAAGAAAAACCTTTTGAGAAAAGAAAAGATAAAACGAAGGAAACAATTAAACAAAAAAGTAATGAAGTACCTAAAGAGAAGGGAAAAGATAAAAATAGAGAAACACCTAAAGGAAAACCTAAAGAAAATGATGCCAAATCTAGTCTGGAAACTGTAACAGAGCAACAAAAACAGCCAGATGACGCTGACAAATCAGACGAACAAATTGAAAGAAGATTAACAAGATCGAGTAGAAGAATTTTAGATGACTCTGATACCTTAACAAATGCAATTCCTAAAACTAGAAAAGTTAAGAAGTCCATTATAAGTGACTCTGATTCCGACACAGATACGAGCGTCACACAAAACAAAATTTTAAAAGATGAAGAAAACAATAAGAGTATTACAACCCCTGTAACGTCTAGCCCTGCAAAAGATAAAAACATTCCTCAAAAACCGAATACTGTAGACATTGATACAAATTTCGGCTTAGATGAACTAGAAATGTTTTCCGATAATGTTGTGTCGGACCCTGTTATCGATAATATCAATGCATTAATTGCAGATCTTGATAATGATCTCAACTCTTCCAAAAATGAAACGACTAATAACTTTACAAAAGAAATTAGTCTTGAGAATATGATGAAGAATATCACTAGCCCACAGGAAGAGCGTTCAAGTCAAAGTGAAAAAGAATCTATAAAAATACCAAAGGCTGTTGATGTAACTTCCAAAATAACTGATGACAAAATAGAAAATGTTTCTTTATCAGATCATAAAGAAAATAAAGTTGATGACGAGAACGGCAGTGAATTGAACGCTTGTCAAAACTTTGACAACCTTTGCAATACGAAATCTCTTGTAAGTGTTAATACAGAGGAACCCAAACACGATGAAATCTTGCATTCAGACAAATCATACGCTTCAAGTGAACATACAATCGAGGATATTGTTTCCACCACCGAAACTGAAAAAGATGCCACACTCACACGAGGTGGGGATATATTGAAAGTAGATGACCAACATATAGATGGCTCATCTACCCCAGACAGTACTATTAATACTGATGAAATGTTAGAAAAGCCTAAAATCGATGACGGTGTAGCCGATAGCACTAACGAAGAAGGTCCCAGTGAAACTAACGTGACTTCCACGGATTCCGTTGAACCCAAACCTAGTCCCTTACCTACAGAAACAGCACCTACGTCAGAACTAGGTAATTTGCTGACAATTTTACAAGATAAATCGAAAATAAAAGAATTACTTAGTATGCTAGGTGATAAATCTGGTGATAATGATAAAATTAAGAAAAAGCTTGAGAAATTGAGTGAGATCGTTTCGGACGACGAAGAAGAGAAATCAAAACAACCGGAAGAAACGAAAGCACAGGATTCTGTTCCCATTGATGTAAAAGGCACTGATATAGATCAGACGTTAAATGAAAAGCAGGATATAACAGATAAAAAATTAGAGACAGCAGATGAAAAGGAAATATCAGTGATTAAACCCGATGAGGAGCAGGAAAAAGATGAAACTGCCGAAGATTTTGTAGCCGAAGAAAGTGTAGAGAATGAAGATGAGGAACTTACAAAAACGAAGTCCAAAAAGAAGGTGCCCGCTAAAAGGTCAAAATTCGCAAAGAAAGGAAAAGGTCGCGTGAAAAAAAATACGTCGAATGCAGATAAACGCGTCACTCGTGCTACAGCTGCGGTGGAGACTAAACAAAAATCTAAAAAACCAACGCGTGAGTTACAAAAACTACATGAAGATATTAAAGAAATGTTCATCAAAGATGATATTTTGAGTGCTACTGGCATAAGAATGTGTCGTTTGGCAAAAATGGTCGATGATAAATCCACAAAGGAGGATGTACCTTTACCTGAAGTTGAACCTGTGGTTGTTATAGAAAAGTTTAAGAACTCAGATAAAGGTCGTGAGGTTCCACCTACTGAAAAAGTTAGAAAGAAACCTGGACCTAAGCCTAAACCGAAAATATCTGTTGAGAGCCTTTCCGAAATAGAGAAGCCAATGAAATATAAACCTGGACCTAAATCCAAGACTAAAAATAAAAGGGATTCCGATCCTTATGCTTTTGAAACAGAATCAGTTGAAGACACGCACACTGAAAAAGCGAGTGATGACGATTCTGACAACAGTTCTGATTCTGATATGGGTTCGCTTGCATCATTGCAAAGTTTTGGAAGTACTGAAATATTAGCAGATCTTAAAAAGAAGACCAAACGTAAACGGCGTGGTTGGCAAGATGGAGTGATCAAACCTAAACACAAAAAGAAAAAAGTTGAATCAAAAGTTGAACTTCCTCGAGAACCCTTGGAACGTAACGTTGTAACTGAAAAGCAAATCTTAATACCGGATATGAATTGTTTCACAGACAAAAAATACTGCTTCCGTAAAAACGAGTCTCAGTATTCATGCCGGCTATGTATGTTTTCAGGAAACGATATCGTTCATCATTATAAAAATGAGCACCCGCACGTAGAGATCCCATTGTCACGTATGGCTCCAAAGGTAGCCAAAGAAGCCATTGAACAGTGCGAAGAAATTAATTTCCATGCTGTTAGCAAGATTTCTTCAGAAAAATACGTATGCATATTCTGTTTCCAAGAATTTCAGCATAACTCAAAAGTTTTGGAAACTTTCTTTTGGCATGTAGTTAGCATGCACACTGGCGAATACAAGCATAATTGTTCCGAGTGCTCAAATGAGAGTCGTTGCCCGTTCAGTTTAGATATTCCACCACCTCCTAAAGATGTTAAAGGGCAACTCATTGGCTACATTTGCAAAAAATGCAATTTCACTCAACTATCCCTTGAAAATCTTAAAACCCACGTTATTGTTCGGCACAATGACGAACAAACCGCTGTTTATACGATTAATTTAGCAGCCATGTCTAAAGAGGCATTGAAGGAATTTCTACGTCGTTGTAAGGTTCCTGAACGACCGATAGTACAGGCTAGTAGTCATCTACAAGAGATAACAGCTAAAAGGCTAAGTGGAGAATCAAGTGGGGTCGCAGAAATTAGTACCCTCAATTCAGGGTCTGGAGTAGCGCTCCGAAAACCCGAAATAAGGACAACTTCACTTACAACTATACAGTCTAAGATTACTTTTGAAGCTGATGATAATGTTAGTGAATTATCAGATATGACAAACGAAGGACCAGGTGAATCTACTATAAAAATTGAACGAGTTGATCCAGAGAATACAAACGAAACTTTGCAGGATGAACCTCAATCTAATGATACAAATGATCTACTTAGAACTCGAGAAATCGAAGATCAACCATTGCATCCGAAAGAACGACGATCCAGCGAGGGATTGACTGAAGACTTGGCTAGTCAGACATCCAGCGATATTATAGACTATCCGCACTTCAAAATCAACATAACTGAAACGGGTACTAAGGAATACATTTGTTGTATTAATAGACAAGATAATCATTTCAAGACGACCCTTTTGATTTCAATGAAAAAACATGTTCAATTGAAACATTCTGAAAATTGGGACGGGTACTGTTTCAATTGCAAAGTCATCGTGACCCCGCAAGGTGCGCACCGCTTCAAAGACTGTTTCCAACATTATCTTGACAAACACATGGACAACTTTCCTATTCTTGAAGTTTCTCACTCCACACCTAAGGAAACTCCAGATAAAGTTGTGTCAATGGAAAATCCCAGTCCGAAAACATATATCAATGTTCGACCTATTTATGAATTAATATCAAATGCAGTGGATAGTACTCCTAAAGAAAATCCCGCCTTCCCAGTAATACAAAGTGTAGTTAGCCTTGGAGCTCAATCTGTGGAGCCTCCACGGCCAAGTCCTACCTACCCAACTCTAAGACAGGAGGCAAATACTCCGGAAGTTATATTTAAATACGAAGAGGTGCAAGCTAAAGTGATGTCCCATAAACATCGCGTTGTCCTAGAGACTATGATGGCCCGGGACAAACTGATTCAAGTCTATAAATGTGCGGGTAGATTCTGCTCATTTACATCCGACTCGGCCGAGGATGCGTTGCTCCATGCCTCCACGCATCAGCGGATAGGAGGGATCGATGCATTGAATTGCTGTTATTGTGATTTTAATGCTATGGGGAACGCTATTGATTTAGTGATGCACGTGTTCAAAGTTCACGGGAATTGCCAGTATTCGTGTGCGCAGTGTTTCTACAGGGCTGCGGCGAGCCAGTCCGTCGGCGCCCACATGTACAGGGTCCATGGGCCCGCCAACGCCAGCGTCACCGTGCTGCGGTCGACCACGGTCACTAATAACGCTTCAACCGAGGCTCAAATGCTGACGCGAGAGCAAGCCGTGCCGCATTTTGTTTGTAACCATGGTAAGTAGCTTGAAAATGTTACCTATTTGGAATTATCCATCAATCATTAACTTAATTCTGATCACATTTGTTTCGCTTTATTTCCAGGAGAAGGTGGGAGTGTCTGCAAGTTCCGCACATACACTCCAGATAAGTTCTGTGAACATCTACAGCAGAGGCACAGTGCTGCCGCCTCACATTCATGCTATGTAGGTTCCTAGCTAGTTTGCGTAAAATAAATAGTTTAACGAGATGACGTACACACGGCTCTAGGTCAAGCTATACATTCCCAGTGTAAGCTAATCTCGCATTGTATAGGCTTTCGGCACAATGTGGGGTCAGTTTAAATTGTATTTGTATAGCTCGATGTGTAGCCGTGCGTACCGTCCTTCACATTTTTATAAATGTTTAAATTAAAAACCTTTGAAATACTAAATTATATAGAAAAGAGAGTTATTTAATTGCTTATGTAGTGTACACTCATACTTTTTATTTAATTATCGTATTTTCTTGTTACATATCTGTCTACACTGGGTGTAGGTAAAAACTATAGAACACCATAATATGTAAAATTTGCAAACTTATTTTGCTTGATCTTTGCCATGTAAAATATTATATTATACACTTATGTTGATTGCATAAGCACCTCACCACTCACCATGAAAATCTTGGTCTTAATAACTTCTTGTATGTTTTGTTTAATAGCTTAAATGATCAACCAATCATTGCTTTATCAATATCAATGTCAAATATCGTAAGTAATTTCTGTACTTATATTTGCAGTTGTGTGGACTGAACTTTACTTCGCCGTCCGACTTGTGTCACCATATGAAGACTCACGGGCTGAGGTTATACCAGTGTACGTGGTGTTTATTTGGAGCTGATAACGAGAGCGACTTACTGGGCCACGTCTCTAGCGTACACCCGGCGAATCAGCCGCAGGCATACGTGCGGATTATCACCAATAAAGTATGTGCACACTGTACATTATTTTAAACCGTCCTATCTCATGTGAAAACTGATAAATTATTCAAATTTGAACTCTATGTGAATGATATAACAGTTACCATAAAGATCGTGAGGTAGAATGTCTATACTATATTTTAACGTATTACCTGTAAACTCTGTACAGTGTTACGAAGACTAAACTGAATCAGTCATTTCATAATTCTTAAGTATTCAAAATAATAGTCTCCCCTATTAATAAATAAACCCGAATAAGTAACATTGCATTGATTTAAAATAAATTAAAGTAATCAGAAGGCCGATTTTAAAGGGAATTAATATATTTTTAAGTACAGTACAGTATGTCTTAAAAATATATTATTTAGACATAAGAAAATCGGCCGTTTATTAGTAAGGAGTTACTTATTTGTCATTTAAACATCAATCTCAGCTTTGTCTAAGTTTTAATTACCGTATCGAGTCTATTCGTGTAAAAAGCTTCTGGCGTTTCGTAACTTATTTTAGATTACTGCTCAGCTTAATCAAGTACAAGATTGCTGTACATCACGCTATACGTTTTTCATGTTATTATAATGATTCGCATTCTCATCTTTCGTTTTTGTTCTAGGAGGGTACCAAAGAGCTGAGGGTCCTTCCCCTGGCGTTCCTGAACAAACTGAAAGTACCAACTGAAGATGTAGCTAACAGCATACCTAAGGAAAATCCCGTGCGCGAAGCAGAACGCTCTATAGATCTAGAGAAACTTATCGGACTCACTATGATAATTGAACCACAGGACGAACCAAACGAGCCTAACCCCCCAACTGGCGAACCATCTGAAGATTTAATACCTGATCCAATCACAGAGCCAGTTGCACCTGTAAACACCAGCGCCCAATTAGAAATCCCTGCTGTTGCACAAGTTGTTAGTCCTAGGCCACCGGATGTAGATAGTGCTACAACAAGACAACCTGTCGTAGATCCACCCGTAGTTCAGGCCACAGTTGATACACTGAAGAATATCCCTGATCTAATCCCTATTAAAAAAGAACCCTTAGAAACGCTTAAAACCCTTCCTGGTGAAATAGTGGTGCTGGATAGTGACGACGAAGAACCTAAACAGCCGGTCATAGACCTCTCTGATGAAGAGTCTTCCAGCAGTTTAGTCAAAAGCAAAAAAGTACCGTATCATATTCTTAGCACGTGCCCAAAATGTCGTCAGGTGTACAAGTCTATGAATGGCTTGAAAAAACATTTTTACTATTGCTATCCAAATAAGGAACAGGGGTGCACATGTGCCCACTGTCCATATTTCGCTAGTAACAGAGAAAACATTTTGCAACACTACATGGACGCCCACTGTGACCAAAATATTTACCAATGTGCCATCTGTCGCATGAACTTGTCGTCATTGCCCCTGGTTAAAAGACATTTTAGATATGTACACAGAGAGAAAGACGTAGCAATCACAACGACCTTGGAGAACGGTATTTACTGTGTATCCGTCGATGCTCCAGTGAAAGCCAAGAAAGAGTTACCAAAACGAAAATTAAGTGCCACCACCACCAGTAACACTGATATGCTGAATAAACGACGATACACGCCCCAAGATATTAATCAGCTGCCGATAAATCCTATTTTGGACCAATTAGTATACTGCGCAATATGCGAGTTCAGTACCAAGGTACGGCTCAACATGGTCCGGCATCTCCAGCAGCACGCGGAGCAGCAGCCAGTGGCACAAACAGCACCCGTCAACCCTGTTCCACACTTGGAGTCCAATGAGAAACATTTCGACAAAATGGTCAATCTGGCGTCCAGTTCTATTGTGAACAGAACTCCGGAGAAGCTGCAAGTAGAAAAGGGATCTTTCCTAGCGGTACAAATGTCCCCTGAACTAGCCGCACGGTATCCCAAACAAATATCAGCTCGACAGCGGAACACTTGCGGGGCTATAGGCTGCTTGTATACTTCCGTTGACGAGCCGATGCTCAAACGTCACTGGGAGGCACTCCACTCCGGCCCCGCCAGTTTCAATTTCCGCTGCGTCCATTGCCCAAACAACCAAATCACTGACACGTCGAAGCCAATAACCGCGTCGCGTGTCATAGCACATTTGAAAATGCACGACGATACATTATACGCGTGTTCTAAATGCAACTTCTATCATTTCAAACGTGAAATCTTAATGAAACATCTTACTGAGGTGCACCCGAATGGGCAGTTGATGATTGTTCGGGAGAACGCTAGTGCTGCGGCGGCTGCAGTGGCCCAGGCTCCGCCCAGCTCTGGGCCGACCATGGACTTAAAGCCCTGGCAATGCGGCCTCTGTAAGTTTAAAAGCATGTTGCGTCCCGAAGTCGCCGATCATTGCTTCAAGCTCCATCAATCTAAGATGCAATTCCGATGTGGTTATTGTCCGTACAGAGCCTCTGCTATTGATAATGTTAACAATCACTTAGCGCATTCACACGCTGACGAGCCTGAGGACATTATATATTACTACTACCGTGAAGGCTCGCTGCCTGATGATGTGGACGGCACCCCTAGGTGGATGAAACAGCGCCAGAAGATGGAAGGAAACATGCCCGAAGTTAAGAGTGAGGACCAGTCATCCCCTGTCCCTTCACCGACACCGACACCAACCCCCGTCGATATTGACCTGAATCTGGTGAAGAAGGAAGTGGTTGATGAGACGAATTCTGGTACTGCCCAAAGCTTGGAGGATTTGTGTAAGAAATTCGGAGATTTCTGTGAACCAAATGGAATTAAATTTAAGTGTCCTCTGTGCAAAGTTGTTACGGAAGACATGAGAGAGACTATGCAGTCGCATTTGTATGAAGAACTTAAATATAGAAAGTAAGTACTGAATATAGTAAGGAAATTGAAAACCTTGAAAAATACTTCTTGTATAATAAATCTAATATAATAACTCCTTTGAGTTATTCATGTCATTTCGTGTAAATAATAATCTCTGTTCTACTATAATATTCGTTTACTTTTACTTATACAAGCTTACTAGCTTATTCTGAAAAACAAAAAATGTAGTGTGTACGTTCGTACAGTAACCATATAGAGAATTTTCACAGGTTTTATTTACAAAAATGATTTTATTATCTTATCATTTTATTCTTCTATCTCTTCTATCATTCTTAAATAACATGAATAATAAAATATGAATGAAATAATTTTAAGTTTGATGATAACTATGATTGGATTTTTCATAGAAACATTTTGAGCTTATGACAAGATACTTTGAATCTGGATAGGAGCATAGTCTAATATAAATACAAGATAAGTAATTAATTTAAAACATTATAAAGACTAAACTTCATTTTATGACTGAATATACTAATTCCAGGTGGAGTTGCGGCCTTTGCAACTACAAGGCTTTCCACAAAGCCGGGCTTATCGAGCACATGACGATCGAACATCGTCGTCAATACGAACACATCGAACTACCCACTGACGTTAACATCGAGAAATGGGTCACAGGCCATCTAGATCACCAGGCGGCCATTATAGACAAATATAAGACCAACTTGGCGAAACAGAAGATTAATATCGAGAGGAGTAAGCCTGGGCCTTCTGCTGTACCCACTCCTGTGATAGAAGCTGCTGACAAGTATTCTGTAGCTGATCTAGTGGAGGCTTTCGGGGAGTTCGGATCTCCATCCAACGTGATGTACTGTTGTCCTAAGTGTGGCACGCAATATAAAGACGAAGCGAGTATGAGGGATCATCTGGAGACGGAATTAAACAAAATAAGGTATGTGATGTTTCCCAGTTTGACCAAAATGCTCATTAGGTAAGCGACTGCTAATATTGCTGTCATCTTTAGTGCCTATTGACAAAAATGATAGACAAGTATATATATTTTGTATGTAGTTTAATGAGTGTTTTGGAATAACGTAGTTAATTCTATCTTATAGCTTACTAATAAACATAATTGCTGTATTATTATTATGCATGCTGTTGTCCCTAAGCTTATTTAATTATTATTCGTATTTGTATGATACAATAAGTTTCAAAATCAAAACATTAAATTCTGTTACTTGGAAAAACAAATATATTGCCGAAGTGGCAATTTTTTTTTTCTAAATGAGCTCTGCCTCAGTTTATTATATTATGTTGCTATGTGTATTGCTGCTTGTGTGGTTATAACTACTGTAAAAGTTTTTGATACTTTTTAAGCATTGTAAATATAATTATTTTTATTTAAAAACCTACAGATGGGGCTGCACCAACTGTTCAAATAAATACCAGACGTATCACGAAGCTCAATTCCATTGCAAGAGTCACCCCGGTCCCTCCCGGCCCAGGGAGGCCGTGAGGGACCCGTCGATGCGAGCTGCATGGGTCACCAACATCGTGCAGGCACAGAGAAAACTCTTAGAGAGTGTCCCTGTCACACCGAGAAGCTTAGAGCTTACTACAGAGAAAAATGATGTAGAAAATGATAATTCTCTACTCGTCGTCCGCTACGCAGAAAGAGTGCCCACGCCTGAACAGGCTACCGTCAGACGAAAGAGACCAGCTCCACAGGACGACAGCGACGACGAAAGACTCGTTATCGACGAGCCCGAAGATGGAGTCAGAAAACACCCCATAAGATCCTGCAACCTCTGCGATTTCAAATGCAAATACTACACCACTTGGAAAGATCATGTACTGAGACATTATAATCTGAAGCCTTACTCTTGCTACTATTGCGACTACAGTGGTTGTAAACAACCCATGCTAATTCATGTTCAAAAGTCCCATCCGAATCAACCTCTGCGCTGTAAAGTGACAGCTATCCCCCCCGCCGAATCATACGTTATAGAAGCGAAGGGGAGTCTGTCAGGTAAAGATGTCCCGGTATCGACACTAATATGCCTGTTCTGTGAAAAGGCAATACCAGAAACGGAAGTGGATAAACATTTACATGAAAAAATCAGGCCCGATTTTGCTAGAAAGGGCGATGTGGTCGTTAAATGCTGTATATGCTTAGTTTTGCGACTCGATGTGAAATCTTTACAGGACCACCATAACTTGGCGCACCCAGACATACCGATAAACTACGCGCTCTTCAGATTGCACTGTGAATCCAAGCAAATGCTTTACTGCAGTTATTGTGACTTTATAGGATTCCAGTTTCTAAAAGACTTGAAGACACATCATAGTGCGGTTCATTCTACGTTACCGTTCAAATTTCAAAGTACACCTTATAACCCTAGGGGAGAGGACAACGTGGAAGATTTTGTTCTGGAGCCTCTACACAAGCGATGTGCTAGAAAGTCCACGACAAAGCTCCCTGGCTGCAAAGCTATCGCGAAGAAATCCACCACCAAACTACCTTACACAGTTCCTGGTACTTCGGACGACGGGTATTCCTATTATAAGACAAAGCCAGCGCCTCTAGAAGAGTATGCCAATGTGACTACTCTCATGTCATTCTGTAATAGAATGATGCCATTCACTTTGAAGAAATTGAGTGAGATCATTAATATTGAACCTGTAGTTGTTGTGAAAGATATCAAAGTTGAAAACACCAGTGATGAGACGCTTTAAAAGTGAAAATAATAGTGTGTAGTTGGACAAAGTGTTTGAACAAACAATTATTTTGATTGGTTGTATTAATTAAGGTTCTTTTTGAGGTCAGATTTGTGTTTGTCCTTTACATCGCTTAGCGATCAAAAGTTCATTAATAAGTCGATGTCTACATTTTGTATCTATGGGTCAGTTATATTTATTAGTGTTGTTCTAAAACACTGTACATCTGCTCATGTAGATTTTGTCATTATAAAGTTCACTTCCTCGATTATAAAGAGAATCAGACTTCAATACAATTAAAACTACCAAGTATTTTAGAATAATACTGGAATTAAAGTAAAAATATCGTTAAAACATACCATTCATATTGTAAACTGGTTATATAATGACAATGAACAAAATGTACACCAGTCTTATTTTTCTTATCGGGGTGAAGTAGCCAAATTAGATTGCCAATGTTTTAGATTTGTATGTTGATGTATCAAAAGCTTATTTTGTATTGTTGAAGCAGAAGACACATTACCTATGCAATTATTGTAACAATAATTATTTAAAATTGGAATCTCTAATCCATTAAATTTATATTTGTATTTGGTTCAAGTAACAAAATCTCATCAAACTGAATTTTAAGTAAAAAACTAAATATTTTTTGTTACAATTTCAAACGGTGATGTGGCCCTGTAATCTGATTTGTTGAACATTATTATTATATAGTCACTTACAGTAAAAATATAGATGTAACTACACATTTTTATCATCATAATAGAACAATTTCAGTTGTTTAGCTATTTTACCCTTCGCAAGTTAGGAATCACACATTTGACTAAATAGAACACATTTTGAAACCTTGAAAGATATACATTAAATTAGTATGGAAATCTGTGATTTACGATACATTCTTATAAGATTTATGTTAGTACTAAGTAGTTATGTATAGTTAACAATTTTGAGCATTTATAATATCCTTATCGGTAGAGTTCCTTTTTTTTTGTTTAATTTCTTCAGGCCGTGGATTTGAATCTCTTATTAATATATTTATGCTTCTGTAAAAAAGCCCACAAATTTAACAATATTACTAGCTTCTCAATACCCGAGTAAATTAATGTATATGAGGTGGTTATATTGCTAAGATATTTAAGCATTTCCATAATAGGTTCTAAGTAGGTATATTTTTAGAGATTTTTTAATTGCATAATAGTTTTCAAATAATGGAAAATTCTAATGTTAATTGTAATGAAACGTGTATATGTCCCTTAGTAGTATGTAGCTTGTTGTTCGATTCCTCGGCCTGGAAATATAAACCAATTTACCGATAGCAAAGATTTTTGTTAGTTTAATCTTTTTATATCTGTACCTTTCAATCTATGTGAATTTTTGAAGTCTACATAAATGGAGGATCCATTTATAGAACTTGATTCATCAGAACATGTTAAGTACAGCTTGTACTAATATTTGTGATTATCTTGTTAATTACAAAAGTATAGTTTATTTGCCAAATATATATATTCTCATTCAGACAAAGGATTTTGTACAAAAATGATCGTTTTATTTTATTCATCCTATTTTTTTTTTGTATCATCCAATCACACCTGTTTTCCCCGAAGGGTAAGACAGAGGTGTACTAATGTGCACTTACAGTTTGCCGGTGTGTTTAAGTCCCATGTAAAAGGCGAGTCTATTGACATTAATCGATGCACAAACCCAAACTACGAGCTGCTACTAAGAACACTCCTTCGACTTGGGATCGAACCCAGGACCCTAGCGTAGCCGCGCTTAGGACCACTAGGACGAAAGTCTTCCATTTCATGTATCGAGATCCACAATTTGAGTGTATCTACCTACTTCTAATAGGAACTTTTTTGTGGATGTCCCAATTCCATCGATATAAGATGGATAAGATCACAAATATAACGAAGAGAATGAGCGTAAACCGTTGCACAGAGAGCCAATTAACTTTGCGCTAATTCAACTGCCTTAAAAATTCTATAACGCTGCTACAAATTGTTCTAATTAATTTTCCTATTACATTGATTCGCAAAGGTGATCTGTCTCAGTTCACCGGGCGGCGATGACTTACCTACTTACCATCTGTTTATAGCGGTCGTGGTCTACTCGTTTGTCGACTAATCATTTTGTTTTTTTCTGTACGATTCCAACTCTTTTCCTGCTGTTTACCCGGTAGCGGACGAACCATGACATATCCGTAGTGCTGTACCTTCTAAAAACGGCTATCAATGTTATTGTCTTATAACTAAAAAAGCAGGGACGATTTAACCACTCTCCTATTTAAAATCATTCCTTGTTTAACGTCTTCGGCGGGTAGCCTAATGGCTAGGACGTCGGACTTTTGATCATGTGGTTGCCGGTTCGAAATCCATCCATTGCACTACCTCCGTGAATCCAGTCGTAAAATCGTAACACAAGTATTTCGCTTAGCACGAGGGACGGTATTGTGCGACCCACATTGCTAGTAAGATTTTTTTAAACCGATATTTTATTCGTATCTAGGCTTTTTATCACCATGTGAGAATTGAGGCTGGCAAGATACTTACTTATTTTTCCAGTAATTAAAATTTATTTATTTCCTATTCATTGAATCGTGAAACAGATACTGTATAGCCAGTATGATTATTTTATCACAGATTTTTCGATATTTGGGCACACGTGTGTATTATCTACTAGGTAGGTAACTGATTGTAATATTGTATATAATATTATCTCACTAATTTCTGAGTCAGTCGTAATAGTGGTAGACAAGATGTTGCGTGCACTAGTGTTGTTCTGTGCTGTGTTGGCTCTGAGCAAAGGGCAGACTACCCAAGTTGAACAGTGTAAGTAAATCTTATGTATAAAAATATCGTGTGACAGTGTTTGTTATGGTACTCCTCCGAAACGGCTGGACCGATTTATATGAAATTGTTTGTTTATTTGGTAGGTCTAAGAGTGTCGTAAGCGTTTTTATAGTGGCAGAACAACGTTTGCCGGGTCATAACATAAAACTAACATACCATCACGCCCGTATTCCCCGAAGGGTTAGGCAGAGGTGTACTAATGTACACCCACACTTCGCCGGTATGTTTAGGTCCCATGTAATAAGGGGCGAGCCTATTGCCATTAACCGGGCATAAATCCAGACTCCGAGCTACTACTGTGAATTTCATAGAATAACCCAATAACACTTTGCTCGACCCGGGGAACGAACCCAGGACCTCTAGCGTAGCAGTCACGCTTAGGACCACTAGACTAATGAGGCAGTTTGCCGGGTCAACTAGTAATTATATAAAAGAGCTTTCACGTGTGACTGTGATGATAAATAAACTACTTAGGTACTACCCTTATTTAAAGGCCCTTTGGCACTTACGGACTGGCATGAAAATTATCATTAGGAGATTGACCGTTATGTTGTACAAATTGGAACATGATGATTGGAAATATCAGGTGAAAGAAACCCAAAACATGGTTACGCTAAGGGATCGTTTTGCCTACGGCGGCGCCGCGCGCAGACTTCAAATTTCAAAAAAAAATGTACGACAACATATTTTAGGTTCATGGCAGTAAGTTTTGAGACCTACTTTAGCTTAAAAACTGTTATTGTAGAAGAAAGTAGTATTCATAGCGTATGTAATTTGAGGATTCTGCCAAAATTAATAATTTACACTAGTGTCTTGGCGCCCTAGCCGACAAGACCATCCAAATAAGAGGCAAGTTTATTATATCCATCGTCTAACGTAGAGATGACGATCCTTTTTTTATACATGTGATTTTTTTAATATAATTATGATAACATACCATCACGCTTGTATTCCCGGAAGGGTTATGCAGAGGTGTACTAATGTACTACCCACACTTCGCCGGTATGTAAAGGTCCCATGTATGTAATAGGGGGCGAGCCTATTGCCACTAACCTGGCACAATTATAAATAAGTATGTAAGTATAATTATGATTCTTGTATCTATATAATTAATATTTTATTTATTCTTTGGATGCAGGCACGGTCCACGGTGGAAGTCTGCCGATAAACACCTATATAGCTGGCTGTGAACAGCCACCGTGTGTGCTACCTCAACTGCAGGATGTAGTCGTGAACATCATCTTTAAAGCACGTATGTATCTTTTCTAGTACCTATTTGAAAATGTTGAAATATCTTGAAATATAGGTACTGTAGCGACATCTAGCGGGCTACATGAAACTACGTCGAAACAAAAACTGAATCACGCAAGCAATATGTACTTACCGTGCAACTTGAATTATACAGAAAGTCGCTTACTGTGAACCCGCTCGTCCCTCATTCCATTATAAATTATATTTATTTCTGTAAATAGATAGAAGTCGATTTCGGGGCATCTCCTATCTCACAGCCTCTAAGAAGAAACGCCGAAACAAAGTCAGAGAATTCATTACACTCGCTCGTCCCGTACGCTTCTTTGGCAGACGCCGACTGGATAAACGAGCGGGAATTTGGGCGTACTGTTCAAGAGCTTTGTAGTTCGCGGTTCTCCAGAACCAAAAAGCAAAAGTATTTCTGTCAAAAGCGAAACATCGCTTTGCTAAGGCTTTTGCTTTGCTAGACGCCTGTCAACGCCGTGGAGTTGAGAAGCGGAAAGGGTTGATTGGACGTCTGGCGATCTCTAGGCTCTCCTAGAGCCTAGAGATCGCCAGATCTCTAGGCTCTAAGGTCTACGTTTAGATCCTAAACGTAGACTCTTCTACGTTTAGGATTGGAACATCTTCAGGCTGATGATGATGAATATTTTCAGACTTGATCGACACAAGTGTACCAATTTTATGTGTTAAAGTGTGCCAAGACTGCCTCATTAGTCTAGTCGTCCTAAGCGCGACTGCTACGCTAGAGGTCCTGGGTTGGATCAGTAGAGCAGCTCCCAGGTAGAGCAGTGTTATTGGCTTTTTCTATTAAATTCTCAGTAGCAACTCATAGTCTGGATTTGTGCCCGGTTAACGGCAATAGGCTTGCCCCCTAGTACATCGGTCCTGATCATACCAGCGAAATGTGGGTGTACATTAGTACACGTCTACCTAAGAATACAGGTGTGAAGGTATATTATGTTACGTTATGTTTTTGATAGACTCATTATTTTTTCAGCTTACATCCTACGAGATGGTATGAGGACCTTAGCTACAGCGTACCTTCCCACGGCTATCGGAAACCTGCCGGTGCCCTACCCCCTTGGTGACAACGCGCTGACCTGCAATTTCCTGACCAACACCTATTGCCCTGTAGTACAAGGCGAGGTTATCCAGTACACACTCAGGATGTTCATCGAGTCATTCTTCCCTGCGGTAAGTTTTTACAGCACAACATTTTTTTTTAAAGGCACTGTCGCGCTGGGATTGTTTGTTTAGCCTTATCTCAAAAAGAAGTGCACGAATTGTCATGGTTTTCACAAATTGAAAGTGGGATCATCATTATCATCATTGGGATAGACCAGCAGGCAGGTAACCAGGTACTGCTACTATAGGCTACTGGCTATACCCTGGTTACCTGCCTGCTATATAGGTTACTGGGCCGGATCTGCTCTCAGCACCATAAGAAATAGAGTAGAGCACTCTGGCCTTATCCGGGTTGAAAGACTTCACACACCGTTTGTGCTGGTTTCCTCATAATGTTTATGCAGACCAACAGAGAGAGAGTTATTTACGAATTTATAATATTAACTAGCTTTCCGCTCACAACTGGTTTCTCGACTGTTCTGTACTATAATATGTATGTATTATACATATAATCCTTCCTTGATAACCACTCTATCCATTGTGACGAAATATCCAATATCACGAATATCAGTGCAGTAGTTTTTGATTTTATCGCAGACAGACAGACAGACAGACGCGGCGGAGCAGTTTGTTTTATAATAAGTATGTAGTGAAGTTGCACCTTGTCATTTCATCATCATAATCGGTAATAGATGTGCTTTTTTTTTATTGTAGGGAACTCAAGCCAGCATCGAATTTAGGATAGTGGATGACAACAATGTCCCCATGATTTGTATCCGAGTACCGATCCGAATCACTGAAGCGGTTGAGACACGGAACGGTACCCAAAATGCGGCGATTACTGTATGAGAGTAATGTGATTTGTGATAAAATATGATTAAATTATTCTTGTAAATATCCTATATTGTCTCTTTATTCTGATTATGTCCTAGTTAGCCATGAAAAAGAAGGCGTGGGTGAACTCGGATTTCCGGATCGCTGGCAACCGCCTGGATTAAAAAAAAACTGCTAAAGAATTCTTATAGATCTTAATTAACGAATGATGACAGTTAAATCACCCTCAAAATTCATTCTGTCAATCTTAAGTATTCTTAGGAATTAGAGCATCTTTTTTGTTTAAAGTTGTCTCAGTCAATTGTTTTTGGAATTGGAAGACCCGACTTTCTTTGCCCCTGGGGGCGCTGGATTTCAAAATCCGGATCTGCACCCATGTAATTTTGGTATCCACTTGAAAAACACAACACATTTCTTCAAGTTTGTCATGCTAGATTATTTATTGGTAATAATTAATTCAAAAGAACTCAATTTAATATCTAGTATTTCTACGATTTTGGCACACCTGTGCGTTATCATAAGTAGTAACTGATAAGAATTGCAACATTGTTAGTGTATCAGTTTAATCCGTTTGTCATTACAAACATACCATCACGGTCGTATTCCTCGAAGGTGATAGGCAGTGTGCTGCGAGAAGCGAGCCTTTATCAAGCGAAACTTTGACTTTGATTTTTAGCGAAGGTTTAGGACACTTCTAATTAAGTTCACATAAGGGCGACATGCTGAAATTATACCTACTTAAAATTATGTCATCTTTATCTTCAGGTGATACTGAATTTGCAATTGAATTTGAGTTCGCAATGGGAAGCGAACTCAGAACCGCTAGCTCATCTTCTGTGATTACGACCACTAGACTAAGAGACTGTTAATCAGTTTAATCATCAGCTTATGGTGATCCGGTAGACCGCCAAATTTAAATTTTATAAGTTACACATAAAATATGAACATAGTACTTTTGTGTTAGTACTTACTTATTGTTTGCCTTGGTTAATGATTATAAATAAAAAAAGAAGTCGTGGTAAATTGTATGTATTTTATTATAAGTAACCTTCTTTGGCCGCATTTCACCAACTCCGAATAGTTCCCAATAAATTACTCGGCAGTTTATTTCAAACAAATTCTGTTTATATTATCTGTATCTGCTATTCTGACTTGGTGCGATTCAGCCTAAATCTAAAATTAAGTAACAAAGATATAAAAAAAAAGAATTATATGAAAAATACAGTTTGTTCGAAATAAGTAAGCCGATCGGAAGGTAGCCGTTCCGAACAACCGCGGTGATAAAATCGTTTAATTATGTGTTTTAATAAATAAATATCGAAATTAGTGAACAAAATAATTAGAAATGTGACACATATACGACTCTAATTATCTTTAGACCGACTCTTTCTATTAAAATTTACCACTTTTAAAACACTTGCAGACAACTTCCGATCGGCTTACTTATTTCGAACAAACTGTACGATCTTGGAGAGGAGTCCAACCTGCGTTCCTCCGGTTAAGTTCACCGGATGCTTCAGCCACTTACCCACCGAGATCACTACCTGCTGCGTAAAGTCGCTAAGGTAGCACGATGTCAATCTAATACGTAGCAGCGTCCATATTTTTATTTTACATAAAATTTAAAATCTTTTAACTCGAGGCACGATTCTAACAGGCATCCGTGCACACAGTATAGGCACGTTGTTGTCATCCTCCACTCGGAACTCGATTGTCACTTTTGTGCCCTGGAATAATAATAATACTAAATACACTGACGTCACCTTAAATGTAGATTAAAATGGAAAGGCACAGGACAATGGCGAAAAAAATTGTTGAGGGAATTAGTTAATAAGTCTATAAATATCATCTTCATAGATGCATATAATATTATTTCCTACTTTTTTTCCAGTAATTAATAAAGTCTGTCTAAGTCTGAAAAAAAAACATCATATTTGAAAACACAATTGACTTCATCTTTCATCGAATACTCAGTTGAACTTTAAGTGTTGCCATAGATATTAAATTAAATTCCCAGTTACGTCAAGTGTTTGGCCTATATCGTTATACGTTTCGTTATTTGGCATAATTATAAAATACAACTTATGTGTGTTTGCCATGAAATAGGCATAATAACTATGTAAATATATTTAAAAAGTAGAGAAACACTGATTATGATCAGAGATGTACAAAATACTTTTCGAAAAGTATTTAAATACAAAATGCAAATACTTTTTCAATATAGTATTTCGAATGCAAGATACAAAATACTTTTGCCTTTTGTATTTAAATACTAAATACAAAATATGTATTTTCAAAATACTTTATTAAAATAAAATACTTTATGGTAAAATTAATTAGTTGTATTTGCATTTTGTATTTTTATTTGTCATTTATACATTCATAATCACTTAAATACGAATCGTTAAAATGACGTATTATTGCCTACACGGCATATTGTTTAAATACAATTTGTTTTGGCATTTTTTTAAAGACATTTCGAGCGAACAACACCACTGCCAACACTGCAAAACGTAACAGTGACTTTGAGGATTGTCAAGAGGGGTCCCTCGGACCCCTCTTGACAATCCTCGGACCCCTCTTGATTGGTCAGGTTTTATATGCGTTTTGTTTCATCTGTCATTTTGCGCATAGACTTTCAAAGCTGCTGCGCCACTAGTGACCATTTTTTGTTTTTACTGAATCGCGGAATGCTTTAGAAAAATGAAGCTAAGAATAAAAAAGTATTTTGTATTTTACAAATACAAAATACGTCTGGAATAGTATTTCAAATAAAATACAAAATACTTTTAAAAAAGTACTTAAGTACAAAATCCAAAATACGTATTTTGTATTTGTATTTTAAATACAAGTATTTCAAATATGTCACAACTCTGATTATAATATACCTGATAATGGTATTTATTTATTTGCACTCATTCTTGTTTTAATTGTTTGTTCTCAAAACTTAACCTCTAATACTTAAAACTGGAATCTCAAATTACTGGCTTGCAATAATCTCGGTGTAAAAACAAAAATTGATCAGAAATACAAAATCTATATTTTGAAATATTTTTTATGCGCAGACGCAACAAGAAAATGTCAACAAAAATTTGTTTGGGAGTTCGCCATTGTCCTTTTGACCTGGCAGGTGGTCCTGGCGGTTGGAAACGTCTGCTGTATTGAATTAAAAGACCCAGTCGAGTCGAAAATAACAAACGGAAAATAGCTAAAATAACTAGAAATAAGATTTTAACTTAACGTTATAACCAGTTATCGCCATCATACCTCTATCTCAGGCGGTGAAGAGGTGAGTGAGAGGTGAAGTCACATGAGGTGAGATGAAGTCACGTGAGGTGTGGTTGAGTCACGTGAGGTGTGGTTGAGTCACGTGAGGTGAGATGAAGTCACGTGAGGTGAGATGTAGTCACATGAGATGAGATGAAGCAACCTGAAGTGAAGTGAAGTCACGTGAGGTGAGGTGAAGTCACGTGAGGTGAGATAAAGCAACCTGAAGTGAAGTGAAGTCACGTGAGATGAGGTGAAGTAACGTGAGGTGAGCTGAAGCAACCTAAAGCGAAGTGAAGTCACGTGACGCGTAGTGAAGTCACGTGAGGTGTAGTGAAGTCACGTGAGGTGAGATAAAGTCACGTAAGGTGAGATGAACTCACGTGAGGTGAGATGAAGGCACGTGAGGTGTGGTGAAGTTACGTGAGGTGAGATGAAGTCACGTGAGGTGAGGTGAAGTCACGTGAGGTGGGGTGAAGTTACGTGAGGTGAGATGAAGTCACGTGAGGTGAGATGAAGTCACGTGAGGTGAGATGAAGTCACGTGAGGACGTGGTGTGACATCATCTCACCTCACATGCCTTCACCACACCTCATGTGCCTTCATCTCACATCACGTGAGTTTATCTCACCTCACGTGACTTCATCTCACCTCACGTGACTTCATCTCACCTCACGTGACTTCATCTCACCTCACGTGACTTCACCTCACGTGACGTCATCTCGCCTCACGTGACTTCACCTCACCTCACGTGATTTCACTTCGCTTCAGGTTACTTCAACTCACCTCACGTGAGTTCATGTCACCTCACGTGACTTCATCTCATCTCACGTGACTTCACCTCACGTGACTTCACCTCACGTGACGTCATCTCGCCTCACGTGACTTCACCTCACCTCACGTGACTTCATGATACTTGAAGTGGCTTCATCTCACCTCACGTGACTTCATCTCACGTGTCGTCATCTCTCCTCACGTGACTACACCTCACCTCACGTGACTTCATGATACCTCACGTGACTTCATCTCGCCTCACGTTACTTCACTACATCTCACGGGACATTACCTCCTGTTCCTTTACCACACCTCACGTGACATCACCTCACCTGACGGGACCAAACCTACCACATTCCAGAGCACCACACCACGCCTCACGTGATTTCAACTCACCTCTTATGACCAGATCTCACTCACATGACAACACCACGGCATACATGACTTCACCTCACCTGACGTGACCAAAGCGCATATCACGTGACATTATCTCACACGAGTCCACCTCACGTGACCACACTTCACGTGACCACATTTTATGTAACCAATAAACTAAACCTCACCTGACCACATCCGACTCACACATATAGGTTGTCCCCATTCTATGGATACCCGATCTTAGTACAGTATGATTTTGGCAATCTTTTTTATACATAACGCAACGCAAAGAACTTACCACAGGGAAGTATGGCTTAATAGGCATCCTGAGAGTGAACTGCAAGGCCTGTCCTCCTCTCACAGGACAAGAGGCGTTAGTTAGTAAGTCGCACGTGATAGAGTTTTGTCCCAAGTCATATGGGATAGGCAAGGTTATCAAACCAATGGCCAGGTATGCGGTGACGCGTGACGTCAACCTCCGGATCGCATAAGCTGAAAAATATAATAAAAATCAAGTTTACAATTCTCTTGACAATGTTACCAATGGATCTATAATAGAGTGAATAAAATATCATAATTTAATAATTTAGGGCAGATTTTTCAATAGTCGGTTAAGTTAAATCGGACGGATAAATTTGACGTTTTGACAGGTTTTATAAAGAAAATCTGTGGAAACGTCAAAGTCGCTTAAAAAAGTTATTTGGTTGTTGAAAAATCGGTTTATATTTTGAAACGTGATGAAAGAAACTTTGTAGGGAGGTACTTCTTTTTAAGCACATTGCGCGCTCGGACAAGTTTTAGATTAAAGGCAAGTTAATATTACGGTCAAATTTCGACCACAGAGCGACCACTATTGTCTCATGTCACATAATGAGATATAAAAGATGTCTTTATAAGATCAAATAAAAAAAATAGTTTGAATATTGTAAGTTTGGAGATACTAACGTGCTACAAAGTCAACGTTGATAACGGCATCTTGCATCTGCGGCAGCAGACACGGCGCTGTATAACAGCCCTCGACATACGTGTTGCTAGGCAACGCGCCACCATAGTATATACCTGTTCATTAATACAAATATAACATAACATACCATCACGCTTGTATTCCCCGAAGGGTAAGACAGAGGTGTACTAATATACACCCACACTTCGCCGGTATGTGTAGGTCCCATGTAATAGGGGGCGAGCCTATTGCCATTAACCGGGCACAAATCCAGACTCCGAACTGCTACTGAGAATTTCATAGAAAAACCCAATAACACGTTGCTCGACCTAGGGATCGAACCCAGGACCTGTAGCGTAGCAGTCGCGCTTAGGACCATTAGACTAATGAGGCAGTTAAACAAATATATATGTCTAGATTTAAGCTATGGTTCAAAATACAATACTTAGACGACTGGTTGGTCACAGTGACCTCTAAAACCACTATGTTATTAGTTGAAAGAGCTCAACGCATGATCCTTAAAGTTATGGCGCGTAAAAAGTACACCAACCTTACTATATTCAGAATAAGGAGTCCTAACGGTACGTAAATTATTCATAAAACTAGTGATTACAGCACAACATAGGGTAAAACCACACTTTATAACAAGACGTAGAACAGATATAGTATATAGATAGCCCAAATACAAGACATCCTTTGCACAAAAATTTCATATTTATCTCGGCCCAAGCATTTACAACAAAATAAGTAAAAAATCTCAATAAGCACGCATGTAAAAAAACTATAAATAATTTCCTTAAATCATTAGACTACAATAAAGCTGAAAATATCCTGAAAAACCTGACATAAATAGCCATGGGCACATAATAAACAAAACGGATATACTTACACACACAGCCACCTACAAAACGAATACATACCTACTAAATACTTACCCATAAACATTGTACACATCAAGCAAATAATTAAGAAAAACAAATACACACATCATAGTAAAATTATACACAACAACTACCCACTACATGACATGACATAAATGGATTTGTGAGAATTTGTTGTTCTGAGGACGAGGAAGACTAGCCGCTCGTGATACAGTTCCTACTAGTACGGATGGATAGGGTGAATCGATTTAAAGACTCTTGTATAATGTACATAAAATCTAAACCGGCAAACTGTATTCAAAAATATTTAAATTTAAGTAACACAATGTATGGTTGTCTCTTGGTTACACAATAAAATATTATATTATTATATTATAGTGGTGACGTAATCAGTTACGACGCGAGTTCTAACCCCCACGCGCCCACCCGCACGCGTCAAACATTAGTACCTATACAGTTTGTTCAAAATGAAGTTAGATGAATATCGAAATTAGTAAAGCAAAAAATCTGAAATGTGAAACATACATGACTCCAATTGCCTTTACAACGACTCTTTAAATCAAATTTTACCACTGAAAAACCACTTGCAGACAACTCCAGACAAGCTTAATTATTGCAAACTGTACGGATATCTACCAGAAGTGCTACTGGACTGCCATGGGGTCGCCATATATCTACACGGTCAAAAACTGCTGAAAACATCGCTATGACATACAACGAATTAACTTAAAATTCATACACAATAAGCCTTCAATTTCACATAATGTCAACTCAATTGATTAATTCTATACTCACAGTGGCTAACTCGAGTATACTGTGCTGTAGTCAGCGCCAGTATTGCAGACATCATTACCATTACCTGATGCATTTTGTCACCAACTGATGTCTGAAGGTAATTAATGTAGGTTTTTGTCTATCTGTGGTAGCGCCCCTGCCAAGTTGAGGCACGGCAGTGAATAAATTACAGGCAAAGATACCAAATTTAATGTTTTATTGTTAAAACTATGTTCTTATAGCGTTTTGTAGTTTCTGCCTACCCTTATGGGAAAAAGGCGGAGTGTATGTATGTAGTTATGGTCTGGTTGAAGTTTGTCTGGTATGTCTGTCTGTGAATAATTCATAGTTTCAATAAAAATGCAATACTTACTTGTAGTAGCAAAAGTAAGTATAGACAAAACTACACGACGAGCTATACAAATCCAGTTTACACTGACCTCTTACTGTACGGACACCCAATCAATGCTAGATTAGCTTAAACTGGAAATGTACAGCTTGACCTGTAGTCTGTATACCTAAGAATTTCAATACCTACTCAGTATAATATTTATTGTATTTTACAATGTTTATAGGTGTCTCTCTCATTAGTCTAGTTGTCCTAAGCGCCACTGCTACGCTACAGCAAAGTGTTATTGGGTTTTTCTATGAAATTCTCAGCTCGGAGTCTGGATTTGTGCCCGATTAATGGCAGTAGTCTAGCCTCCTATTAACTGGGACCTAAACATACCGGCGAAATGTGGGTGTACATTAGTACACGTCTGCCTAACCCTTCGGGGAATACAGGCATGATGGTATGTTATACTGGTACTTTAGGATTCAAGTTCGTAGTCAAGTACAGAATTAATTTCAAAATCATTTTAGGACCTCGTTACTGAAGATTTGAAGGTTTTGAAAAAAAATAACAAAATATTATAGTTAGTAAAAACGCGCCTTGACTTGGCAGGTGCACGTCCGCACCCCTAGATTTGTAACTTGGCCATTACGCAGTAAGAAGAAATGAATCAATTCTTAACCTTGTTATTGTAATATTATTTATGTACTTGTACCTAGTTGGTCTCTTGTCGTCTCGTCCATATGTGACAATAACAATTTAATTAGTGTCATGATCAACAACATTTTAGTTATATAGTAGCAGTAGTGTACCTACCTATAAAATTATTACATAATATACAATAAAGTCTGTATTCCAAGAAGGGTTAGGCAAAACATTATCTAAAACAAATAGAAGAAATACTTATTATAAAATATGTTATACGATACTATAATGATACATAATTTAATGATACAATTTTATTTAATATAATATATAGTTCATAATTAATTTGACAAAGAGCGTCTTCATCCTCTCTCCTATTAAAATATCTTTGCTGTGCCCGACAGGGTCCATAATTGATCCAATGTTTAACATACCTACCAACTAATGTACATATTATGGAATGCAATAAAGTATTGAGTATTGAAAATTTACTTATGTACCCACAGTTTGCCGGTATGTTTAGGTCCCATCTAATAGGAGACGAGTCTACCAGGCACAAATCCAGATCCTGCGCTGCTACTGAGAACTTTATAGAAAAACCCACTAACACTTTGCTCGACCAGGGAATTGAACCCAGGACCTGTAGCATAGCAGTTGCGCTTAGGACCACTAGTCTAATGAGGCAGTCAAGGTAGTTTCATTCGTTCAGCAGTGTAGCTCATTTGACTGATATGATGATGATGATGGTGATAGGAAAGATATTTTACTTTCAAAGATGAAATCAGGCGAAGAAAACTTTTTAAATCAAAGGGCTAACTCTTGGTTTAATTTAAGCAATAAAATTCCTCGGTCCACAAACCCGTAACAGTATCTGACAATCAGGCAGTGTCCCGAAATGTTGGCAACACTTGTAAACTAATCACTGAGTTCTAAAGCGTCGTGCGGAGGGTTGCCATTGTAAATTAACATTTCACACATGTTTCTGTGTCAGAAATGGCTCATTTACTTAACTTGTTTAAAAACTTCGCGTGCGTGAGTTTATTTGTTCTGTTTATGGTTGAAATGTGGGTAAAGTTATATTTTCATTTAGCGACTATCACTCACTAAAGGCTAGCTAGGCCAACTACTGTTAGTATAGCATAATCGGCCTATAACTTTTTGTTGTGGTAGGGCCACGCTGTTCGCAGCATGAATGGGCCGGCTCGACCGGGGAAGTGCCACACTCTCGCAGAAGACCGACGTCCGAGTAGTAGCGTTTCGTTACTGCGCTTCGTTCGGTGAGCGACAGGGCCGGAGGCCCAATTCCTCCCCCAATCCCCTTCCTTCTCCTTTTCTCCTTCCCCTCCCTTTCCCTAAATAGGCTCGGCAACGCATCTGCAACTCCTTTGGTTTTGCAGATGTCCATGGGCGGCGATGACTACTTACCATCAGGTAGCTCGCCTGCTCGTTTGCCGAGTTATCCCATAAAAAAAAAAATAAAAAAAATAACGTTCCCACTGCTGGGACACAGGCCTCGTCGGTGAGAGGGAGTGGGCCGTAATCCACCACGCGGGCCAAGTGCGGGTTGGTAGATGTCTTCGATTTTTTGGTTCGACGACACGCTGGTTTCTTCACGATGTTTTCCTTCATCATTTTGGGAGCAGTGATGATGAAATAATTAACACTAAGTAAAGAGCCTATCTGGGTTCGATCCTACGACCTACAACTCGTAAGTCGGGGCCGCTACCACTGGGCTACCACCGCTCTAGAAAGTATTGTATAAAATAAACTTCCTCCCAAAACTCTTAAAGAACATCAAGTGGGTATCATCGTGAGGTTGAGTCTAATCTTTATGATCTTCTCGCGACACGAGTGGGTGCCCGCCGATCTATAGTGCTCGATCGTGTCATAACGATCTTACAAGAATAGGGCTATCTACATATTTTTGTAATAACCTACTTAAAAAAAAGAGAATCTGTGTAATGTTTGATTTACCTAGTTATATTTATTATGTATCATCAGAAAATCTAGTTCTCAAGTTCTTAATTTTAATAAACGTTGAATGGTTCCAAAAAGTTAATCCTATGAAGAAGCATCCGGTAAGAAACTCTTTGGACACTAGGAACAATTTTGTATGCGCAAGCACAATGTAGGTTAATGATATAAGACCGATATTGAAGTTATTAAAATTGTTTGTCAAATTTATATCACGGTTGTTGCGGTATGTATAGAATACGATCAACTTGATAGAGAACCCATATCATCACATCTGTACCCCCGAAGGGTTAGGCAGGAGTGTACTAATGTATACACACTGTAGGTGGCGAGACCTACTGCCAGTGTTCCGGTTTGAAGGTTAATGTTGCCAGTGAAATTACTATTAAAATTGTAATAAACTTAACAATGAGGTCTCAAAATTACAACGCGAAAAGTGCCACTGGTGCTGCAACTTATCATTACACAGCCCGTATGTTCGTATATCATTTTATAAAAAAAAATAAAAAAAAAACGACCCTTATTCAAATTCCGAGCTGAGATTCCGCTTATTAATCTATCTAACTTATAGAAGGGCTTCACTTAAAATACAGCTACTAAATAATGAACAAGAACTAAATTCAAGATGGTGATAACCCTGGATGACATAGAGCGAGGTAATCTGCACCATCAATCATAATTTACACTTTCGATACGAGCACGGGAATATTGATAATATGCCTATACGCCGGACGTGTGGTTCCTTTGTGAGATATAAGGATATGACCCTTATCGTAACAGCTTTAGGGGTCTTACGTCGGGGAAATGATAGAGAGTAGTTTTGAGACAAGACTTGGTTAAAAATAACGGTTTTATTACTCCTTTGAAAGCTAATTTAAATCATGGAATTTTTTTATATAGGTTAGGTTTGTAATACCGGTCGATTAATTGCTTCTAGAAAAAAAAATCGAATTTAAAAGGGACGTTCTCTTTTTAAACTGAAAAAACTAAAACTAAATAGATTCCAACTAATAGAATTACCTTGAGTTCATACATACATAACATACAATCACGCCTGTATTCCCCAAAGGGTTAGGCATAGGTGTACTAATGTACACCCACATTTCGTCGAAGTGCTTAGGTCCCATGTAATAGGGGGCGAGCGACAGATCCAGACTGCGAGCTGCTACTAAAGATTTCATAGAAAAACCCACCTTACACTTTTCCCATTTCTTTTCACAAAAACTTGCACTATTAAAAATGGTTTTGAACTTATTACGACCAAAAAAAAATTGACAAATCGGTCCTGTCAGTTTCATTTATTCATGATTATTGGTAAAAATCCAACATCACCAACAAATTTTGTTTTATGACTTTTAATATTTCATTAGTTTTAATTAAAGAGGCACTGAAAAAATGGTTGAGCTACACGATGACTGCTGTATGCGTTCCGTCAGTTAGGACAGGTCAACTCAAAGCTGGTATGGTTCTTTCTTCAAAAGACCTGTTCAGATTTTGCCCTACATTGAACTCGCATATAATATAACTATTGTCTGGACTTTAAAAGAGACCATGATTCTCTGAGTTTGTTTCGACGTTTCTTCTCAGAGGTCGTCAGATAGGAAACGTCGACGCCATCTAGTTAAAAAAAATATGTAAAAAAACGACTTGTAAAAGTGTCTTAAAAGATCTATTTACAGAAATAAATATCATTTCATTTCATTTCATTTCATTTCATTTCACTGGTTAGGTTACCAAACTACAGGGTAGTGCAAAGGGCGGGAGCGGGGCCAGGCCCAGGCGGCGCCGGAATAAAATGAGTAGGTATGTTAGATAGAACAAAGAAATCTTGAAAGTTTGATTTTCGTAAATGTGTTCATAGTCATGCAATGTTTATTAGTGTTGTACCAATAACCCTGTATAGATAATAATATATTTTTGCGATGAAAATTAAAGATAAAGGATCCATCCGTCAATAAACCAGCTGTTCGCAAAAAATGTTTCATTTCCGCAACGCTTTCATAGCGGCTCCGTATTCAGGGGTAAACGATTATCTATCACTCTGCCGTATTACTTTTCCAATTGAGTCGTAAGCTTTTATTCCTGTTCATTGATCACCTATATTGTGCTTGGAATTTATTTCTGCGTTACATATTTGTGTTGTTATTAGTGATCATTCCTTTTCCATTGTGTTCTACGATTATTTGAAGTACAGTGGAAAAAAAAATAGGTACAGTCGCCAGCACAGATTACCACAAAATGACAAATTTTCTCAGTCGATTTTGAAGTTCATCTTCAAAATTTTAAGGGTTAAAATCATTTGGAGAAATTTGACAGTTTGTATACCTGATATGCTGGCGACTGTACCTATTTTATAATCAAAAATATTTGAAGCAAACACAAGGCTTTTGTATGCAAAAAAATATATATTTAAATTACAGAGAAAATTAAAAGAAGTGAGGCTAAGAGTGGGACGAATTGTGTTAGAAAGAAAATAAAAATGACCGCCTTCCTGATTTCACCTTAAAGTGTAGGTGCATAATTTACTCAGATTTTTTCCAGCCCTTGAACAACCTGTAGGCCATATAATTATTTACTTTTCTTTAATATTCCATTATTTTTCTTCTAATATGAAAACAGAAAGCTAACCGAAATTGGGTTTATACTGCCTATTATCCGCTTACGGTTATTGAATATGTCATTATTGTATTTCACTTCTTCATACATAAATCTTATACGAAAGTCATAAAAAAACTACACAAAAATTACTCACCTCGGTCGCAAAGCAAATTTTACTCAATTTTTCAGCAATTTCCACCTCATTCTAGTTACATTCAGCGACCGGTTGGGTCGCCATTTTACCTGATTTGGAATAATGCTACCAATTTCCCGCCACTTCGGGCCCAGATTCGGGATAAGAAAAGCACCGTTTAGTTTGAAATATCGTTGGCTCTAACCTGTAAATGCTCTTGGAAATGGGATTGTCAAAAGCGTGACACGTGAAGTAGGGCTGATATGGTGTATGTTCACGCGTATTACACATTGAAGGGTTAAGAGTTTTTTGATGGGAAAAGTAAATGAAAGGTTCGGGAATTTTGATAAATTGTGGAGCTTTGTTGGATTTTAGTTGTCATTCAAACACCCCAGTAATAACACTATACGTTTTCAATGGCAATACTTTAGACAGCTGACTAAACCCAGGCGAAGTAATATAATTGTATCAGTTCGGAATTCAATTTACTTTTTTGGAAAAACCTTTGAAAATCGAACGCCCACTGACACGTATTTTCCATTTGACGCTTCGCAAATGCTAGTGTGGTGCCATCTATTTTGGGAAGAGTTCATTCATCACTACGAAATCCGGATGACCGCAGACATCGTTTTCCATTTTCAATACACTTGAAATTGGATTTAAATTTCGAATAAATTGTAGAACAAAATCGGTATGTTTTTTATGTGATGGTATTAGTTTTATACGAGTTATATTTGTATGGTTTTATATTTAAGTGTAGTTTCTTTCATGACTAGTATTTACTGGCACCTACATACTCTATCTACTAAAATTGGTGGTATTTAGAGACGATTATAAGGCTAAATAAACTTATTAGATACGTCACAGGACATAATTAGTACACATACACATGTATGTGTACTAATTATGTCCTGAGTTGGAATCCATACCACATTTTGCAAGTAGATACTATAAAGAAAATTTCTGTATTTCGAAAATTCCGATAGTGAACGACAAGTCGCCATTTTGGCACACGTGGCGATGGACAGCTGGCCGCCACGAATGGATGCGTTTGCGTTCGCGAATTTCCAAACAGATGACAAATATACGCGGTGTGAGGTGGTGCGGGTGCATGCGCGTTATGCTGCGTTAAAATTGAGACAGGGATGTATTAAGTCGTACTTTTATGGAGCCACTGATCAACCATAATGTGCAGTTTCGGCAACGTATGAAAATACCTGTAGGTGCATTAACACACACATACCTTCATACCGGACGGTTTTCGCTCCTATAAAACTAGGATACCCCACCATACGGTCCATTTCATTTAATTTCAAAGATTCTCCTGGAGGGGGGGCTTCATATAGATATATAGGTATAAAAAAGTCAATTGCCCTGTGTTAATCTCGCCAAAACTATTAGTTTTGTTTTGAATATACCTAACATTATTTTAGTTCAATGCATTAAATTTATTGCTGAGTACGGCCCTGTTATGTCACATACAATTGAAATATTGTCGGAAACAATACATTTATATCCAATTACGCTTTCTGTCGGCGTTGTTCGTTGCAATAAAGTCCTTCGTCAAAGTCCGGGAGTGAATTAGATTTTAAAAAATAGGGAAAATATTTGAGTGCCGTGTGTTTGTGTTGTTCGGCAAATTTTAGAATTACCTATTTGTTAGAAGCCCTGCGTGTAAACATTGTTGAGAAAATGATTGGAGAGTTTTTTTTTTACAATTATTTTCATATATTATACTATAAGTAGGTATATGAAAATAATTATAAGAAAATAATATAAGCATATATGGAATAATATGGTAACTCCCCGTGTGGACCCGGGCAGTAGAATAGGCCACCCCTTCTCCTCCTGTGGGTGTCGTAAAAGGCGACTAGAGGATACAAGCCGGAATATGGGTTAATAAGATCTACCCATCAATTTCAGCTCCGGCAACCGTTACATGGCGGTATAACCATGATTTAAGCTGGAATGCTCCCAAATGCCAAACCTGATAGTGGGCAGCAGCACTATTAGCGAAAGCATTCCAGAAACTGCGGTCACCAACCCGCCTGCCAAGCGTGGTGACTATGGCAAATCCCCTCAATGCTGAGCAACCCCGATTTACGGCCCCCAGTTCCCGGTAACTGCACTATTCCTGGCCACGGTACCGGCCACGGTAACGGTGCGGTGGGGGGTGCTAAGAATCCCCGGGTGACGGCAGGGTACCAACATCGCAAATTCAACCTGGCGACGTTTAATGGACGCTCTCTGCGGCTGAACGAGCACCTCGTTGAATTGGAAGTAGAGCTAAGTCATATTAACTGGCACATCGTAGGACTGTCGGAGATCCGAAGACAGGGTGAGGAAACGATAACCCTCGATAGTGGCCACTTACTCTACTTCCGAGAGGGACACCAACCATCCCAAGGTGGCGTCGGGTTTATAGTCCACAAGTCACTCAAAGGCAAGATTGTGGAACTAGGCAGTGTGTCGGCAAGGGTGGCATACCTTGTACTTAAGATAACAGAAAGGTATTCCCTGAAGATCGTACAAGTGTATGCCCCAACGTCCGCACACCCTGACGACGAAGTCGAGGCCATGTACGAAGACATAGTAAAAGCTATGTCTCGTACCAAAACATTCTACACTGTAGTTATGGGTGACTTCAACGCTAAAGTGGGAGTACAAGAGAGCGGCGAATCGAGAGTGGGTCCATTCGGCTATGGGCGCAGAAATCACAGGGGGCAAATGCTGGTCAACTTTCTCGAGGCTAAGAGGCTTTTTCTGATGAACTCTTTCTTTCAGAAGAAGCCTCAAAGGAAGTGGACCTGGCGAAGCCCTGATAACGTGACCAAGAACGAGATCGACTTCGTTATGTCCAACAAGCGCCAGATATTCAGAGATGTCTCTGTGATCAACAGGGTCAATACCGGAAGTGATCACCGACTGGTAAGAGGCACTCTGGATATTAAGGTCAAAATCGAACGAGCGCGCTTAACGAGGTCGACTCTTAGACCAACACTGCCCCAGGTCGAAGCTGGCTGCGAAAGCTTCCAGTTCGAACTGCAGAACCGATTCGCCATGCTGGAAACCACAGAGGACTTAAACGACGCCACCGATGGCCTGGTACGTGTCATCCGCGAGGTGGGCTATAAACACTTTCGACCTAAGAGAAATGGACGTAAGTCGGCACTCACCAGTGAGACTCTAGACTTGATGAGGAAACGACGAGAACTTACAAATGCCACACAGTCTGAGCTCCAGGTACTTAACAGGGAGGTCAAAAAGCTGATAAGACGCGATAATCGGCGCGCGAATACCCAAGCCATTGAGCAAGCTATAGCACGGAACAAAGGCTCAAAGGTGTTCGCCAAGCAGCATACTTCCCGTTGTCACCTGACGAAACTCAGAACCTTACAGGGCACCACCGTCACCTCGAAGCCAGAGATACTCGCTGAAGTCGAAAAGTTCTACGGAGACCTATACTCTCAAAAAACATGCCCACCACAGGCCCACGGCGCGGATGATCCACGGGCCAGACTTACACGCCACCTCACAGATGAGCTTCCCGACATTGACATGGGTGACATTAGAATAGCTCTCGGACAGCTTCATAATAACAAAGCTCCAGGGGATGACGGAACAACCACGGAGCTGCTCAAGGCAGGAGGAACACCTGTCTTGACAGAGCTTGCTAAGCTCTTCAATTCCGTCATCCACACTGGTATGACACCGGAGGCATGGAGCAGGAGCGTGGTGATTTTATTTTTCAAAAAGGGCGACAACATGCTCCTTAAAAACTATCGCCCCATATCACTCCTGAGCCATGTGTATAAGTTGTTTTCGAGAGTTATCTCGAATCGTCTCGCCCAAAAGTTCGATGACTTCCAGCCACCGGAGCAGGCCGGGTTTCGGAAAGGCTATAGCTTCGTGGACCACATACACACTCTCAGGCAAATCATCCAAAAGACCGAGGAATATAATCAGCCTCTCTGCCTAGCGTATGTGGACTACGAGAAAACCTTCGATACCGTCGAGACCTGGGCTGTACTGGAGTCCATGCAGAGATGCCTTGTCGACTGCAGATACGTTGAGGTGCTGAAATTTCTGTATAAGGCTGCAACGATGACCGTCCCAGTACAAGATCAAAGCACAAAACCAATCCAACTGCGTCGAGGTGTAAGACAGGGAGACGTCATCTCTCCGAAACTGTTCACAAACGCGTTGGAGGACGTTTTTAAGACGCTTAATTGGAAAGGACGAGGCATCAATATTAACGGTCAGTACATCTCGCACCTCCGATTTGCAGATGACATTGTCATCATGACAGAATCTCTGCAGGAGCTGGAGGTGATGCTGAACAGTCTTGGCGTTTCTTCACGGCGGGTGGGTCTCGGGATGAACCTGGATAAAACCAAAGTCATGTACAATGAACATATCACCCCGAGACCTGTATACGTAAATGGCGCTGCCCTCGAGGTTGTGCAAGAATACATATATCTTGGCCAAACTATACAACTGGGGCGGCACAACTTCGAGAAGGAGGTGACCAGAAGAATACGCTTGGGCTGGGCGGCATTCGGGAAGCTGCGTGATATCTTTGAATCGTCGATCCCACAATGCCTAAAGACCAGGGTCTATAACCAGTGCGTCCTACCCGTGATGACTTACGGAGCCGAAACGTGGACACTCACTATTGGACTGGTCCACAAATTCAAGGTCGCTCAGCGTGCAATGGAGAGAGCAATGCTCGGAGTTTCTTTGGTGGATAGAATTCGTAACGAAGTCATTCGCCAAAGAACTAAAGTCACCGACATTGCGCGAAGAATAAGCACGCTGAAGTGGAAGTGGGCCGGCCATGTCTGCAGACGGACAGATGATCGTTGGAGCAGACAAGTGCTAGAGTGGAGACCGCGTTTGGGCAAACGTAGTGTGGGACGCCCTGCGACACGATGGACCGACGATTTAAAGAAGGTGGCTGGCAGCGGATAGATGCGAGCTGCTCAAGACCGGGATGGTTGGCGCTCTTTGGGGGAGGCCTACGTTCAGCAGTAGACGGCAATAGGCTGACATGATGATGGAATAATATGCTTAAAAGTCATAGAAACTGTGTGACCTTTCTGACTTGTGTGTGATCTTTGCGTTATCACAAATATATTTTTTTTCCAGTCTGGGCGTACTCACGTTGTGTTCGTTTCACGACACATACCCAGCTTGTTCCTTATAGCGATAGTTTTTTTCTTTACAAAAGAACAGGAAACGAACTATAACACCTATAGATATTAACCTAAATCGTAGAATGCTTAGCCACAACGCTTTTATTGTTCTCCAAATAAGCACACAAGTTCATTCATCAACCCGCCCATTCTGTTTCTAACAACACACAAAACTTAGATTTCCGCGGACCAAATTTCCGTAGTTGAAAATAAATAAAATGTTCACAAAACTGGGAGTTCCGTACACTTTTTGCTTTTGAACTTTTGTGCAAAATAAAAGCGCGCAGAAAGTTACCCGTTCACATTTCACCGTCACTGGCAGTTTCGTGTTCAGTCCTCGAAATATAATCTTTTTTTCCGGCGATTCTGAAAAGTTTTGCCTTTTTGCGGGATGTTATCCTGATATTTTGGCGGTTTGTGGTTACGCTTTTACGTATTTTGTCGTTGCCGATGGAATTTGGTTAGTGTTTTAAATACTTCGGTGCTAAGGATCCCTAATTTTTCGTATCTATCGGAATGTTGTAAAGCCCAGTTTTAATCAGTAGATTTCAAATAATATTCGTAAGTGTTCCTGATTTTTTGAGGTGACCTTCAAAAAGTCAGGAGCGTAGTAACCCAGTCATGATCGTGGCAAATACCAAGAAACCCACAATATCAAAAATGTTAATTTATGTTTTAACCGAGATGTAAATCATGTTTATATTGTACAATTGTACAAGTTCGACAAACCCTGCCGATCCACAGGTGCCAGAGGATGCATGAGGATTTTTCGCAAACGGCGCGTGTATATATTATAAAACGTGGACGAAGCAAAAGATACGAAAGAATCGAAGCAATTTGTGTACCTATTTCCTATCTACCGCTATGAGAAAAAGTAAGTACGCACGGCTACACATCAAGCTATGCAAAACTAGTTTACCCTGGTCTTTTATATTATAGGAAGCCCATACAATGCGAGATCAGCTTAAACTGGTTTTGTATAGGTTGACCTGTAGCCGTGTGTACATATGTATTAATGAATACATACTGTATTTGACTTTTCACAGCACTTTGGTAAGGCACGGAACTCAATTCCGACGTATTCTTTTTGTATTTTTAGCTTGGCAAATAATTTATACGCGGTAGGAAAATCAAGAATTTGCATAAAATAACAGATGTTGTTGGTCTATGTAAATTATTAACTCCGTTTTTTCAGGAAAATATTGAAACCGTTTAGACAACATCATTGAGAGATCGTTCATTTCTATTAAGAGTCTGAATAATTTAATTCATAATTTTAATGAATATTAGTTAATTAATCAGGTTAGGCTATAATAATAATAAAATTCATTTATTTAAGTAACAGAGTTCCACCCGCGTGGCTAATCTAAGTTTGCAGATATTATAAGGCATCTGGGAAAATCTAGCTTAAACAGGAGTTTAGTAAGTTAGGAAGGCTAGCGAATAGCTTCAAAGATTTTGTTATAACGTCCACCGCAACTTGATACCCGACGGACCGCATGTTGGCCTCCCCTGAGGCCATACTAAAACTTGTGACCTTTCTTACCCGACTATAAAAAGGATGGGTCATGATTCTTTAGTTTAAGTTCTTTAGTTTAGATTCTTTAGTTTTTAGTTGTAGAAAGGGATGGCGCTATTTATTGCGTAGAGTGGAATTTCTCTTGCTCAATCTAAAAACAAAATCTGAAACAACATACGACTCGTCATCTAAAGTAAAATTGTCGTGTAAGCGGGTCTTACCGTAATATTACGGGGCTCATAGCTCTGGCCTTGCCCTGGTCCCAAACTCCCAAGGGCCCTTACAGTAATTTATAGTCACTGGTCTTTGATTTAAGGACCGCTTGGATAGAGGTGGTGTGAGTGGAAAACTAACAGATTGTTTTTGTAGAGAACAAAATAATATCATTTACATCTTATTAAGTAGATAAGTACACCTCTGCCAAACAGGATACATGCGTGATGATATGGAATCGTATTAGGATACAATTATAGTTTCCATGAGTCTAGCACTAAAACAAACAACATAAGTCTATATCCCTCTATTTGCTACTTATTAATGCTTATATTTTATTGTTGATATGTCTAAGTAAATATATATAAGGGTGATCGTCCGCGAGCAATAATAATAACTTAGGTATATTATTGAACAGAATATAGGCTTTATAAAATATCTGCTGATACCCTCGGGGTGTAACCGTGACGATACTTTAGTTATACAAAATATGTTTTCATTAGTATTCAGATCTTGTCCTGCGCGTGATGCGCCTGTTGATTGGCTGTGATTGATAATGCTACAGGGGTCTGTCCAGCCATCGAATCTGCTAATAATCTTCGAATTTATTCAGAACACACCAATAATCTGAAAGGTGTACTTAGCAAAGTTAATATGAAGTTTTCTCTTATAGTTGTTCGTTTGAAATAACTGTGCGCGTTTCAAGTTAGCTGGTCCAAACTAACACGCAGGTAAAGTCAATATATAAATGGGTACAGTGGGTTATAGCTGTTACCTGACCCACCGAGACCCCGCCGTCCCATCTAGGGTGGGTCAGGTAACAGTTATAATTAACGAAATGAGTAAAGAAGCCTTTTTAGACGAAGGTACTGTCATCAGACCTCTGTATCCCAACTTCTGGGCACTATATAATTTTTCCTTCACTAAAATAACTTTATTATCTTTGCATAGAAAATGCAAAAAGCTCAAAAAACGAGGGAATCGACAGGGATATTACAACTAAACGATTTAACAGGAACATTTACACCACAAAGTTATTTTAAGTTTTGTTTTCGTTTCCCATTGTCCCCAAATTGTTGGTAAATGTCCCACTGTGCATGTTGTAAACGTTTTTACCCCGTAGAGCTAAAACTGTTGTCCGCGGTAACATTGTTACCAACAAAACAATACACGTTTGTTAATTGTTTGGAATTTGTTTTACATTTGTTCCTACAGTTAAATGAGATTAAGTAAATTGTAGTATGAACAGGTTTAAATATGTTTTTGAATTTGTTCTATTTAAGTCATGCAAGTAAGCATGTTGTCGTCATTTATTATCCCACTTACGCAAGGGGTCTCCTCTCAGAATAAGAAGGGTGAAGGGCTACCTATTATAGCGTATCGCTGACGTAGTGCGTGTTGGTAGATGGACGGAGTTCGACACCAGGCTGCGGCAAAAAAAAGGTTATCTCACGGTGTTTTACTTCACTTTATTATAAGTACGTTAAATATGTAGATTTATTAAAATAATCGCATCCATCCGCTGCCAGTCACCTTCTTCAAATCGTCGGTCCATCGTGTCGTAGGGCGTCACACACTACGTTTGCCCAAATACATATCTAATACACTTATACAAAAGCAATATTAATTAATAGAATAACTTTTTTTTTAAAGCTTAATAGCAATGTGGGTCGTACATTACTAGTATTCTTGTTAACCCCTCGTACTAAACTAAAACGCTTGTATTACGAGTGGGTTCACGTCGGTAGTGCAATGGGTGAGTTTCGAACCGGCAACCACATGATCGCAAGTCCGACGCCCTCGCCATTAGGCTACCGCCGCTTTAATTAATTTATTAGTATTCATTAATTATTCAACGTAACGAAACCACCGTCGAAGTCATATATGTAGGTACACTTTCAAGATATAATTCAATTCTTGGCTTGTACCAAATTAAGGTAAATCTTAAAATAGCTACAAGAAAAAATAGAGCATTTCCCAGGGCCACAGCTTACCTAACCTACATGCTGAATAAAAAACCACAAAGAAACCTCCCCTTACGCTTTATCATGGTTTATTTGAAATATTAAAATGTGTCACAATAGTCGAGCGAGTGACAAAGTTGCTCGACTATACAAATATACGTACGCGCACGGCTGACGTATTTTTATTCGTATTTCAACAACAATGCATTGTCAGAAGACATACTTGTTTGCTGAGTGAGTGTCACACCGGAGTGTAAAATTTTCGGATTATTATAATGCCCACATAACATTGGTTTAATATTAATATAACATTAGGTTTGGTTTGCACAACAATGACTTAAATAGTTTTGAGATCGAGGTTCTCCAAAAAGGTCAGGTGCGTAGTACTTGCAACCGAGCGCATGTGTATGATAAGATGTATGAATGTGGAAGCGAAAGAGATATGCAAGAGTCGTAGCAAGTGGCAGTCCATAGTTTCTGCCTACCCCTGTAAAAAGGTGTGAGCTTTGCGGGAAAAAGGTATGAGTGTATGTATGAATGGAAGTACACTTAATGGAAAGTGGTTATAAATGAATAAAATTGTATCTAATAGTTATATTCCGTTTCCGAATTCAGCAAAGTTCTGTTCATCTTGTGAATTGAGATTTTGGACATTGCAATTTGCAATATAACAGAATTTTAAGGATGCCGATGTAAAAGTATCGCAGACAAAGAAGATTTATAATTTCTCATATATCTTCCTTCGATAATATTGTAGAGGACGCAGCCAATCTTTTTTTTTCTTCTTGATAGTTTGAGCTACACACAACAAACCCGCTAGAGTGGGAAAACATACTAGTTTGATATTTGATAGCAAGATCACCCATAGTGAAAGTTTCGTCAGTTTTTATGTACAATATATAATTACGCTGCGGTGTAACAAACAGGGATACAATATCGCCAGTAAATAATATGCATTTCTATAAAAAGACGGGTATTTCTCCCCGTGTGCCCGGCGCCGGATGGCCGTCCCGTGTGTATTGGAGTGTAATGATGTACTCCTTCCACTCCTCCGCTATCCCGCTAGCACAATAACGTCAAATTAGTTGACCATACTGACAGAGACGTCCTGTTGGGTTAGTAGTCAATTCGCAAGAATTGAACTCGCCCAAATGGGCGAATCGCCTACTATACATTTTTGAAGGTGGTGATGACTCGCACGCAAAGAAAATGTTTCGTGCGAGTCGACACCTAAAACAAATATTATTTTAAAAGGTAGTGATTCGCCCATTTGGGCGAGACTACTAACCCTCCTGTTTGTCTACTTTTTCCTTTTGTCTATTATATGAGAGATCTGTTCTTTATGTCTAGTATTGTTAGGCATTTTTTTGTGTCAGGATCTGTTTGCGCATATAGGTATGATACGATATATTTATGTGGACCTAATTGAGAAACATAATATTTTGCCACGTATCACACACATATTTTTGTATGCAGACCAACTTAATTGGAAAAAAAAAAAATTTTATCATTTTTTTTTGCGTCATTTATAACATGAAAAGTATGTTTAGCTTTAGTAGACACTGTTTTCTGGGTCTGTTTAAATGTCAACACCATATTCGATCACATTCACCGTGTTATAAATGTATATCGGGGGCAAAAAAGGGTTAACACTATTGTGATATTCCCCCTGTTCATGGAAGACCGCTGTTATCTCGTCATACATCACACAAACGACGAAAAATGAGCCAGGCTTTAAATCTGCATGTATCCACATTATTTGACATCTTTCTTAGGGACATATTTCCACTCTCACATAAATAACTACTGGTCTTTTGATCATGAAGTTTTGTTGTTTGCGTGTGCGTGATTAACGGCGCGTTTTTAGTTTACAGATTTATAAAACTAAGTTTTGTTAGTCTTAAATAAAATTATAAAGAGAAAAGATTTGATTAAACAATCAAATCTTTTCTATGTTGTCTCTGTTGTGCTGTTTTATCTGTTCTATGTTGTTGTATTGAATAGGCTCTGTAACTACTGGACCGATTTGAAAAAATCCTTTACCAATAGAAAGCTACATAATTCCTGAGTGACATAGGCTATAGGTTATCCCGTAATAAGACAAGAAACGTATAGTTCACGCGGGCAAAGCTGCGGGTGAAAAGCTAGTACGTAGTGCATTTTACCATTCTGCTCAGAGAGGAAGATTTAACAAGTATGACAGGAATAATGATCGAAGAGATAAATTCTAGGATAATGAAATAATACCTACCATATGGTTACCATAATTATTATGGCTTACCATATTTCACATAATAAGGCTTTTGAATCAGACTCAGAAAATAACGAAAAACCACGCGGATGTTGTTAGCTACTAGCTAGCCGTTTGTTTTCATATAATAATACATAAACAAAATTTAATGCAATTATGCTTAGACTAAACTTGTCAAAGCGACGCAAGAAAAGATTAGCTTCCCCTCTTTTTTACATAAATAATGCTTTCAAATTAGAAATGTTATGTGTATATGGCTACTCAGAAAATGGCGGGCATTATTTACTTAAACGAAAAACGCCAATTCTAATTTTGATTGTGAGATATTTTTTTTATTGTTTATGGTTGTTTTGACAAGGGTAGGCCGAGAGAGTGAGACCACGTTTAAATAATTAATTATGATAATTAATTTGTTTTGTAAAGTTTTTGTTACAGACTATTTTTTTTTTTTAAGTTAGTACTGGTTACTGGGTACGTTTTGCGTGCTCTGGGACTGGGATTTACGCATATCAATGGTATAATGATAATTATTGTAACTTTTAGAAAGTAAACTTTGATAAAGGTGAATTTAAAAAAAACATAGGTAATCGCGATCAACGGAGAAATCGTTGAAAATACACAAAAAAAATACCTACTTACAGTCGAACATAGCACTAATTTATTATGTTTTGACGTTGAATTTGGAAAAAAAACTTAAACCATTAAAATGTACATTTCGCAACGATGCACGATGAGATAATTCAATACCTTACCAGTAAATAAAATATAACCACAATATATAAGGCTAATAATATAAATTGACAGCCTTATATATAAAATAACATCACGCCTGTATTCGCTAAAGGGTTAGACAGAGGTGAAGACACTTAATACCTATGCTCAGTTCATTGGTATGATAAGGTAAAAGGGTCTTACTTACATCTTACGTATAAAAAACTTCCTGTTCTGTAAGCTTATAAGTACCTAGTATAAATGTAGGCTTACCTCCTCCCTGTTATTTACTTTACAACATAGCTCAGTACATACTTACTATTTCATAACATAACACATAAATTCGACTCCTCTACTGACTTATCCTAACGACTCTCTCCGTAGCCTTGTGAACCCGACCATTACTCTTACGTAACTGCCGGTATACCGCTAGGTGGCGCCACGAGTTACTCGAGATCTAGCAGCCTATGATAGCATAGATCTCGCAAAGCTCTTGGCTGTAACGAATTATGTGAGGGGCAAAGAAATGTGCTTTCAAGAGGCCTGCATGTTTTAGAGTATTTTCTTTTGAATTTCATGTTTGAAGTAACATGGCTGCTGATATAGGTAGATAAGATTTTTTTAGCGTATAGAATGTCAGTGTGGTTTTAAATTAAAGAATTAAAAATAAATTAAATTATATATTGTCAAAACTTCTTGTTTATTTTAATATTAATTTGTAAATCTAAGTACCTAAGTGTCTTTCTTCGACTTTAGTTCAATAAATTGAATTTAATGAAATTTTGAAGGGATTTTATTAACAATGTTTAATAAATTTTCAGGGCTAGTTGTGAACCCGGTAAAATAGGATTCGACAGGACTATCCAGACTTAATAGTGTCATAAGCACCAGCAAAAATAGTAGCAATTTCGTGTTATTAGAACTCGTTACAAGCAGAATCGCTCTTTTTATGATAAAAAAAAAACTGGCTGCAAATAATAAAAAAAATATTATGATTAATGGCATAAAGAAGAAGAAGTTTATGCTGCTCATGATCGTCATGATGATAATGCTTTGAAAATCATTTTAGTACCTATAAAAAAAAATACAAACTGACGACCATATTTTTTTAGGATATAGAAACGGAATACACAGACACACACCGGATACCTAGGGTATCCGGTTCTGCGTGGGTATATTCGTTCATACATTTCGCTTTTTAGATAACCTTAAAATCGTATGAAAAAAGTGGTTTCTGAGATTAATATTACCAAACACAAATTCAACGCGGTTCTAGTAGGTTGCTACATTGACTTTTTCTCAGTATTGCTAACAACACACACTAAATAAAATTCCATGACCCATTTGAACACGATGCATCTAATAATTTCCGAATAAAACTCCATAGACGATGTTTGCAAAAGTTCCAAGTGCTGTGAAACGAGTTGCACAAAGATTCAGAGCGAAATGGACTCGTGTTTCGAGGCAATCGAATGTGGACTTTGTTGCTTTTGCAATAAAAACTATGACCAGTGTTAGAAATAACTGGAAGTGGTACACTTAGTATATGCAGATTTTGCAGATCTGCACTCTCTTATGTTAGGCATCTAAGTAGAGATGATAGTCACTACGAAAAAAAAAACCGCCGTCTTTACGTAAAATTTATTTCCACTATTTAAATTGCCCACTATTTGCAGTTATGCCTACTATTTGAAGTATTATCCATTAATTGTAGTATTGCCCACTATTTGCAGTTTTGCTTATGTTTGCAATTCTGCCCCCTATATAAAATTTGTGCCCAACACTTGATACTATTTATCTTCGTCTTTATGGTTAACCTGGGTAATCGGAGACCAGAAATGCAAGGGGTTATTATTTGTGCTTAATAAATGGACTATGCATCCCCAGTCTGGAACCCTAGCCATCGTGTCCATGTAGATCGATTAGAGCGTATACAAAAGAGTTTTACCCGATACTTACGTTTCAGATGTCCTAACTGTCCAAGAGATTCAAATTATCCCCAAAGGCTTAACCATTTTAAAATGTGCTCACTTGAACACCGTAGAATCCTGGCGGACCAGATACTGCTCTATAAAATCTCAAACGGCTTGGTTAATGTGCCAGATCTGTTGGCCAACTTGAGAATAGCAGTACCACGACAAAAAACCTTTAGATCTTGCCGTAAGATTGATACTTTTGCTACAACTGCAAGTCGTACCAACCTTGGCAGGACCGCGCCTATGAATCGCCTGATGCGGTAATATAATAGAATAGCTACAGAAGCCGATAGCATTGACATTTATTCTAACTCACTTCGGCAATTCCGTGAGAGACTCCTGGCCTATTTATATGGAGTTCCAGAACATTAATTCCATTAAAACGCAATATAATACATCATACTCGCGCTCGCGCCAGGACTTGCACTCGCTAACATCCTTCAGTTTGCTCACTGGCTGTGCTCAGTAGTTTCTCTAATTTAAACATTTTTCTTTGATTCCTTAATTTCAACATTCTGTTGCTTTGCTCTTTGATAAAGGTATTTGTCAGGGCGCAAAGAAATAGTAGTGTTTGTAAAATTTTATGACAAATTATAGCTTTGTTACAATTCTTATGCCAGTGCTGTGCACTTCTTTAAGTGACGAATTCACCGTCAAACTGTCTTATTTTCGTAATTTTTACTGTGTGTTTAGTGAATAAGTCGTTGAAGTGCCATAATAAAAATAAATAAATAAATAATGGGTTCAAAACAAAAAAAAATCTCTTCTAGAGGTTTCTCTATATATCTTCGTTATTCCTTTGTATGGCTGTCCAGCCGTTTTCATTTGACTTTTTCTGTAGCATTGAGTATATAGCTCGCGGCGTTCGCAGTCATTGCTCAATAAAATTGCACAGGGATGTGGAGATAGGAAAAAAAAGTCGACACTACCTATAGAATAACATCATTTATGAGTTTATTGAGTCAAACCAAAAAAAAAGATTCTAAACACACGTTAATGACGTGACGATTATTTTCTCAAATAATACTTATTTAGCGAAAACCTCCATGAATGAACATCATAAAAAAAAATTGCATCATTTCTGAAATTATTACGTGAAGTCACCTCATATACGCCAGCTATTATTACGTGAGCAAAAAAAAATGAAATTAAATAAGGTTTTTAACATCATTATTGATTGATGTGAATATAATATTGCTCGGGAACCTTGAGTCGAAGCTATCATGAATGAAAATGTATCCGAAAGGGAGGTTCTTGTCGAATCCATCATGAAAATGATTGTCGCCTTTTCTATTTAATATGGGAGAAGTTTGAACTCCCTTGTCCAGCCGTTGAATTCCGTCAGGGACATTTGCAGAGTCCTGGAAAAAATAACCGAAAGATCATAGTAGGTAACGCCTCGTCGGGAGTAAAGGGGCTCGCAGGGAGAGAGAGGAGACAGAGAGGAGATATTGCAGCTGACGTGGAGTTGCAGATAACAGTCCACGATACCATACCAAAAAATACCAAGGCGATGCAAATACAGGGTAAATGGTAAATCATAATAAAATTTCTGAAAATAAAATCATATCGATACAAATTAAAACTATATTTAATCATAATATTTTATGTTCAAATATCGATAACTTAAACTTTATTAGTTCATAACGTTATCTATCAAGTAGACATCTGACATTAAAGTACTAAAAATAATTATACACATAGCATAAACACTTTAAAGGAAATATGGTAAGTAAAATTACTGAAAAAAAAAAGATTTCAATATGGGTACTCGTATTAATGAGGTATTGCTTACGTAAACAGGCTGTGGTTGCTGCTTGCTTTCCATCAGGCGACCCCTATGCTTCTAAGTTATCTTATGATGATAAAAAACTTACCAATACTTTTCCTGGACTCAAATTACTACTACTGGTAGATGACCGACCCGTATTATCTGCACTAAAATCACTGTAACTATTGTTACCACGACTATTATCATTATTAGAATTAACTCTATTGCCAGAAGAAATGGTCTCATTGGAAGATCTACTCATAGTTAACCTTTGTGATATTTTAGATGGATGTTTTAATCCAATTCTGCTTCTCTTTTTGGGAGATATTGATGAGTCTGAAATAAAAATAAGTATGATGTAAGTAAATCGACATAGTGAAGGCAGCAGGAAAGAAATGGTCTAGAGTAGCCCAGGGGCCCTAGACAATGTAACATTTCTATATCGAAAACGAAGTTACATTCATCTGAAATGTATGGAATTGGCATCATCTTTAGATATGTCACGTGATGAAATTATGTCAAATCCATACATTTCGGAAATCTAACTTCGTCATCGATAATGAAGATGTGACATTGTCTAGGGGCCCAGAGCAGAAACGAATAGAAGATGCATGAAGAGGCCTTGGCAGCATCGGGCTGATGATGATGATGTAAGTAAATCGTCGTTGAATGGAGTAGAGTGACGATTTGGGGAAGGCGGCTGGCAGCAACTGGATGAAAAGAGCTGAAGATTGGGCTCTGTGGTGTTCAATTAAAGAGGCCTGCGTCTAGCAGTTGACAAATACAGGCTGATGATGATGATGATGTAAGTAAGTAATTTCTCATGTGACGTACATATGGTGTAGGCGACTGCCTCAATAGTTTAGTTGTTACAAGTAGATCTATAACCTTAATAAATGCTTTATAAAGCATAGTTAACCCTTCAAGTCCCATATTATAGACAAAAGACAACATCTATTGTTTCGGTCTTATGAGACCTTTACTTCCAGACTAGAGAGCTTCGGAATATCCTAATCGACATTCAGGCAACATATTTTTTGTGTAACTTTAAATTATTGTTTTTTGACAATTTTGTCTTTCAAAATCTGCCTTGCGTCGTTAAGATATTAAGAGATGCTTCTAAACGTAAACTTACCCCCTAAAACTTAATATATTGATTATGAATGATCATTTTGATATAATAGCATATTTTTTCATTGGTTATTATTATTGAGGTTCGTGTTATTTTATAATTTCATTGAAACATTTCATACTGTTCCATATTGCAATTAAATAAGCACCATGAAATTAGGAAAAAGATATTGACTCTGAAACAGAGGTACCTACTCACCTAGCTCTGAAATCAGGGCCTTTCGAATGTCAATATAGAATTATTAAAATTCAATTATTAAGACTTGGCCCCAGAAAATTTAGATAAGTATATACTGAATTCCAGAAAATTCGTTATTGAATTGAATACTCCGATTCACTTACCGAAACCCATGTCAGGTTGTCGTCTCATTTTTTCAGGGGTTGCCACAGAATCTGACGTTTCCGAACTTACTGAAGTGCCTGAAAAACAGAAATACTCAATAATGATTTGTTATTATTTCTAAAAATCACAGTGCCTCAAAGCTCTTATTGTCATAACTGTAACTGCTGAGCGTGAGCTATTCCTGGGTCGAGCAAAGTCATCATCACAAACATTCGAACCCACTGTGGGGTAAGTGGTATCCCTTGCAGTGGGTAAACTGTAAATATATAACTGTACTAGCTTCTGACCGCGACTTCGTCCGCGTGGAATAGTTACTTTGTACGTGGCTGGGCACGTATAGTTACTTACGTGGGCTAACGCTATCTTTAACCCGCGACTTTGTTTACGTAGGATGTGATTTTTTTTAAAATAATACGTAAATATAATATAATATAATATTTAGAACGTTAACTAAAAGAACAGGATCTTATAATAAGTAATGTGTGACCCACATTGCTAGTAAGCTTTTTAAAAAGAATAAACATACAGTTTGTTCGAAATAAGTAAGCCGATCTCAAAGTTAACCGTTCCGAACTACCGCGGTTATAAAATCGTTTAATTAAGTGTTTTAATACATAAATATCGAAATTAGTAAACAAAATCATTAGAAATGTGAAACATATACGACTCTAATTATCTTTACACCGACTCTTTCTATTAAAATTTACCACTTCTCAACCACTTGCAGACTACTTCCGATCGGCTTACTTATTTCGAACAAACTGTACAAATATTATTTTTACCTCCCCTTTGCGCAATTCACGGCTTTTTGAATATTACAAAAATCTAAGTCTCATGTGATATACCTACCGATCATTCATCATCATTATTTTATTATCTGCTCAATCTGTCGCGTGTCCAAATATTTAAACACATTTTTAACTACGTCATTAGTCTAGTGGTCCTTAGCAAGACTGCTATGCTAGAAGTCTTGGGTTCGATTCCCAGGTCGAGCAAAGTGTTATTTGGTTTTTCTATCTTAGTAGCCGCCCGCTTTGGACATGTGCCGGGTGAATGGCAATAGGCTCGCGCCCTATTACATGGGACCTAAACATACCGGCTAACTGTGGGTGTACAATAAGTTTACCTTTACCTAACCTTTCGGGGAATACAGGCGTGATGGTATGTTAAGTTATGTAAGCACAGTGTAATAATTATAACAATAAATCGAACCGTTGGAGAGTGTCCACTCCTTTTATTCCTCCCGTGCCCCATAATACAATAAACACTGTTTTAAACAATCTTGTCCGGGTTTTTCCAGTGGTTTCTGTTTTATTCCCGGTAATGCGTGTCCTACCCGTATTCTACCCGGTATAAATGACTGACCCTCCCATTTACCCAAACTACATTAACATGACCGTCCTTCAATTGACTTTCCAAGTCGTGATGACGAACTGCCGCCCTTTACGTCTTTTGAAGGTATCAGACTTCAGTCATTAAAGAACTATTGTAATGAATACGACTGAAGGGTCACATTTGTACTAAATGCGATCTTGGAAATAGGTACTTAACTTAGAATGACGCTTCCTAGATAAATGCCTTTCTGTTGGCGAAAACACGTCACGAAAAAATCCAAGTTGGGTCGACATGCACTGCCGGATCGTCGTGAGGTTTTATTCGTGTTTTGACGCCGTTTATGGCTAAGTTAATAACTGCGCAGTCTAATACAATTGCAAGGTTAAGTTATGCATGCCGCGGTCGGTCTGTGGGTGGGTGAAGATGCCGAATGAGACCACATAAAGCGTCGGAGGTCCTTGTTGCAATACAAACACTTAAGACAAACGTTAGTGGTAGCCAGAAGCTCAAAAAGCATGACAATCAGTTTACCTGTCGAATATCGGTATTGCCTAGAAATCAGGTTGTGGCGAGGTCTGATGGCAGTTGCTTCGTGTAAAATACTGATATCCACCTGCATCTAGTTCGTCTCGACCCCAACACAATTGGGGAAAGGTTACGACGCTGATGTTTTTATAACCCTTCGTAGTAAGCTATTATTCTTGTATTACCAGTGGGTTCACGTCGACAGTACAATGGATGAGTTTCGAGTCGGTAACCACTTGATCGCAAGTCCGACGCCCCAGCCATCAGGCTACCGCAGCTTCTAACGACTCTCTCCGAAGTTTCATCTCGTCGTAAGTGTGAATCCTATACATTTGCGTATTTTTTTAAAGTTACGGTTACTAAGGATTGAATTGATAAGTTAGCTTAGTAACGTAGGCAGTTATCTGTACTATACCTAGCTGACCCGACATACGTTGTCCTGTCTTAGCTATAAATATTCAAATCGAACATATAGATATACAATCAAAATACGAGCAAAGTTAAAATAGTTGTTAAGTTTTCCAATATTTTCCAATTTCCTGCGCAGTTTTCTTAATTTTTCTTTAAAAATAAATATGAATGAATTCGGTAAAGTTGTTCACAAGTTATGGCGTGACCGAGGGAAATAGGGATTAATTAATAAGGTAAACATAAGAAGTTAGCAAAGAGTAATATAAGTAGTTATGTTAAAACTAAGACCTTACTTGAGTGGTTCAGATATCCTCTTTTACGACGCAGTATAATGTCCTCATCCAGTTTGTTGATATCTGTAAATAAACATTTTAGCGATAATTTCAGGATTCGGACGGGCATCATTAATGCTAAGTTAACTTAGCTAGATCACTGCTTGCACTGCAACTGCACTGCTGCTGTTGTCAAATTATTTCTGGTATATTTAATTGCTAAAAGTTCGAATCCTGACTGAGATCAAACTTTTCTATTGGAAAAAATAACCAATTATGAAGTATGACCACCTCAATTACTGCGCTAATCTTGGTTTTTTGAATCAGATACATTTCAAAACCCTTACCATTGAACAGCTCACGAATGCCACGTTTATATAGCTTGGCGGCACCGCCAATCAGATTGGATGAAGCTCTCAGAGATAATCGCCTGTGCGGCAGTTCAGCATCACTGCTTACCCAAGAATCCAGCTCGGTACTGAAAATAAGTGTTTTTTTTTTATGGCAAACGAGCAGACGGATCGCCTGATGGTAAGCGATTACTGCCGCCCATGGACACCCACAACACCAGAGGATTACAAGTGAGTTGTCGGCCTTTTAAAAGGGTTTGGCCTTCCGGTATCCTCACTCACTCGGAACACAACGTAAGCGTTGTTTCACGTCGGTTTTCTGTGAGGCCGTGGTTTTACTTCGGTCGAGCTGACCCATTCGTGTCGAAGCATGGCTCTATCACGGTAAAAGTATTATTAATTCAGCCTATATCAGTCCAGATTTAGACCTCCCCTAAAGTGCGCCATTTTACTCTGTCCTCGGCTTGACCCATCGAGCTTGCGCCAGCAGCCTGTCGAAAAATCATCTTACTGGAGATGGTATGAGTCGGGTAGATATGAAGATAAATGTTGAAGCACAAATATTAATAGCTTAGTTATATGACCATCTTCTGTCAATTGCTTTGTGTAAAATACTAATATTTAGCTGGATCTAGTAAAGGCTAGATAGGCATGATTATACTAGGAATGTACTTACAGTTTGTTCGAAATAAGTAAGCCGATCGGAAGTTAGCCGTTCCGAACTACCGCGGTGATAAAATCGTTTAATTAAGTGTTTTAATACATAAATATCGAAATTAGTTAACAAAATCATTAGAAATGTGAAACATATACGACGCTAATTAGCTTTACACCGACTCTTTCTACTAAAATTTACCACTTCTAAACCACATGCAGACAACTTCCGATCTGCTTACTTATTTCGAACAAACTGTATGAATGTAAAAACCCGTAAAGTAACGCGGAATACCAGCATTCTAGTAAGAATTCACTTTCTACTCTGTCAGTAATATGGTTACCTACATAACACTGGATTATAAGCAAGCTGAAGTGGCAACGGCCTGGTCATTATAACCGACAACCGTTGGTGTAGACGTGCTCTCGAGTGGAGACCGCGACTCGGAAAACGGAGAAGATGGAGTGATGATTTGCGAAAGCTTGCTGGCAGAAGCTGGTTGCGAAAAGCGAAGGACAGGGGGTAATGGTGCACACCAGGAGAGGCCTACATCCAACAATGTACTAGTGTGGGCTGATGATGATGATGATGTGTCAGTAATTAAAAAACGACTACAAGAATAAACATTTTGGACCAACATGGTGACAAGAGTCTCCAATTCAATCTTGCTCAATTAAAAGAATTAAAACTTACCATATCCTGGGCAGATTACATTCTTCAACATTTTGAGTAGACATATTGTTAGCCAACTTCCATACGTTACTTAACATTGCACCATTCATTAGATTATTATCATAAAACATTATTATTGAAACAATAATTAATTTGGCACGCATATAGAAAAGAGTAACACAAAATATGCGCGCGTATTGAGAAATTGAAAATATAGAATTACCCACAACTTTTTTAAAAAAAATTGTAGACGCACAACGATAATCGTGTTATACAGCCAACTTTGTTTTTCTTTTATATTTTTAAAGTCCGATTTTAATCAAATCAATTACAATGTCGTTTTTAAGTACCTTCATTGGAAACAAATTTGATTAAAAACCGTCTTTTCTGTGAATTAATGAAAAGATAAGTAATAATATTTCTGGCAACTACTGTTCAAAATAATAAAATTATTGAATGCCATTAGAATTTACTTTTTACTATATTTTTATTTTATTTTATGGCTTTTTATACCATGATTTTTGACGAAATCAGCCAGTCTTTATTCACATGTCAAACCTCCTTGGTGAATTAAAATAGGATTTTGATAGATTTCATTAAGGTGCGCTTTCTATAACTGAAAAATAATGTTGTTGAATTGTGTTGTAAAAATGTAGGTATTGAATTGAATGTTAAAAAAAAAGCATTTTTATGAACAATTTTACGCTTGTCCTTATTTCATGATTTAGGTTTTATGAGTGCGTATTTTTGCAGTATGTAGATGCAGCCACATTGACTCGCTCAGTAGGGGATATTACACATGTGCAAGTTTAAGAGTAAAAATAAAATTCAAGCACGGTTCACTATAATTCTATTTTTATTCAACAAACAGCATCCGTTCAAGCATTTTTTTGTATTGTTTCTGTTTTCTTTTACTTAACGGGTTAAAGCTTTCTTAGAATATTTACTAATATGAAAACAGCGACCTTCCTGCCTTCATAATAAAATGCTCTAAGCTCTAGATGACAAGCAACTGTCAGTCTTGGGCGTTATTATTGTGAGGAAAATGCCAACATTTGAGAGCTTAGCGACAGATTTTTTCAGCGGGCAAGGCTACTTGTACCGCGAAATAAAAGGTAATTTCGCGGTACAAGTAGCCTGCATGCTACGATCATGCGTGTGTAGCGTGCACATGCGGAGTAAAGTAGAGGCGCTTCAGTAAAATGAAATGAAATGAAATATTTATTTCTGCAAAAAGATTAAAAGATCTATTTACAGCAATAAATAATTCATTATCATTTTCAAGACACTTACAAGTCGATGTTTTATATTTTTTTTTAACTAGATGGCGCCGGCATTTCTTACTTGGCGACTCCGAGAAGAAATGCCGAAACAAAATTTTGGTCTCTTAAAGCCCAGACAATAGTTATATTATTAGATATGCCAGTTTTACAATGCAGGGCATAATTTGAACAGGCCTGTCGAAGAAAGAGCCATATCAGTTTTGAGTTGACCTGTCCTAACTGACGGCACGCATTCATCAGTCATTGAATCGTGTAGCTCAATAATGTTTTAGGGTTTCAACAAGGGATGTACAGTAACCGGACAAAGTAGCACGCTAGGGATGCGTTCACTATTAGCGTGTACACGTTACACGTATATATATATATTATATACCTACCGTATGCGTTTTGTATATTCCCGACTCTATGATGGTAGACACAAAGCAAAACTACGTATACGTGCGAAGCGTGCTCGTTCATCACAATGGATTCCAACCTTTACCAAACGAATTTAATTGAATTTAATCCTGAACAAATAGCTGTTTATGAGTTGTTTCTAGTTAAGTGCTGTGTAGTCATTAGACAATGTATTGTGCTCAGCTTTTATTGTTAGTCCCTTTTGTTGATTCAAAGTCTTTCAGGTGCACGCGGCTGTATAAATAGATTGAGGCTATTTATTAAACTTTACGGTTTCCTTTCTTTAGAATATTTCCTGTTTTGGACTTTGAAATGCTTGTTTAAATTTTTGGGGTTGATGTATCAATTTCAGTATCACTGGATATTCTGTAGCCTGTCCTATAAGAAGACAGTACCTTAACCATTATCATCATCATCATCAACCCATTACATTGTCCCACTGCTGGGCGCGGGTCTCCTCTCAGAACGAGAGGGATTAGGCTATAGTCCACCACGCTAGCCTACTGCGGGTTGGCAGACTTCACATGCCGTCAAGAAAGTCTCTCAGGCGTGCAGGTTTCCTCACGATGTTTTCCTTCACCGTTTAAGCGCGTGATAATTAATTATTAATACGCACATGACTTCGAAAAGACAGAGGTGCGTGCCTTGGATTCGAACTCGAGACCTTTGACTTGGCAGTCCAATGGTCATATCACAAGGCTATCACTGCACCTATAACCTAACCAATATATTGTAGTATAATAAAATATTTGTTTGTACATGAGAACATTGTGTAGATTATTATAATAAAATTGTACTGCAAAAAGTGCGAATAATCTGCATTTTAGTATCGCGTGAACAATATGCCAAAAAAGTAGGTATATAAATTAAACTACATATTATAATAATACAATAAATAGTAATATATCAAATACAAAATTATTACTGCGGCTTAGGTTAAATACATTGATAATTAATCAGAAATTCCTCCAACAAAGCGTTTGCGAGGTAATTAATAATATTTACCGCCGAACCGCGGCTACATACAACAGAACTAATTACGGTGATCAATCCTGTTGTCAAATGCTGCTCATCCGGCATCCACAATCTTATCAGGAGTCGTTCACCCCGCGCCGGCCACTCTTAAACATGTTGAGGCGTCTTCAGATTCGAAAAGGCGCGTTGACGCGGCGTTTGGCTGCGGATCTTGTTTTTTTTTTACTGGAGTAAAAGCTTTTCCCCATATCCCCATTTCCACATCTGTTTATTTTTCTTTTGCAAATTTTCTAGAAATTTACTTATTCGGTTACGTTGGAAGTACGTGTAGTACCAGCAGCCGGCGCATGTGTATGACAATATGTATGAATTTGGACGAAGCAAAAGAAGTATGCAAGAATCGTAGCAAATGGCGTTCTGTAGTTTCTGCCTACCCCAATGGAATGGGAAAAAGGCGTGTATGTATGTATGTAATTACGTTATTTCACCTACAATAACAAATATTTCGTTTATCCGAACGACAGCTTGATTTTGAATTTACAGTAGGTACCTAATTGAACAGTGCGTTTACAAACCGCAATCAAGTTTACCGTGCGATTCCCCCGGTTTTGTCTGAAGAGGCAGCACACGGACTGAAATTCGGCAGAACCGGCTGAGCAGCAATATCTCATACCTCCCCCGTGTGTCGAGTCGGGAGGACGTACCGTAAAGGGGACAACGCGCGACGCGGTTGTGTTACTGAACAGTGATTTTGTGAACGAACAAATGTAAGTTGACCTTTATTATCATTCTATATTTGAACGTGTGTTTTTGTTTTCTGGTTAATATTTTTAAATCGATGAGTAGTTCTATTTTTAAATTATTTGTCAGATAAGCTTTTTTAATATATTTTTTAAAATAGAATTCTTAGTTTTGGACAACCTTTTAAACCCTTTTTCTTGTTTATTTTTTCGGTGATCCAGATAAAAAATATGGAGTTGAAAATAAATAAGAGATTATTTTAAAAGAGTTTGCTATTAGATTCTTCCGAAATAAGTGTTTGGAAAATAGTATTTTTAGTGATAGTCACCCTTGTGTTGTTGCAGTAAGTAGTTACCTATTTAGGATAGGTAACAGCCTAAGATGTAAATAATTAAATATCAAATGTCTGGACGGAAAATATTATGAATGAATGAATGATTTTTATTTCGGACAACAAAACGATCCATAGTTTGTTAGTACAATTACTTATGAGCTAATGTTAGTAATCAGATTGGTTGGACACAATTTGACATAGACAATTTGTCTGTGCGGATTGCTTTATTGCGATCCGCACAGACAAATTGTCTATGCACGCTTAATATTATGATAAATGGGATAATATAATTCAAACCCAGCTAAAAACAGGATAAAATTTTGAAACATTTCAACAGCTTTCTGTCAATCTTTATTTAAAAACAAATGCTTGTTATCTAAGTTATAGAGAAATGTCTAAGAAAATTATTTAAAAATAAAGATATCCTAGTAAACATAGATAATAAAGATGAATAACAATAAATGAAGTCAAATTATTTGACATCATTTATTGACGTGCATTTTTTATGAAAATTATTTATTTTGAGACCATTAAATTTTAATAATATAAAATTTCATTAACTCAACGTTAATTTTCTAAATAGAATATTGTGGCAATTTAATTTAATTGCATAATACATTCATTCACTGTATTTAATAAAATTGTATAGTCGCCAGCACATCATGTTATAAAAAACTGTCAAATTTCTCCAAATGAGTTTAAACCTTACAATGTTGATTTAAGTTCAAAATCAACTAAAAAAATGACATTTTGTGGTTACTTGATGTGCTGGCCATCGTACTTATTGCAATAAGTAATTATGCAAAAACATTGATGTAAACTTTTCATGTTAAGAAAAAAAAAACCAGCTAATATAAGTCAGTGACCGGTAAAGACAATTACCGCGAAATACTTATTACATGACCTTTGATAGGTACCTAAATAAAACAAAACAATAATTATATCTACTTACAACTTCTATTTATTGATAAGCGACAAAAACTGTAGCGGTCTATCATACGTAATAAGTATTTTTTTAAGAAAGTTTTTTTTCAAATATTTTTTTCAAAATTAGAACTAAAGTATGTACCTACTATCTTTATTGCTAAATCAACATTGCTGGCACAATGTTAAGAAGTTGGTGCTCACCGAGAGTTCACTGTGGATTAAAAAGCTTGGTAAAAATGATAAGTAACATAATAACTAGCAACACTAACTTTGCTGTCAACAATCACGACACTAATAAACTCTTACCAGATGCGGCTATTTATCAGTATTTTAGATGAAACGACTGCCATAAGATGAACATACATATTACACAATATTAATGTTACATTTAAATAAAATTTTTGGTATTTTCGACCTTATAAAGTTCTTAATTTAAAATAATGCCGCGATAATAGACCTCTTTCAATTCGCTACTCTAAACGCAATAAAATTGATTTCATAAAAGCATTCCAATTTTAAAATTGTCGCAGTTCCAATGTATGAGTGTTTGAACTGTTTCAATTTAAAATAGTAAGAACATAGAAGCAAGTTCTTTCTGTTCGTTCATCCAAAAACGCGACGTTACGGTTGCCTAGGTTAAACGCTCGTTAGAAAATACGAAACTCGGAATCTTTGACAAGCTTTTATGTCGACAAATTCAAAGTCCCCGGAATTGACTCAGAGTAAATAGGTTTTCAGAATTCCCATCTCCCTGCTCTGTTATGAAATAATATTCTAGGAATACACTTTCAATATTGTTGTTGTAACATTAAATATATTCATTTGGAATATAAATAGAATTTTCTGGAAAAGTAAATCAACTGGGGGTTCATTTTCAGTTAAACACTAGACTAAATCCATCCAGTGTCCGTAATTGCTTCTTATTATTTAAACTTAAAGTTTTAACATTCTGGTAATCAATAAAGTATTGAGTATAAATAAATATTTAAACACTTCTAATAATTATTACTAAATAAAAATAATTTACCTAAAAGTACATATTTTATATGGGAGTATAGAATGAGGGATTACTATAATAATAATTAAGTATGGACTATGGTTGGACATAATAACTATGGTAATAATGCATTCAAAATTCAAAATAGTTGAACTATTTTGAATATCGAACAACCTGTACAAACTTCATAACTTATTTCGAATTCCAAATACAAAACAGCAAGGAGCGGTCCATTTTTCTAAAACGCGAGCACAATGCGGCCAGTTCTTCAGAACAATAGACAAACGGACAAACAAAAGGTGTCAACGTGGGGTTTTTACAGCCCTTTCTATTCCCTTTGGCAGTGACTAGACGGTTCCCATTCTTAGTGGATGGCGGGCCTTCGTTTGTGTTGCCCTTTCTAAATAATTGTTTGGTTATCAAATGCTTTCATGTTTTTGGCATGAATTAGTTGTAACAATGTATTCATGGTTTTGGTTCGTCATGCTCGGACGGATTATTTTGTTTATTTTGATGGCCACTTGACGTCAAAAGGTGTTACATCAAGTTTAGTTAATGGTAAGCTTTGGTTTTGGTTTTACGTGTGGTCCTTTGCGTAAAAGCTGTGTATTGTCTGTTAATCTACCACTAGTGGATCTTTGTGGTCTCAAAAACGGTGGCAAAGGAATAGTGTCGGTAGGAACACTTTGGCACAATAGGCGTATTTGTGCCTATGTCAAAGTTTACATTGGTTCAGTGGCAGAAGTGGTTGAAGCGGCGGTAGCCTAATAGCTAGGGAGTCGGACTTGCGATCGTGTGGTTGCCCATTGATTTCACTACCAACGTGAACCCACTCATAACACAAGCATTTAGCTTAGCACGAGAGGTTAACAAGAATACTAGTGATGTGACCCACATTGCTAGTAAGCTTTTTCTTAAAATAAAGCAAGCAGCATAATTCTTTGTATTCTGGATAATAGATTCGATTATTGCTTAGAACAATTGAATGGCTTTCAGAAGATTGAGAAAAACGGAATAAATTAATTTGTCCTATAGGTGGACTATTGTCATTCTTCTAGCTTTTTCCCAGCGAAGTTGGGTTTGGCTTCCAATCTAACTAGATGCGGCTATTTATGCGTATTTTACTCGCAGCGACGGCCATCAGACTTTCGCAACCCAGTTTCTTAGCAATACTTACCGACATTAGAAGGATACTTCCACTTAAGATTGCCATATGTGTTCGTATGGAGGGCAGACGGATTTACGTACCCTCAGAGGCACGGAGGGGTCTCTATGTGTTAAAAGTGCTCACCCATCCACAGACTGACCGCGGCAGGCGCAGGGTAACCTTAAGGATCTGTTGATCAGCGTAATTATTACCTACGTAGCCACGAGCCCCTACGATTAAAATAAAAGATTTTTTTTCAATTATGGTAACATCACAGGTAACACTTAACATTTTGTTCAGATCAAAAAGGTATTGTCTTTTTGTCCTGAACAAAATGTTAGTGTTACCATGTTTGAAAAAAAAAAACATTTTCTTTGGCACTAGGCTTCGCTTCAGATTGTTTTTTATTCATGATAGGCCTACGATTGACCCCCAGTTCGCCTGATGTTAAAAGAAAATATAACTAAGTTATTATTTTAGTGAAGGAAAAATTCGACCGCGGGCAGGATTCGAACCTGCGTCTTCTGGTTAAGTACACCAGACGCTATGACCGCTAAGCCACCGCGACCCCTACCCGCCTCAAAGACGTAAGTAAGACGTAAGATTAAAAAGGTGAAGGCAAATTTCGACATGGCGGGTAGGGGTCGCGGTGGCTTAGCGGTCATAGCGTCTGGTGTACTTAACCAGAAGACGCAGGTTCGAATCCTGCCCGCGGTCTAATTTTTCCTTCACTAAAATAATAACTTAATAATCTTTGCATGGAAAATGCCTAAAAAATACAAAAAGATATAATTAACTATATTATAGGTATTCTAGAGATAAATATCATCTCTAGAATATTAAAAAGGGAGTAAGTAGACATTAAACCCTAATAAACGCCATACATATACGACCTAAATTACTCTCAACGTCGACACCATTAGTACAGTACCCATTTGCTTATAGTTTATTAAGGATTATCGCAAGGGACTTGAGATTAGTCTAGACTTTACTTAGGTGTTAGGTCAAGTCGTAAAATATTATTATAATGAAGATAAAGAGCCGGGTTTAGTTTCATAGAGGCTCTTAAACCTAAGAATGTTTTGACTGCCTCATGAATTTAGTGGTTCTAAGCGCGACTGCTACGCCATAGGTCCTGGGTCGTAGGTCGACTTGGATTCCTAGGTCGAGCAAAGTGTTATTGAGCTTTTCTATTAAATTTTCAGTAGCAGCTCGGAGTCTGGATTTGTGCCCGGTTAGTGGCAATAGGCTCGTCCTCTATTACATGGGACCTAAAAATACTGGCTGGTGTGGGTTTGCATTAGTACACTTCTGCCTTACCCTTCGGGAAATACAGACGTGATGGTATGGGAGGCATGTTCTCTTTGTTTTGCAAGCTGCAAATAAGTTCGTACTTTCATTGAGCCATGGTTAATGTTAATTCATTAAAATGACGTCTATAATTAAATAACTTTTCACTCTCAGTAACGTCTAACATGCACTGCGACATAATGTAGTCGTAGCATTATCTCGACTTCAGCTATAGTTTTGACACGTTGACACGAGATAAACGACGACAAAATTATTCCGCACATCTTAGGCTAAGGAGTTTAGAGAGCAATAGTCGCTATCGAATCTGTCAAATATATTGTAAGGAACACCCTAACGCCTCCTAATAATTAACATTTTATATTAAATATACTTAAAATAAATGCCGCGCCTAAACATTGAATAAAATTTTAAATTCGTACTTAAAAATAATGGGCTTCATAAAGCGGAGTCATTCAATTTCATTTTTAATACTGCAAAATAAGTGTTGTTTTAATGCTAAACTGTGCCGAATATTATTTTCTGGCAACCCGGTGTTATTTCTGTTCTTTTCATAAATATTAACATTATTCTTTTTTTATAAGCGTTAATTCCGAATCACGGGCCCTTTTGCTCTTTTAAAGTAACTATTAAAGTTTAACAAAGTGAGGAAAAAGTACTCCGCTATATCCGAAGAGAGCATTTATGACGAAGGATATTAAAATTCTTCAAGATAAATATTGATATTTTGCAAAATAAACACACTTGGCCAAGCTTTCATCGATCATTCTTAGTATGAACTTGTTGATAAAAACCCTTATTTCTCAATGACAACATCGTGATAAATAATAAATACTCTAGTATAAGTTCCAAAGTTAAATGGTCGAGTCATCAAATTAACTTATTGATTATACCTAATATAACGATATCAATATTGAATTCGATTCGGGTGTTTATAAATATAAAAATACTTGAATATTTATTCGATATTTTGTCTCATAAGTAGGTTCATCTATAAGCAGTTGTCGCAGTTGTTTACAAAAACCATTTTAAAATATGTTATTCTATTTATACTCGTAGATTTATACTAATCAATACCTGTTTTTATAAGGTATTGATAAGGGTAATCCTTCTTCGTGTATCGTGTTGCCTGTAGCCCGAATAGTAGAAAAATGTGAGCCCTTAGTTTAGCAGTAAGGTTGACTGCATAATTATGGCGATCCAAGAACGTTTTAATATATTCTCTCATATAATATTCTTGGGTTGTTCGTAAGAAATTATGTATCCGACAAATGCACGCTTATGTTATGGGCATTTAAGGAAGACGGCGCAAAAGTGATCTATTATTAGGATCGTGGTCTAATTAAAGGCAAATATATCGAGTATTGTTATTACTCTAAGACCGTAACACAAAAAAAAAACTGTAATTCAAGACCTAAATAACGGTAAGCATTAACCTATGGTCGATTAATTATTAAGCTTTAAAAGATATATACGAGTATCTCTAATCTAAGATAGTTCAAACCAAGCTCAATCAAAATAACAATATTACTCCGACACAACCTTTAGGGTTGTGTCACAGTGTTGCCACACCAAATTTACTTACCAAAAAATCAAAAGATTTTATGCTCAAATATTATTTATATTCGTTTCCTCAAAGTTTATTACCCTAAGGAATAAGAAAAATGGTATATTATTAATAGATAAATGTTGGTGAGTCGTGAATTAAACTGGGTTGCGTATCTCAGGGCAGGGGTTACGTGATAGGAAGCGGTTGGAGTGAAGCAACTCACTTGCGACAGTTTGTTGAGCTTTTGATAGTTGACTAGGCTAGAAATAACATTGTTTTATGTCCAATAAGAGAACGGACTTTCGTAGCGTTTTCGACAATGATATATTATTATTAGATGCGCTATGTTCTTAGGAAATGACATTTAAAATTGAGTTGCGCGGCATTTATCGCATTTATCTGTAATGCACCCTTCTCCACAATTAAATAGATCGATCAATCGCGTAGGTATGTCACACAGTGTTTACAAATTGAGCACTATTAAAATCTTCATGTTTTGGACTGAGATGTTTACCTCTTTTTAAACTATATAGTGTCATTGTAACTAAGCTAGAAGGCCTGTGAATTCTGTGCAAAGGAAGAGCAGAAATTGGGAGAATTTTTATACACTTTTATTTTTCGCCCGTACTGATTTTATTTTTCTCTTTAGGTTTTCATAATGACACTTCCATATAGCAATTTGTTTTCAATTACAAAAAAATACATACACGTGACGCAAACGTCAATGTGAAATGTTTTAATTCCAAAACCAAATACAGTATGTATACATAAGTACATTGCTAACCGTTAGAAGTCGATTTTGAAATAAGAACGTTCTTTTGATGATTCTACGTCCAATAAAAAACATAAATATACCTACTGATATATTGAAAAAAAAAATTTGGTACTTGCCTAATAGCGTTCCAATATATTTACGATATTTACTTAACCGTGCGATGTAGGGATATACCGTCTGAGCGGGAGTTCATTCAAAATATTTGAACGACAAAATTACTTCATTACCTTTTCATGTGCCTAAACATAGGTGATGAGAACTGTAATTGAGTTTGTATAAATTCGTTCACTGGTAGGGAATATATTTTTTTTGCCGTTTAGAAAAATAATGTTTGATGACTGTATGACTGAGAGTGCAGAATCAATTATTAATGACTGCGAATGATAATTTTTTTATAACCTATATTTAATTGAAAGCTGTTATTTTGACATTAAAAACAGACACTTCAATTTTATTTTTAGATACAAAGATTTTTTTACTACAGCCACATACCTACAGCCAAAAACAGATTTCCGATTCCCCAATTACTACAGTAACAACGAAAAAGGCAACACAATAAGCTTAATAACGACTTCACTAATGAAAATAAACGTACTTAAATAACCTATATACATTTGCCGAGTACCGTTATTCCTCAATAAATATAAAGCTGAGCACACACGCTTCAAGGCAACTAAAGCAATTACGGTAACTGCGTTTATTTGTGGCTTTTTTGTTAACCCTTTGAGTTTCGAGTGCCAGCAATGCGACCTTTTTTGGTATCGGTATTTAAGGTTTCGTTCCGTAAAATACCACTATTTAAGTATACCTCCGTTACATTCCATAAACACACCTGTAAAAAAGTATCTTCATGTTCTCTTACATAATTATCAATTACCGCAATAATTGCAAAGATGTTATGGTTGAGAATTTATGAGAGCTCATGTTTATTGACAAATTTTTTGGAAGTAAAATAATAGTTACATATTTTTCTAAAATCACAGATTTCTCTCTATTTCTAGATACTTAAAAACATAACGAAAATTATATGAAAAATGGGTAATTACTTATCAAATAATACCTCAGTCTTTAGCATCGCTGTCATTTAGTTCCCGGAAGATTGGATCGATACGTTGAAAAGCTTGACCTGTGTTCAAGCCAAACATGATTGGTTGTCAGTCACAGACGTTTTCTCTTCAACTCTAACAACGAGTTACGCTCGTGTAAGCTAGGCAATTTCTACCACACTATTGTGTCAGTTACGGGATTTATTTATACGTTATTCAGCGTGTTCATGGAGTTTTTAATTGGGACAACATTTGCAGTATTAATAATGGGTACCATACCTATAGAAAATCATTTCCCAATATGATGACCCGCCAAGCTCCAGGATACAATGAAAAATTTTTGTTTTGGTTACCAGCAACTGGTATTTAAAACTGTTAAGGAAACCAGAACGATTTGACTAGGAACTTTAATTGGAGAAGTAGGAATTATAGTATGGAGTCCTAATTTCCATTTTCTCGAGCCTAAGACATAAAAGAGCTGTAGGCCATTTATGATACAGTATGCTTGTCTTTAAACAAATTAAAAAAATAATATCAACATATTCGTCTGATATTTTATGTCTATATTTCCCTATATCTTCGGAATCCCCAAACCAATTTCAATGATTATTTATTTACAACGGGACTTTGATGAGTTGGTCCTCTTTAGATTATGTCAACATTGGATGTAGGATATGAAAGGAACAGGAAGGCTCTTCTGGATGATGATGGGGATAAAAATATTCATTTTGAGTTGAGGTTTCTTATTTTGATTTAATAAATTGAAACTATAAAATTGTAGTTTCAGTAAACGAAGAACCTCCACTAGGTAAGGAAATCCACTAATCCACTAGGTAAGGAAATCAATGAAAAAGGGGGCAAAAAATTATAATCCATAAAAAAACAACAATCGATTTAACCCGCTGATAGATAAAAAAAGAGTCAAATAATGTCGTTACAGATTTTAAGTAATAAACCATGTCATAAAAATCGCTTATTACCTCGTAACGGGATAAAAATACAAGACCCATTCGATATACGGTTGACCAAATCTCTTATATATATAGGTGCTTATATTAAGCCTCTTAAATGAGGTCCACAGCTGTATTTGTGCTGGGATTACGAAAATATATAGGAGGCCCCCCCCCCTTATAAGAACTTCATATAAAAGAAAAAGTACGCGACCTCTTTCTTTTATACCGTTTTATGTTACTGCCGATAGGGTAAGTATTTTAGGGTTAAAATGAAAATAATGTAGGTGCTAAGGATTTTACGGGTGTCTACGGAATATTTTTTTTGTTACCTCTTTAATTTATTATACCTATTTGAAATAAAATTTTAGAAAAATCGTATTTAAAAAATCGTGTTTTGTTACTATTTAGACTTTAGTAAGACTTTTTCTATCACGGTAAACCATTTTTTTAGTCATTGTAATAAAAATCATACAGAAATGAAATACGTAATTACATTTCAATTGTTGCACATATTTTTTATTTACCGTAAACAATTCAAAATAGTCCAGCAACAAATAAATCTATCAAAAACAAAACACGGCCAGCCATTGAATTCAAAATCCATATTGTACGGTTATGCGATTCAATCGAATATTCGTTGGGTAATCTCGATAATCGGAAACTGCATCGATGTATCGGTTTGATCGTTGATTTAAGTACAATAATTTGAGTATAGTGCTTTGTTATTATGTTATGTTATAGCGGGCATTATTTAAGCGGTATTTTCATCGACATTATTTAAAGGATCATTTTGGATTTCAATGTAAGAGTTAAATTGTTTATGTCATTGTTGGTTTGTCTGTATTTTATCGTTTTTATTTTTAATTAAATCTGTTTTATTGCTTCTCTGGTTGCGTCTGCCATATATTGTTATACGTTTAACCGGTTTGGTTAAATGTGTAACAATGTATATCAGACGTCATATTTATAGACAACTAGCTTTCCGCTCACGGCTTCGCCCGCGTGGTTTCTCGGAATGTAATATATGTATGAATCACTCTATCTATTGCTGAAAAGTGCATTAAAATCCGTTGAATAGTTTAAGAGATCTAAGCGAACTGATAGCGGAAGCGACTTCATTTTATAAGTACTATGTAAAAAAATCTCGGTATAATAGGGTCCTTACCCTAATATTTCGATATACCTAATCCTACCCTGATTTAATGGGGAGGGTCTATCCGTATAGAATTTCGTAATTTCCAAGGGTAAAAAAAGCGTATAAATAACACACTAAGCAGGGCTTTACTAGGATAGATAGGACAACTCCTCAGTCTGTTGACCTAGTGCGGTATCTTTGTAACCAACGGATATCAAAGGTCAGGCGTCGCCATGTAAGTAGAAGATAAAACTGTGTTTCATTTTCACTTCTGGTCATGTTTATATATTACGAAGTTGGTAACATTAACTTATAATATACACAATGATAAATGATATTTTATTTCTGTAAATAGAACCTTACCTTAGCCTTAGCCGGCGATAAAAAAGAGGAAGTTCTCATGGCGACGCGTATATTTGTTTTTTTTTTTATGTATGGTCACGCATTACTTTTGATATTGTTTAATATCGGAAAGCGTAAGGTAAGTTCTTAAGTCAAAGTTTAATTTTTTTGAACCAGATGGCGCTGGTATTTATATCTGACGATAGATAAATAGTTCAAAATATACCATTACGCCTGTATTCGCCGAAGAATAACGGGGCTATTGCTCTCAACTGTACACAAACCAAAACACCCGAGTTGCTATCTACAATGTAAGACCCAAAAAACCATATGCTTTCTAACAGTGCAAACTAAATTAAAATCTTTTCTGTAGTTTTTGCGGCAACCGCTAACAAGAGTTCAAGAGACAAGACAAGAGTTCCAAAAATCTCATTTTTGGTTTCCCAATCTTAATAATCTTAATCTTCAAATCTTAATCTTCAATGTAAGTACACAAATAGGTTTTTTACAATGGTATAACAATCCTAGCCGAGCCGGTTTCTCCCCCTTTGCCTCCTTATTAGGGATCGTATTGTGATGCTAGGTAGCCTATAATTATCTAGTCTTGCTCGTGAAGGTGGCTATCCTTATACAAAATATTATGTCAAATCCGACTGGTAGTTTCAGAGATTACCACGTTTGAACAAACAAACAAACTCTTCAGCTATAAGTATTACTAACTTTCTGCCCGCGGCTTCGCTCGCGTGGTTTCTCTGTTTTTCTCTATTATATTTAATAAATATACATATAAATTTCTAAAATACAAGTAGCCTTAGTTACTCCTTATTACATCAGCTATCTGCCAGTGCAAGTGCCATCAAAATCGATCCAGCCATTTCAGAGATTAGCCGGAACAAACAGACTGACAAAAATTAAAAAAAAAAACAATGATATTCTGGTATATGTCCCGAGTACCATTTAGTTAAAGCGGTTATTTTAATATTACAAATAGAAACTCCAATTTTATTTATTTGTTCGATGATGTATAGATACATAAGTATGTTACTATAAAATAATGATCACCTAGATACGTTTGTTCTTATTCTTATTCTAATAAAGCTTATCAAAGCTTCTTGGAACGTTGCAGACTCGCATATCAACACTATGATGACTTGTACCTAAGTACATACTAGGAATTGTGAGTTATCAAACTGACTAAAAATAGGTATCTAATACGAAGTATATAGATATGCAGTATAGTCCTAGAGCTTAGCTGATAGTTGCTAATTATTATATAATTATATAAAATATGAGGTTTTCATATTTGTCTGTATAGCGATAAGACCGCCATTGTACCCTTAGTTTAATTAGGTCCTTATAAATGTAGTTATATTATGGTGTACAATAAAGATTATTCTATTCTATTCTAAGTCAATGATATTGTTCGTCCTGAGAGTCGAACCGAGGACGTCTTGCTCAGCGGTCACGCTTGCAACCACTAGACCAATGAGGGTCTTATCTTTTCAACAGCCTCATTAGTGTAAAGATCCCACGCGCGACTGCTAAGCTAGAGGTCCTGAGTTTGATTCTCAGGTCGAGCAGATAGTTATTGGGTTTTTCTATGAAATTTTCAGTATTGATTTGAGTCCGGTTAATGGCAATAAGCTCGCTCTATTACATGTGACCTAAACATTAAACATACCGGCTAACTGGGGGACGTGGGTTTACATTAAGTACGTCTCTGCCTAACTGTTCAGGGAAAACAGGCGTAATGGTAATGGTATGTTAAGTAATGATATCACTGTTTAAAACGGTAAAGGAAAACCTCGTAACAAAAAAACCTACATGCCTGAGAGATTTTCTTGACGGCGTGTGAAGTTTGCCAAACTGCAGTAGGCTAGCATGATGGACTATAGCCTAACTCCTCTTAATCTGAGAGGAGATTCGATCCCATCGGGATATATAATGAGACTATTAATTATTTCCTAAAAGGAAAAAAGTGAATTAAACAAGTCTAGGTAGATGGTCGCAACTAAATTTCTTACAGTTGAGAGTTCATCAATGTAGATTGTAGGTATTAATTATATAAATACAACAATAGAATGTTATGTATGCGTGATTGAGTGTCAACGTTCAACCTCTCACTTGCTGATACCCACAGAACCAGTTATCTTGACGCTTACAAGACATTTACAAGAATAGAGTGCGTTCTTATAATTTGAATATGAATATTTCATTCATTATAATTATTTAAATATGGAAATTTCATTATTTAAGTATGGATATTTCGTTCATTACGAGTATAATTATTTAAATATGAATATTTCATTCTATATCTAATTATATAGGTACTTACAAATGAATATTTGTTCGATTATTTTTAAATATTTGGAAAAATACTTGAATATAGCGTTTTTTTAATAAAAAATATATACCATCATCCTTAATGCCTATATTCCCTGATAAGTTAGGTAGAGGTATATACTAATGTATACTGCATTTGGCGGTAGGTTTTTTTTCCATGTAATAGGGTTTGACTTACTTAAAAAAAACTTTTTTAGAATCTATCTACTTAGGTACTCGTATACTCATATTTTTTTTTGGCTAATTAGTGTATACACATTACAAATATTTTTTTATCAATATCTAATCAATCCGTTACACTCATTTTAAGTGAATGTAGTTTCGACATTTTACATCGCAGTTTTATTAGGGTTCGTCCCCATTAGGCGGGCTCTCTGTCGTCGGTTAATGGCGTCACTTTATGAGCCACTGACTCAAAGGACACTGTTTTATAGTCCCTGCTCGAGTCACTAACGTGGTATGGTAATTAAAAAATGCTTGCTGTACAAGAGATTTCTTTATTGTTGCATTTTAAATGAATAAGGATGGTTTTATTGACACGCTTTTGTAAAGAAATGTGCTGTTATTGACCTTTTAGTACTTAGTTATACTAGAAACATAATTGTTACGACCCTTTGGAAGTGTCAAGATTCTTTAATTGATAGAGAAAATTCTAAGATAGCTTTTAATTTTAGTGTAATTAACTTCTATAGTTAAAATAACTAGATATCGTTTTATATATTAAATATAGAATTTACTCAATAAACCGTGGCATCTATATAACTATAAATTTCTATCTCACATTGTGTCAGTTTTTCGTACCAAGAAGTTTAAGTTTTTTTTGTCGTGGTAGGGCCACGCTGTTCGCAGCATGAATGGGCCGGCTTGACCGGGGAAGTACCACACTCTCGCAGAAGACCGACGTCCGAGTAGTAGCGTTTAGTTACTGCGCTTCGTTCGGTGAGCGAGAGGGCCGGAGGCCCAAATCCTCCCCCAATCCCCTTCCTTCTCCTTCCCCTTCCTTTCCCTAAATATGCTCGGCAACGCATCTGCAACTCCTTTGGTTTTGCAGATGTCCATGGGCGGCGATGACTACTTACCATCAGGTAGCTCGTCTGCTCGTTTGCCGAGTTATACCATAAAAAAAAAAAAAAAAAAAAGTTAACCTTTCTTGGTACGAAAAACTGACACAATGCGAGATTAGCTTATATATTGGATTTTTATAGCATGATACGTACTTAGCTGTGTGATCAATGAAAAAGCGATAAGTTACGCTACCTTGTTGACATTGCATCAGAATTCAGATAAATTGATTTTTTAAAGGCACGTCACCTTACTACCTATATACTGTTTACATGATGATAAGAAAATAATTTGTAAGGCGGTATTTCTTTTTTACTTGGATTTATTTGGCGCGTAATACAAAATCGCCTATTGAATTGGACTACAAACATATCGACGAACTTAGGTGCATATAAGTACGTACGTCTTAGCTGAACCCTTTGCGGAAGACAGGCGTGGTAACCAAACAAAACAGTATAACCGGTTACACTGTTTTTTAGTTGAAATTCACAAAACCTCATAACTCCACTTACACCGTTTTTCCTCACCGAACCCTTCCGGGTCTCACTTCGAGATAATTGAATACGTAATACAGATTCATAAATAACTTTGTTTTAACTTTGTTATCAACCCTTTGTGAAGCACCTTGTGCGATTAACATACAAATCGTATGCACATTATTCTCTAATTACTTTTTAAACTTATAATTAATGAATTATACGTCGGTTTTCGGGATTTAGAGGATTAATTGTTTTAGCGACTTGGAGTGAGGATGTTGTCAAGTAGGTACCTACTCTGGCTCTTTATCCGGATAAAGTGAAATGGTTTGTCTCTTTTAACTATAGTGACACGCTTTTAATTTAGCCGCTTTGTGAACATTTTACAACAATTACCTCATATTATTTTTTTTGTAATTAGTACAAGTAGGTTGTATAAGTCCCTATAGGACATATACTACCTACGAATAAATAATATCTAAGTAATTTATTGGTAGTATACTACCTTAGAAATGTAATTTTCAATGTAGCATGTATGTAGTTATTGTAGGTACAGGGTTCATTCGCAAGATTCGAGGAATTACCTATTATTTTCTAGATTTTCGACAATTTATGTCAAACGGTCAGGGTCCAATGTTACATTTAGGAGCATCACAATAACTTGACTTTAAATGTGATGAAATCAGACTTAAAAATGTGTTCCTACTACATTATTTTATATTTATGGAAGCACAACAAAAGTAAAATAATAAAAACAATGAATCGTAATTCATTTTTTATAGTAATTGCGAAAACATCATTTATGTTATGTGAAACATTTTATAAATCCTAAGGACTATCTAAAATAACTAACCAATATTTATTGATAAATTACAAAGTAACAATTATTATAATTATCTCAACTATTTTTTTATTTTTTTTTAATTAGCCTGTATTGTCCCACTCCTGAGCAAAGGCCTCCCCCCCATTTCTTCCACTTTTCCCGGTGCCGTGCCACCTCCTTCCAATTCTCAAGAAAGGCATCCAGGTCATCCCGTCATCTCCTCCGTGGTCTGCCGCGTTTTCGGTTAACCGTCTCAGGGCTCCAGTTCTGTGCAATAAAAGCCCACAGTTCATCCGGCATGCGGCAGACATGGCCTGCCCAGTCCCATTTAAGCTTCGCGGCCTTTTGAGCTACGTCGGTAATTTGGGTTTTGGAGCGCAGTTCAGAGTTTCGAACTCGATCGAATTTTACACCAAGTATGCTGCGCTCCATAGCCCGTTGGCAAACCTTGAGTTTGGACTTCTGAATCTTAGTCAAAGACCAGGTCTGTGCACCATATGTCAGAATGGGAAGAATACACATGTCCATCAGCTTAAGTTTGAGTCCCATGGGTAAATTACTTTTAAATAGCTCTTTCATGGACCAGTAGCTCCTCCAGGCGTTTTCAGTGCGTCTTGCAATTTCTTTATCCTGTCTTGCCTGGAAAGAGACTACTTGGCCCAGGTAGATGTATTCTTGGACATATTGCATTTTCTCCCCATCTATATGCATGATAGTCGGTACGCAGTTGGTCATGAGCTTAGTCTTCGACATATTCATCTTTAGTCCAACCTCAAGGCTTTCGCTGCTAAGATCTTGAAGCATTTTTTCTAATTCGGTAGCTGAGGAAGAGAAAAGGACAATGTCATCGGCGAAGCGCAGATTAGTCAGTCTCGCTTCGCCGAGAACAATGCCCCTCCCCTCCCAGTTAGCCGCTAGCATCCGAAATACTTCTTCTAGGGTGCTGGTAAACAGTTTAGGAGACAGCGGGTCGCCCTGTTTGACTCCCTTAAGAATTTTAAATATCGAACCTTTCCGTTCTAATTGAATGGCAGCAGAAGGTCGGGTGGTCATAAATGCAGCCGCTGAGTTTCTAGTTCGGTTCCCACGTCGAGCAGTGACCCCTACCTATTACATAGGATCTAATCATACCACTTTGCCCAACCTTTCGGGGAATATAGACGAGATCGGAGATGGTATGTTGCAGTATTAAAAAAAATCATAAGTACTTCGTATTGTATTTCACCTGTTTATTACCGAAGCACGTACACAGCGTTATACTGGGAGGTCAGTCTTAACTGGATCTGTATCCAGTTAAGACTGACCTCCCATTGTAAAGGTTTTTCCCACAATTAAAGGCCCGCCTATACTGGTTTTGTGTAGCCTGATGTAAGGTTGCACCTCTCATGTTTGCCCCGAGAGATTTGCGGTCCGACTAGAAACACAATCTTCATAACGTATGGTAGACTAGGGATTTGCCATTTATACTACACACTGCGTACAAGGAAAATGGGTTAAGTAGTTATTACGGTATTAATAATAAATTTTATTGTAAAGAAAATAAATATTAGTACTTACGACTTTTTACTTTAGATTCTTAGTCAATACCACATAACATACCATCACGCCTGTATTCCCCGAAGGGTTAGGCAGAGGTGTACCAAAATACACCCACACTTCGCCGGTATGTTTAGGTTCCATGTAATAGGGGGCGATTGCCAATAACCGGGCACAAATCCATACTCCGAGCTGCTACTGTGAATTTCATATGAAAAGCCAATAACACTTTGCTCGACCTGGGGATCGAACTCCTTGAGATTGATTCCCAGCCTGCCCTTAGCGTAGCAGTCGCGCTTAGGACCACTAGACCAATGAGGCAGTCAGATTCTTAAAAATCAGTAAATGATTTATTTTCTAAACGGTTCACATTCCTTCATCGGATTGGTAATGTTCCACCGTTCCACATTTGAAATCTGACATTAATTCAAATTCTACATTGTCTATGGCAAAGCGAATTCTCGCAATTCATACCTGTCATTTAATTTAGAGTTAGAACGAGTACTAGTTCGAATAGTTACCGATTAATTTCATCGAGCCAATGTGATTCAATCGAGTCGACTGCTGCATTGAAATTCGTGTGCGATCATGGGAAACTATTGAAGTGGATAGATTGCTGCGTTTTGTTAATTCACCTGCACTGAACCAACGTGGTAATACAATTTCGATAGCTATGTAAAATTTATAGATATACTATCTTCTACATATATAACTCTTCAGCATAATTCTTCGGGGAATAAAGCCATGATGGCATGTTGAAAATTAATATGTAGAGAGGCGAGGTGATGTTGCCTCTCCAACCAAAGGGAGGATCCTCCAACCAGGCAGGTGTTTTTGCCTGGTGGGCTACGGCCCAACGGTTGTTGTCAGGCGGTTGTATATACTCTAATCGCGCGGTAAACTTCACTTGCGCGATTCAGGATTTGCACGACGTAGTTCCATGTAGCGCGCTAGATGTCGCTACATCACTCCCCTCCGAGACCGGAGGTCGATGATAGCTTGGAGACAGCGGTCAGTGCGTCAGGTGCTTGCCAGTGCCAGTGGCGCGTACATGTTCCAGTGAGTCGGAACAGGATGCCGCGTAGTCCGCAGTGAGTCGGGACTGTGTTGCGGTGATGCCCCAGTGAGTCGGGGTGATGCTGCATAGTCCTCAGTGAGTCGAGGTGGTGCAGTGCTGCGTAGTGGCTGGCTGCTGCGTCGACCAGGAGAGACGGCCTCTGCTAGTTGACCGGTCGAAGTGCAGTGTGCTGTGCCAAGTCGCTGATGTCGGCTGAGGGTGCTGACCAGGCTGCGGGTTCGCTGCAGGCGTGTGGTCACGATGCCCTGTTGAAGCCGGGAGAGTGCTGGCTGGCTGTGTGACTCGCTGCTCGTTCGGATGCTGTGCGGGAGAGAAGGCGATGGCGATGATGATGAAGCTGCTGGTCTTCGAAGGCTGCGCTGATGTTCTGCTCGGGGTCACCACTGTAGAGAGGCGAGGTGATGTTGCCTCTCCAACCAAAGGGAGGATCCTCCAACCAGGCAGGTGTTTTTGCCTGGTGGGCTACGGCCCAACGGTTGTTGTCAGGCGGTTGTATATACTCTAATCGCGCGGTAAACTTCACTTGCGCGATTCAGGATTTGCACGACGTAGTTCCATGTAGCGCGCTAGATGTCGCTACAAATATGTAAACAGAAAACCAAGTTTTCGGAAGTAACGGCGTGAACAGAACAAAGTAACAAGTTCATTTAACCATGTTTGTAAGTTTGTTATTGCTTAATGAAGTGTAATAGACTTCACTTAACATATCATGTTGTAGGTACTTGTCTTTACTTAAGTTGTAATGGTTCAACTTTAAGCACAGGTTTTCGGCGGGTAAAGGGTGTGGTTCAAGCCGCATAAGATTAGCGATTTAATTTTTTCTTCCGAAACAATAGAATTTGAATTGTAATTGGGCCTTGAAGGTTTAAAAGTATAATTCATCATCTTATCACGCAAAAGAGATCCACTTCTGACTAGATTTCAACTAGACCAGTCTTCAACAAGACTTCACCAAGGACTCCTAGCAGGAGGGAGGATAACAGAGCGACGCATGTCCTTGCGTAGTCAGATAAAATAAACTTGGCAATGATTTTGATGTACTTATTTTATTGTTCCACGGAATAAGAATACTGTAGTATTTGCTGGAAGCCGGGTTAAGCCATTTCGCCAAGAAGTTTCTAAAGCATGAAATTTTATCTACTAAACTACTAAAGTGTAAAACTACTCTTTTTAAGAGTCGTTTTTGTGGCTTCAGTTTTACGAATTTCTGGCTTCTAGGTTAGTCTAAGGGAGAGGGACAAATATATAAGAGAAACCGCTTTCTTTTTTAACATACGGCATACTCCACCAGAAACTTTCTGAGGTTCTGATTAATAATTCAGAAGGGACGTTGAGAGTACACCTATCTTACATAACGAAATTAACTTGTTCCCAGTTATTTGTTATCTTTATAACTTGGCCACGGTTTGAGGAACAGTAAACTTAGTATTTTTAATTACTTAAGTTAGACGTTAAGCCAACTCTTTTTATGGTCGTTAAGTAGATGGGGTTAGTGAAAATAATACTTTGTATTATGAATCTTCGGATTGTATCTTTGAAGAATCTTGTTAGTGATAGTTGGGACCCAAATTGTGTGAAAGCCAGTTTTTTAAGCTTTAAGTACTCTAAGGATTTCCGAGATTCTGTTGTGGAGATCTGATGCCGTAAAAAACTAATAAGTTATTCATCAGCCGTATCTCGTAATGCTAGTGTTGAAAATGGTGATAATAAAAAATATACATGTACACTTTAGAGGTATTTCAAAGCTGCGTTTTCTTTTATAACTAGTGGTCATTAGTCTAGTGGTTCTAAGCATGTTATTGGGTTTTTCTTTGAAATTATTAGTAGCAGCTTAGAGTTTAGGTATGAGCCCGTTGAATGGCAATAGGCTCGCCCCCTATTACATGGGACCTAAACATACCGGTAAACTGTGGGTGGATATTAAGTACAACCCTTCGGGGAATACCTACAGGCGTGATGGTATGTGTTATTTTCTTATATAGTTAAAATTTACAAACAGTTACTTACCAAAATTCCTTCAAAAAGCAATACACACGACACATATTTGAACTGAGCTCGATCGTGGAGCGTGCTGCCTGTTTGACTAACGAATTCTCCCACTGTTTGTCTGGATTCAACTGTTTGCTCCACTCGTTAACAGAATGCCATTGCCTCTGCATAGTCTGGATTCTTTTAACATACCATCACGCCTGTATTCCCCGAAAGGTTGGGCAGAGGTGTACTACCGTACACCCACATTACGCCGGTATGTTTAGGTCCCGTGCAATAGGGGGCGAGCCTATTGCCGTTAACCGGGGATAAATCCAGACTCCGAGCTGCTACTGAAATTAAAATTCGATAAGACAGTTTTGTGGTAGTATGTATGTTTCACATTCGTTCAAAAATGCGCGCAGCCTTTCGGAAATGCTTACTTATTTCCTGTGTCTTTTACGATGGTGTTACTAAAAAGGTCAGTAAATTAGACGTTTACATGTAGGATAGCTTATACAGTTATTTCGATTTTCGAACATTATTTATTATATTAAAAGCCCTTATAAAACAAATCCTTGTTCTTGGTCCAGGTCATTCTTGATTGTTCTATTTGACTTTTCAAAACTGTCAAATTTAAATTTAAATAACGAACGCATTGTGTGAAAATGTTTGTAACGTTTTTTTATCAATTGGAATAGATAATAGATCATGTTTTATTTTTATTATCACTCTGATTACTTACTAAACTTAGTTATCAGCCTTTAAGGTCAAGCAATGGTGTTATAATTAGAATTGTTCTCCATAAACTATCATTTTGTTAAATACAGCTAGAACTTTGAGTCGATACAAGAAACAAACAAGAATCAATTTATTTAAAATTCAATGTTTGTATGTTTTCTAAATCGGCTGGACCAATTTTGATAATATTCACGCAATCTTCATAGCCCAGCGAGCGATCCGGCGATCTTTGTTAACGATCGGATGAAAATAAACCAGAAACTCGGGGCACAGTTTAAACATTAAGTCCTTGATCCAAAAAGGTAAAATGTATGTTTAGGTCCTATGTTAAGAGGGGTAAGCCTATTGCCATTCACATATAGAAACACTCAATAACACATTATTGCTTGACCTGGGAATCGAACCCAAGGTTTTTAACGAGTTCTGCTTATGACCACTAGAAAATTGAGAATCTTTGAATTCCACAAAACCTCTATATCTTATCGCAACACATTAAAAACCTCTTAAATGTTTATTGGAGTAGAATAAGTTGAACCATTGCCTATAAACTTAAAATTATCAGAGCGTAAGACGGCGTACCGCATCCCTTTAAGACTTATCAGTTAAGTTGAAACTAGTCGGTTAAGTTCACGGAGTTCGACGACCCCGCTCCCGTATGGCTCCTGCTTTTTTGTCATCTTAAGTTAAGGAATTTGTATGATATATTTGTATAAGGAAGCAAACACTAAAGTTTAAACGATTTTTGTAAACAGAGGTAATCATTTTGTAGGTATTGTACTGATTAATACATTATGTAGATATATAGAAGAAAAACGAATAAGGGGGTCTTTATTACGCAACAGAAACCAGAACATTCTTTTTTAATTTTTGTGTATGTGTTCTTTTTTAATTTTTGTGTTGTGGTGAAATGGATAGCTTGATCAAACATACGATGTTTGATCAAGCTATCCATTTCACCTTGTATTTAAATAAGTGCTTCTCCTTAAATATTTTTAATTATCTGTCGTTTAATCTAATTAGTGTAGTTCCTCACTACTTGTTTATTTATCTACTATATTAAAGTCTTTGTAAATTTCAGAAAGCAAAGAAATTAAGAAATATATTGATATCCAATATCCATAGTAAGATACTGTGGCTAGTACATCAACTTACCACAAAATGGAAAATTTTCTAAGTTGATTTTGAACTTAATCGTCAATAGTTTAAGGTTTAAAATCATTTGGAGAAATTTGACAGTTTTGTATAACCTGATGAACTGGCGACTGTGTATACTTTAAAGTAACTAAGGAGTTCGAGAATCTAAGTTGAAAAAAATATGGATGGCAGCCATTGCCAATTTATGTACTATTGGCAATTGGCAATCTTTGCGGTTGATCACTTTTCAACCTCATGTTTCTGATGATAAGGGGGAAAATACATCATACGATTGGATTATCTTTTGTGCGTAAGTAAGTACCTATTTGTATAGGTACTTATTAAAAAAAAAATGTATCGAAGTACAAATTATATTAACAAAAAAGTTAAAATAACAATATCCCAAACAACATAATAATTAAAAAAACTTTTTTTTTTCAATTTATTTACGCGTAGACTAACTGAACAATAATTTCGCAATTCTTTCGCAAGCCTCTTTAGCTCAGTGGTAGAGCACTGGTCTCGTAAACCAGGGGTCGTGAGTTCAAACCTCACAGGAGGCAATGTCATACAAATTCTTTTTGGATTTTGTTTTTGATTTTTTTGGTATATTTTTTTTAAATATTGAGTTATGGCAAGATTATAATTAAATTAAAATATATAAATTTAGCCACACTTGGTAAAAGTCTTACCAAAGACTGCTAGCCAATCCCAACATGGCTGGGAACAGCCTAGGAGGTTATTTGATTCTAATTTAAAAAAAATAACCTGAATAATAAAAATGTGATGATTATTATTAATTTTACAAATAAAACTTTCCGAATACAATTCTAACTTGATTTCTTACTTGACTCAAGTAATTCTAACTGGAATGAGTAAGGGCTAATCAGCAACATCCAAAGAAAAAAAATACGATTACGGTTAAAGTTGAACAAAAGGAACAGGAAAAAGTTAAGAAAAAAGGAAAAAGGAGTTACCTACGCTCGAACGCAACTCTACCCAACATAATCAATTTTTTTTTGTTACAGAACTGGCCGTTCACAGAAAATTCAAAATCGGAATGACACACAACGAGATTCTTTATTCGAATATTTAGAGAAGAAACATCAAAGACTTATTTTAATTCAGCCTCCTTTTGAAGTAAAATGTTTTTAATCATTTAATAAAAAAAAAACAGTAACTTTTCAAAAATGCTTCGGTACTGGTTGTGTTTTGCGAGTGCTGTGTGTTTAGCGGGACATTGCGGTGCTAATTACTGTAGGGACGCCAATCTTTGCTGTCCGGGCCGGGACAGTTCTTGTGTGGTACAAAAAGCTCACCAGAATGCCATAATAGAAGACTTGACGGACAAGCCGTGCTACTGTGACCATGCTTGTTTGAAACTTGGAGATTGCTGTCCTGACTTCCGGGAAACTTGTGGAGGTAAGTTTCTTTATTTGGTAATAACGGAAAGATAGTCTCATTCTGTAATGTTGTGGACATTTCTATATAGTTACCGGTAATTGGGTATCTAATTGGACTCAAATCCTTAATTCTGCTATCGTTGAGTACTGTAGAGATCCGTACAAGGAGTCGACATGATTGTATAGTTGGCCACTATGAATGACAGGATACAAATAAAGATTAGACATAATGTCAGATGGGATTCTAGTCTAGAGCAGACGACTCTGTATTAGGGTTTCGCTTTATATATTATATGGAACCTTTCAATATAATATCTCCACAAATAAATAAAATTGAGTGTCTGTTTGTAATATTAAAATACCTAACAGCTTTTTACTAAATGCATATGGATGTGTCCTACAAGATACATAATAATATACCAAAATAACATGCATGCAGTGGAAATCGGAAATATCGATATTTATCAACATGCCCTCCGATTGTTTTACAATTAGTACTGCTTACAAGGTTATATTATATCCTTGTAAGCACTACTTTTAAAACATGGGATAAGTATACCAAATATTCTTTGTATTCTACAAATTACTAGGCACAAGATAATTATGTTTTTAACTGAAGAGATATATCTAAATGAGGTGAGGCTGGAATTAGGCATTAGGCTACCTAGCTAGGTAAGGTTATATAGGTCAAAGTAATTAGTCAGTCCTATGTTATTAGTACTAATAACATTGTCGAATACAGACGTACAAACCAACTCATCACGAAATTAGATAATTGAAATAATTATGTATTGTTTTCGCTAAATCGGAATACTATACAATATATTATAATTGAATTTGTCTAGGAACAGTTCAGCTAATACAATAGAAAAACAATTTTAATGGCCCTGTACAAGATGACGGTATTTTAATGATCTAAAAGTACTTAGCTTAAGATATGATCTGTACCTGGATTCTTATCTAAGTTCTCAGGTTCTAGGGTTCTAGTTTTTACTTTAATATACTCAGATCAAATAAAAAGTTCAGATGGAACTTTTCGAACAAAGAAGTGAGGGCCGGCTAAAACTACGCCTTGCCGTATACGAACTTGCCGTATGCCGTACACGTATACCAAAACTACGCCTTATCTTGCCAGTCGAGCTTTCGATAGCTCGACTTACAAGATACGGCGTAGTTTCGGTAGATACGGTATACGTGTGTGCGTGTAGTTGTGTTTGTATACGGCAAGGCGCAGTTTTAGCCGGCCTCACTTCTTTGTTCGCAAAGTTCCATCTGAACTTTTTATTTGATCTGAGTTAATATAAAAAAAATAAATGTACAGAAACTCAGCCAACTGAAAAGAAACAATACCTATAAATTGATAATTTTTATTTACGTAAATCAACGAGGATTTTGATTGCAATATTGACGTGATTAAAATTATTCCCAGTTTTGTCAAAAATAAGAGAACTATGAAGGAAACGCAAGAGATAAGTTCTGCCACCAAAACAACACAAAAAAAACACGTGCAGACAAAATAAATAAAAATAAACACGGAAACACCGAAAAGGTTTTCATCATACTTAATTCAAACCACAGCCTGAATTTGTGGTAAGCCAGCGAAACAACGAAACGAGGTACAGTCACCCACAATCGAAATACAAAAATAACTCAAAAAGCAACGCGAGCCCTTTAAATCCTTCTTTTAATCCCTTTCATACCCTTATTCGGTTTCAATTTCGCGAAATACCTCCAATGATTAAATATTTAATCTGTGCTCTTCAATACCGAGGGTTATAAATGATGGGTTAAATGTGCTCCGACGAAAATTAATTTTATTTATGCAATTGCAATTTCCAAATGAAAATTCGTTTCGTTCTGGAAAAGAAAATAATGTCAACTGCTTGTAATCAATGGAGTTGTACATTACAAAATAATTTTGAATTCTCAGTCTCCTACCCTATCGCAAAGGTCTGTATCGATCCTGAACAACATAAGCCTTTTATTGGCTTTACAAGCTTGTTGCATTCCCTAATCCAGATCCAATCATTGGCGGCACTCTGGAGGGAATCAGAGTCGATTCCGAGGCAATGAGCAAAAGCACTGCTTCGTTGGTCCAGCGGTCGTAAGGTCATGCCATTCTTGATTCGATTCTAGGTTCGGTCAAGCTGTTGTGCGGTTTTCTTATAGAAAATGATAGGCTGGAGTTTATAATTTTTGTGTATATAATTACGGGTTCTAGGGCCCTCTTTTACATGCAATATGATATACCGAAATAGAACTGATAAAATGGAATGTACCTAGGTACTCTCAAAGAGGTATGCCTTACCTCTTTCAGAATAACAGTGGGATGTTGTGATAATATTTAAAGCAAAACCAGCGTCTCATGTTTTTTTTCTTTTCAAACTTGTAAGTACGATGAGTTCAATGTTTTCTACTGATGGGCGAAGGTTTCTCCCTTATGCCTTTGTCTCGATGCTGTGCCAAGAAGTCTAATCAAAATAAGAAACAAAATAAGGACTGCCTCGTTGTTCTAGTGGTCCCAATCGCGACTGCTACGCTAGAGGTCTTGGGTTCGATCCCCAGGTCGAGCAAAGTGTTATTGAGTTTTTCTATGAAATTCTCAGTAACAGCTCGGAGTCTGGATTTGTGCCCGGTGAATGGCAATAGGCTCGCCCCCTATTACATGGGACCCAAACATACTGGCGAACTGTGGGTGTACATTAAGTACACCTCTGCCTAATCCTTCGGGGAATACAGGCGTGATGGTATGTTATGTTATGTTAAGAAATTATAAATTTCTTAAGTCACAAGCACATGCATAGTCGTTCGTACTTCACCAAAGCATTGCCATTCATACTCATTTGCTCGCATTTATTTAATAAAACACTCCGTATATAATCTGTGTAGAAAGCCTACAAATACGGCGCGCGACGTGTTTAAAAAAAATGTACATTTGATATTTTGCCAAGGTAATAACAGACTAATCCTCGTGTAATACAGTCTGAGCCCTGCGCCGCCCTTGCCTCCCCCCCCCACCGGGGGTGATGAACCACCATGAAGTGAAACACAACGTAGCTCGATAATGACTGCTTTATTTCCATGCAAGGTAGTTAACATAATATTTCATCGTATCATCTATCAAATTACCCTCAATACTTTTATTAATTATACAACATCTTCCCTCTTATAAAAATAAATAAAATAAAATTACGTAAGTACCTTTACCCTCCACCAAAATAATTTTAAACTTAAACTTTGTAAATCAATTATTACAATGGACACCAGGAACATAATTATAACGCAACTTTACAAAATAGTATTTATTTGTTAAAAAACATTGCAAGTTTTTCACGTGCCCTTCTCGAGGCCGCTCGCGGTGGCTGTACTACATCTGCATCTAGGTTAGTAGAAGAGCTCGATTCAGTAATTTCCCTATCATTGTCACTCAATCTCTCATTTATTACCTCTTCCGCATCACCGTACATACATTCGCTTTCATCACTATCACAATTTTCCTTCTTTTGAAAAGAAGAAGAATGTAACGTGGTATTGACTATGGCTGCATCCTTCATGATGTGCCGTCTGTTGCGTCGGTAGCGCCGCCCACAAGTATCAGTTAGGAAGTATGAACGGGGCTGTGGCGCCGGACCCTGTACTCGCATACGTCTCCTTCGCAAATTGTCATCAGTCACGATAACATCCTCTCCAGGCTCTAACTCTGGTAACTGGCGTGAATGCATGTCATAATGTTTTTTTGACAAATCACGCTTCAGAAGTATATTCTTAAAATCTTTCTCATTGTTACGTTCGGATCGTAACCTTTCTTCATGCACAGGCAAACGTGTATTAAGCCTTCTCCCCATCAATAACTGTGACGGCGAACTAACTCCATCTCTCGGTGTAGTCCTAAAATTTAATAAACCAACATATATATCCGTACCAGTGCTCAGCGATTTTTTAATTATACTCTTTACAGTTCTTACAGCTCTCTCACTTAACTCATTAGACTGCGGGTAGTGTGGTGATGACGTTGTATGTTTAAAACACCAATCATCACAAAAAATTTTGAACTCCATAGAATTAAAAGCTGGTCCATTGTCTGTTATAAGTTCCATAGGAATTCCATGCCTTGCGAATTGATCTTTCATCGCTGTTATTACAGCCCTTGAGCCAATATTCGTCAATGCACTTATCTCAATGTAATTAGAAAAATAATCCACTAATATCAAAAAGTTCTTCCCGTTACAAAAAAATAAGTCAGCGCCAACCTTTCTCCATGGTACATCTGGAATCGAATGCGGTATCATGGGCTCTTTTGTATGGCGCGCTGCATGCTCTGCACAGGTGGCACACGCGCGTACCGCTTGCTCCACGTCACGAGACATCCCGCTCCAAAACATTACGTCACGCGCTCGCCGCTTGCACCTGTCAATACCTAGGTGCCCTTCGTGCACACGTGTTATCATTTCGCGTCTCAACTTTTGAGGTATGAAAACTAAATTGTTTTTCAAAATAACACCATCGACCAATTGAAATGTTTCTTTGTATGGCCAATGTATTTTTATAATGTCCTCGACATCTTTTTTATACCTTGGCCATCCATTTAAAATATGGTTCATCAATAACTTACACTCGTTGTCACTTTGTGTGACCTGTCTGACAACATTTAATTTGCGATCACTAAACGGTACATTTTCAATTAGGAGACAGGCCTGATCCTCAGCTTCAAACGTCACTTTATCGTGCATAAGTTCTGGCAGGGCTGCTCTTGATAATGTATCAGCTATGTACATATATTTGCCTGGCTTATAAACAACCTTAAATTCATAACATTGAACGTGCAGCATCATTCTCTGCAAGCGAGCTGGCACAGCATCTAAAGCTTTTTTGAATAACGCCTCCAGAGGTTTGTGGTCAGTCTCAACTAGCACATCTATTTTTCCATATACATATTGGTGGAATTTTTCCATTGCAAATACTATCGCAAGCATTTCTTTTTCAATCTGTGCGTATCTCTTCTGTGTATCTGACATTGTCGCAGAGGCAAACTCAACTGGCCGGCCTTCTTGTAGAAGCGCTGCACCAAGCGCAACAGAGCTAGCATCCACCGTGATAACAACTGGTTTCTCTGCTGAGTACAACGCTAGTACTGGAGCACTGCTTACCGCCTCCTTTAGCCTAGAAACCGCCTCGTCATGCACGCTGTCCCATACCCACTCATTACCTTTTCGCAGTAAGCTTCTCAATGGGGCCGCTATTTGTGAATAACTCTGTATAAATTTAGACACATAATTTACCATGCCTAGAAACCGCTCCAAGGATGACCTATCCTTCGGATCCGGCATGTCTTTAATAGCCTTTATCTTATTTGTGTCTATCTGCATACCATTTTTAGTAAAAATATGTCCCAAATATGACACCTGTTCCACACAAAACTCGCATTTCTCCCTATTAAATTTAATCCCTATATGTCGAGCCCTATCCAACAACCGCGTCAATCTAGCGTCATGTTCTGCTTTAGTCCTACCCCATACAATAATATCATCGACGAATGAATCCACCCCATCAAGATCTTCTAACAACTGTCGTATTTTTCCGTGAAATACCTCACTTGCACAGTTGATGCCATACGGCAATCGTAAAAACTGATATCTCCCAAATGGAGTCCCAAATGTACAGAGATCCGCACTCTCATCATCTAATTCGATCATCCAAAACCCGGAGCGAGCATCAAGCTTACTAAAGTACATGGCATCAGTTAGCTTAGCAGCTATCTCTGTAAGTGTCGGCAAGGGATAGTGCGCTCGACGCACTGCCCGGTTCAGGGGTCGCGGGTCGAGGCACACTCGCAAACTGCCATCCTTCTTAGCAGGTAAGACAATAGCATTCACCCACGCTGTAGGATAAGTTACTTTTCGAATTATATCCATTCGTTCCATGCGATCGAGTTCAACTTTTAATTTGTCACGAATCCCTAATGGAATTTTTCTGACAGGGCAGACTGAAGGACTTGCATTGTTTTCCAAAATAATTTTATATTTACCAGGCAATTTACCTATACCCTGAAATAAATCGCTATATTGGTCCGTGTTGATACTATAAATTCTTTTAAGTAATCCTAAATTTTCACAAGTATTCTTTCCTAGGACACTTTGACAATTATCATTGGATATCACGAAATCAATCAAAAATTTATTCCGTTTATGAAACCACAACATTTGGCATGAACCTATTATAGGAATGTTATTGCCACAAAAAGATCTTATATCACATGGTTTAATACAATCTATAGAATATCCTAATTTTTTGAAAACATTACATGACAATACATTCAAATCTGAACCAGTATCAAGTTTAAAAAATTCGCTCCTCCCATTATCGGCCAAAATTAATCGTTCGAACCACTTACTGTCATTATGTTGCGATATCTCGTCCAAAGTCGACACATAAAATAAGTCATCAAACCCATCCTCTTGTATTTCATACACACGTTTATTACTTTTAGCCGTGCACATCTTATTAAAATGACCTCTGCTATAACACAATTAAGGGCTCAACTACCTTACATAAATCCAAGTCGTTTGCGTACACCAGTATTATGACACCTGAGTTGAGTTTCTTTGAAAAAAGTCTCAGTACAGTCGTGTGAACAACTTGAATGAGTAACTTATTTATTGCAATTCTTAAAAATGTTTTTATTGAATATACACATTCACGTATAATAAACAATTTCAAAAGTTATAAATCACTCTTATCCCAATTATCCTGCGGTTTAATAAATAACCCATGTTGATTTGGAATAATGTAGCTTTTTAATGGTAAAAGAATTATCTAGTAGTTTCTGAGTAGGTATATCGATTAAAAATAAACACATCATCCCTCTGATTTATCCTTCTTTTCTGTGTCGAAGAAAATTCTAGCATAACAACAACGTTACCATAACCAGATACTGCTTTCACAGATGCCAATTAAGGTAGGTACTATGCATTATACAAATTAATTTTAAATTGCACTACCTATTCTAAAAATAGAGAACGAATAAACAGCCACTATAAATGAAGTAATTTTCTCGTAGGAGGCCACTGTAATCACATAAACTACACACACAATTCAATTTACACGCCCACTAACCGTAACCCAACGCAGATAAAATAATTAAAAATTCACTCTACACTTTAATCTCATTGACCACAAAACGCTTTACTGCGTCAGTGTACTCGTAACAAATAGACCACGAGTACGCGAGATTACATTTTAATAACGTTCTCTTATATTTTGAGCTCGAGTGTACTTATGTTCGTGCTTAGAATATGATGCGTCATCAAATTTTTTAGGGATTGATTGTACCGTGAGCAAAAAAATAAATAGTCCATTATCAGGGCCTGTGCCAAATTGGCCATCACAGTGCATTAGGCACAAAATAAAATGCTTTCAGTATGTGTAATTCATGGCTCCTTTTTAAAACTGGTAAAATTAAAGTATTTTTTTTAGAGTATATTCGTGCATAATAAGTTTTACGTGACTTTCTAACAAAAATCTTGTTTTCATTTGCTGTGCTTGTAAATATAAAATATTAAATTATGATGCTGTCTGTATGCCGCGTAGTCGCGTGGCTCTGAATATCTAATGTATTGCGGATTACACTTTGTTTGCGGCTTTAAAAAAATATTCAAATAAATTATGTTTCCATTTTTTTGTTTTTCTCCGACAGTATGTATACAATGGGATATTGTACTTTTTAAAAGCTTTCTTGAGCTCAACACTTTAACTAAGTAGGTACTCATCTGAACTACCTATTCGACAGGAACTCTGTCTGTGTTGAGCGGTTAAGATGAATTTTGGTATAGATATAGATTGAACCTTGGTTTTATATAGGCTACTTTTTGTGTCAGAAAGTCCTCTGGGATGCAATTGAAACCGCAGGCAGCTATTTTTTAATACATACATAGTCACGGTCAGCAAAAACAAACAAAACAATCCTTACAATAATATTCCGCTTGTACTAGACCGTTTTAATAAACATTCGTGGGCCGTACTTTAGGGTGTATCTACATGCAAAAATTTTGTGCCATTTATTACACTAAAGATACATTGGTCTCAAATAAGGCACAGGCACAAATGAGTAATGTATCCACTCACTAACACTTGTAACCATAACTAATGACTATGCTGTGGTTTTGTTTTATTCATTGTAGTTTGTCACACGTTAAGTTTCACACTTTAGTATTCATCAAGATTTATTACTACTATGGCCACAAAGAGGACTGAGGGATGAATACTTATTGGTTCTATAAAAAAATAACTTCAGAAGATTAAATGTCTAAGATGATTCAATGGTTCAATGGTTTCAATTTCTGAAAAGGGTATCCTTTCCGTTACAGGTACTTTTCGAGACGCAGATTGGTTTCCGAAATTTATAACATTCTGTGTCTCGAAAAGTACCTCAAATCGGAATGTTGGTCACAGTATGCGCGTTTTACGTTAGCTGGTCAGAGTAATCAGAATCTCCAGGTTCTAAAACTCGGTATTCTATACGAAAGTATGTAAAATAAGACTGATATCCAGCCGCATTTTGTTAAGAAGAATGCGTGGCCAAGTAATAGTTACGGTGGTGCTTGTTCCGTGGCAAACTGTGTATGGTTGACCATTTCTGAAGCATCGACACCTCTCCGTGCCTCAGAGAGCAAGAAGAGCCGTGGGTACCGGTCCCAGGCATCTTATGACAATCGTCAGACAATAAGTCTATAACTTGAATATCGGTATTACCTAAATATTGGGTTGCAGGGTTTTGATTGCAGTCATCACCATCAACCCAACACATCGTCCCACGGCTGGGCAAAGGTCTCTAAAAATAGGGGTTAAGGTTAAAGTCCAACACGCTAATGCGGGAGACTTCACACGGCGTCGAATAAAACTCTCAGGCATGCAGATTTCCTCAAGATGTAGATTTTTTTACCGTTTAAGCGCGTGCTTATTAATTATGATTTTGAAAAGTATTAATTTCTCTTTATTTTCGAAAAAGAGGTGTTTTGGATTTCAACAATATCCTTGATTTGGCAGTCAAATATTATATTTTTAGGCTATCACTGCACTTCATACTAATTGCAGGTGCTTCCTGTAAAATACTGATATTCAGCCGTATCGTTACACTCGTAGTTGGGTTTCATTTTGTTAGTCTAGAATCTAGGGAAAGGACTAGTTATGTGACGTACCTAACATTATTTCGGATTCGAAATGAAAAAGCCCGGTGAATGGCAATAGGCTCGCCCCCTATTACATGGGACCCAAACATACCGGCGAACTGTGGGTGTACATTGAGTACACCTCTGCCTAACCCTTCGGGGAATACAGGCGTGATGGTATGAAATGAAAAAATCCAGTTATTTCGTCCGAAAAGATATGAAATATAGCGCCCATTTCATATTCTTTTAAAATGTTTTTTGTGTATAAAAATGTAATTGATTTATTATGTAAATGGAGTAAGTTTGTTTTTAATTAAATTATGGAGTCCATTACTGTGTTGACGGATGAGTGGAAATCACGGCTGTAGGTGTACAATGTAGTAAATGGTTTTTTTATTAATGAATTTCCTTCTGCATCGGTTGTAACACGAATATAATTAACAAATAACACTTAAGTATATAAGTATATACCTAACAACTTCTTTGATATGAGAAATTTAGCACTATATCCGAATAATATCATGCTATTTTTATGTTTTTTATCCGCCAATAATTGACATTATATTCTAATCAGCTGCAATCTATGTAACTATTAAAGGCAAACAGATTGCTTAGAGATGAACACGCTGTATATACATCACAATTTAAAACAGGATGAAAAAAAAGGAAGGGTTCAGACATAGCTCGTGGTTGAGGTCACCAAACTGGTTGGACCTCGGTCAAGTTTAACTATGGAACGAACATTAATTTATTTTATCACGATTCGTCATGAATCGTTCTCGACTATCTATCTTAGACTTGTGTTTGTGTAGAGGTTATTAAAAAAAAAATGTGCTGTGTGTTAGATCATGCCATTGATTCTTTGTTAATCCTTTTCTCGGAGCGGTTCGGCGTATTTTAAGACTTATGGGACCACCTAAAAATTTGGAATTTGATGCATTGATTAGATGCTAATTTATATCTCTTCTGATACTCGTCAATTTAGACATAACATAACATATATCATCATACCTTTATTCCCCGAAGGGTAAACCACTAGCCCTTATAAATTTCACAAGCTTTTATTTAACTTGCAATGTAATGTTTATTCGGGTCAAATCTTGGAGGCATTCCACGAAGCACACCCAAACGAAGCACACCCAGACGAAGCACACCTAAAGTATTCCACTTAGCACACCTATAGGTGGGCTTCAACAAAAAAAAAAAATAATTATCTATTCCACGAAGCACACCTAAGAATATCACTTGCCATAGTGCGGGGACTAAGACATAAAAATAAAAATAAATAAATAAATACATTTTTTTTTTAAGCCCACCTATGGGTGTGCTAAGTGGAATACTTTAGGTGTGCTTCGTGGAATGCCTCAAATCTTGCAACTAAATTTTAAAGCAGTTATCCTCAATCGATAGAAATAAAATATTGCGTACCTATACATTTAGTTTGGATGACAATGCATAGTCTTGGGTTTGATCCCCAGGTCGATTCTCAGTAGCAGCTCGGAGACTGGATTTGTGGCCGGTGAATAGCAATAGGCTCGCCCCCTATTACATGGGACCTAAACATACCGGCGAAATGTGAGTGTATATTAGTACACCTCTGCCTTACGCTTCGGGGAATACAGGCGTGATGGTATGTCATGTGTTATCTTAGTATACCTTTCACGTCAGCCTATTTCTATCAAACAAAATAATGCATGCATGGGACACTTGCCTAATGGATATTTCCTGGCGTGACGACCAACCCTGTCCAGTTTTGCCCGGGCAGCATAAATAAATTCGCCTAAATCAACACTCGGTGATGGATTTACAAAAACACGGGGTGTGTGAAAAAAAAAAATAGTAATACGGAATGACCAAAATGTTTTGGCACGTGAGGTTTTTGGAATTAAGGAAATTTAATATTTTTTTTGGTTATTCGTAGAAAATTATTTGTGACATTACAAATAATAGTACGGCAGAAAATGGTATAAGTTTTAAATAAGTAAGGTAAGTATTTACATATAATCACACCTGTATTCCCCCAAGGGTTAGACAGAGCAGTAGTGTCTCGCTGGCATTTCTACATGCTAGCATGAATGGGTCGCGCAACCGGGGAAGTACTACCTTCCCACAGAATATCGACGTCAAGTAGCAGTATGCATACTTCCGCGTTTCGTACGGTGAGTGTGGATTGCCGGAGGGCCAATTCCTCCTTCAATTACCTTCCTTCTCCTTTTCTCCTTTCCCCTTCCTTTTCCTTAAATTGGCTCGGCAAAGCATCTGCAACTCATTTGGTATTGCAGATGTCTATGGGCAGCGACGACTACTTACCACTAGGTAGCTCGCCTTCTCGCCATAAAAAGAAAAAAAAACAGAGTAGAAGTTAATGTACCTACACCCTTAGTTCGCCAAAGTTCAGAGGTCCCATAGCGTTCTTATAGTTTGGCATTATCTCCCATTTCAACTTAATTTTCGACTAGTCAAAACTGTATTGATTCTTTTGTATCCCGCAAAATAAATTGAGAAGAAATTATTATAACGTGTTGAAATTCTCGTGTCTATACAGGGTGGAAGGGAAATCGATACACAAACGCTAACCATGAATTCAGTTTATGATTCTGGACACCTTCGCGTTGATATTTTTCGTCGGTTATTAAAAAAATGCTTTTTACTACAAAAGTGCAATACCTACACGGTCAAAATGTATGGAACAGATGATTATTTTTAAATAACCAACGAAAAATTTCAATGAAAGGTTGTCCTGAATCATGTACTAAATTCATGGTAAGCCGTTCTGCGTCGATGTTCCCTGCCACCCTGTATAATACGAACCGTATTTTACACATCGATAATTTTTCCCTGTCACATCGGGCTCAGTGTGGCCGCCATCACTCACATTGACAGGACCAGACGACGCAACTCAACCCGCCATTTTATTTACATGAGCCAACGACCTATAAATAAGCCGTCTGTGTACCTCCGGATCCCTTATTCATCACTGAGGGACGTATCAGCATTATGTTTGTGTTGTCTATGTTTTGCCTGCTTTTATTCTATAATTCTAAGCTCGACATCTACGCTAGAAGTTCTGAGTTCGATTACCAGATCAAGAAAAATGTTATTGTGTTTTTCTGTGAAATTCTCACTCTCAGGCAATAAATACTATTAGATGGGACCTACACATACCGGCAAAATGTAGGTGTGCATAAGTATGTCCACCTCTGCCTAACCAACCGGGAAATACAGGTGTGATGGTATTTATTACTATCATCTTTAATATTATTATCTCTTATGTACAGACACCTACTAAGTACATAGTTACAAATGTATTAACCAATTGTATGACATGACACCATGACACCTGTTTTCGCCGATGGATTAGGCAGGAGTGTACTTATGTACAGTCCACCAGTACTTTTAGATCCCATGTAATAGAGGGCGAGCTTATTGCCATTAATTGGACACAAACCTAAACTCTGAGCTGCTACTGAGATTTTCATTGAAAAACCCCATAACACTTTGCTCAACCCGGGAATCGAATCCAGAGCGTCTAGCTTAGCGGTCGCGCTCGGGACCACTAGACTAATGAAGCAGGTGCTGTTGTCAGGCTTATCATCATTATCTGATCACAATACAGTATACAGACTATCAAAAATTAGAAAAATAAGTTTTGGCTTCAGTTGCGCTAATAAAGACATCCCCGAATAAGTTTTTCTTCAATATCTATAATGTACATTATATACGTATAATAAAGTTTATTGAGATAAGATTATTCCACAACACTTGAAGGTTTAAACGAAACATTTGTTTACTAATCAAACAGTCCATCTCAAATCTGCTATAAGCCACGGCTAAATTAAATTAACAATTTCGAATTTAACATTACAAAATCCACTTCCGTTTTGACTCTGGCACTTTAATCTTATAAATACACACTGCAAAGTTTGCCTAGCCCCAGCCATGCATACAGTCGTGAACCGGAAACGTAGCTCGGAAGTCCAGTCGGAAACATTTTCTTGCATTATTAATACCGGGAGTAATGCCGAGAGTAATTCCTGCTAATCCTCATTTAATTTCCGAGATAAATGTTGCTAAAATTATGCGAAGGCATCATCTGTGTACATTTTGTCTAAGTAGGTATGGTTTTAAAGAAAGTAAAGAATTTTTGAAGCAGTTGGGAAGGTTTTGAAATGGTGCAAGTTTTGAAAGCTAGTGTCGTGTAACTTTGAGAGTTAGAGTACGGAATAGCATGATAAGGGAGCGTTGTAATATACCTATATTGTTGTATTAAAGTAACTCAGTATGTTTAGTTCCCATGTAATAGGGGGCAAGCCTATTGCCACTAACCGGGCACAAAGCTCAACTCCGAGCTGCTACTGAGAAATTATAATTAGGTCTAACGGTTAACCTAATAGAGCGAGATACTTAATTGCTATTAACCGGGCACAAATCCAAATACTGAACTATTGCGAATTTCACATAATAGGACCTAGGACCTCTAGCGTAGCACTCGTGTTTAGTTCTCCTATAGATTGGAAATCGTATCCAACACTAGCTTAGCAGTGGCGCTTAGAACCATTAGATTAATGAGGTAATCTTCATTAATATAAATAATTATATTAATATTTAGTATATTATATCAAATATAAATATTCACCCTATGCGACTTACAACCATCATGCTCTTTATGTCCCATACATTTATATGGAGGCGAAGCAATAATAAAGTTCAGGAAGCCACTGCAAAGCCCAGCTTCATGTCCTAGCATGTTCATTACAAAGTTTATTGGAGATAGCGTGGCTTATTGACCGCTACAACGCCATCGTAATATCTCAAGAGCTCACATTGTTGGGCAGCCTTCAACGGCTTGTAGCAAATCAACATGTCTGGGTAACATTGTCCGACAACAGCTGTTATTACCTAACCGTTAATTAAATGGCGATAGTTCAGAAGCGGTTGGTCATGTAATGCTTTTTAATGTTCATTTGTTTGCACAACGAACTTGTAAATAAAAACATAGGACTGTACGAATCCAGTTTAGACTGACCTCCCAGTGTAGACGTTTTCCGTACCATGCAAGGCCAGCATTTACTGGGTTGTAAAGCTTATTTCTAAAGATTTTTTTCTAGTAGAACTGCGACAGGAGAATATAAAACAAGAAATGTTGACAATTGTGTGAAAATAAAATATTACCTAATACTTAATATTCACATAATCTATAATAAAAATAGAAAACATATAATAATTTAATATACCTATATACAGTAATAAATATAAATATAGATATAAATATACAATAATACCTATAGTTAAAGTATAAAAACACGAATACGTTAAATAAAAACACATACGAAAACTGTTCTACTAATTTATATCTATAGTTATAGGCCTGTCTGCAGTTCGGATCAACAACAGTGTTATTGGATTTTCCCATTAGATAATTCTCAGCCAGCATTTGGAATTTGAATTTGTGCCCGGATCATAGCAATAGGCTCTTATTACATGACATTTTTTGTGGTGACATGACTGTAATATGCTAGAGACTTATGCATACAAAAAGGTTGCTATAAAATAATATTTGAGAAACTCAAAGCAACTAAATGGAGTTTTGCGATTAAAGCGTCATAACCGCCTGACAAAAAATGGTACGCAAAATAATTTAAACACAGGCAATACACACAACGCTCCTTTGCGAAGCGAAAAAAATATCAGGCGCTTATAAAAATAGTTGTTGGTCGTTAGTATGTAGATGTTCGCATTTCTCGTTTATTCTCCAGACTACACGTTTATAAATACCGCAACGCAAAGCCTTATAAACAAAACAATTTCCGCAACAATTCCCACCCCCACCCTTCATTTATAGCCTCAAAGCCCTCCTTTATTTAACATCGCTTGTTTAATATATCTTGAATGCGAAGCGCCTTATACAATTTTCCAAAGATTTCTTTTTTAAACAAAAGAATGCGTAAAATGTTTTCACGTAAGTAATTGCAAAAGGGGTTTGCTTGTTGTCTAAATTTAATATTACGTCGAAGTTTATTATGTAGAAGTAAAAATGGTTTAAAATAAATAATTATCTTTAAACGAAGCGTGGCCGATATTGATATTGCTATGACAAAAGTTTTAGGCGGTAACGGTAAACTTAAAAAAAGGTTGCCTGTATCCCTAAAGATTAAATTTGGTAAGCAATTTTAGAATAATAAAACCAAAAGCATGAGGGTTGGAAATTATACTACGAAACGCTTCGAGAATACGAAGGTAGGGCCCTGCTTCCGTCAGCTCGTCTTTGCAGGGGTGCCACTGTGCCCTCAGATGAACATTCATCATCAACCCTTACACTGTCCCACTGCTGGGCTCGGGTCTCCTCTCAGAACGAGAGGGATTAGGTTATAGTCCACCACGCTAGCCTACTGCGGGTTGGCAGACTTCACATGCCATCAAGAAAATCTCTCAGGCATGCAGGTTTCCTCACGATGTTTTCCTTCACCGTTTAAGCGCGTGATAATTAATTATTAATACGCACATGACTTCGAAAAGACAGAGGTGCGTGCCTTGGATCCGAACTCGAGACCTTTGACTTTGACAGATGAATATTCACTAAACATAAACAACAGAACATGCTAACAGTGAACCAAACTGCTATACAACTGACATTAATCAAAATTATGACGTCTAAAGCGCCTTTCGTACCAATTTCGGCCACGAGTGTGATAAGTTGGTCGCACTTTTTTATTTTTACATACCATCACGCCTGTATTCCCCGAAGGGTTAGGCAGAGGTGTACTTAATGTACACCCACAGTTCGCCGGTATGTTTGGGTCCCATGTAATAGGGGGCGAGCCTATTGCCATTCACCGGGCACAAATCCAGACTCCGAGCTGCTACTGAGAATTTCATAGAAAAACTCCGTAACACTTTGCTCGACCTGGGGATCGAACCCAAGACCTCTAGCGTAGCAGTCGCGATTGGAACCACTAGACCAACGAGGCAGTCAACTAACTTTTTTAATTTACTGATTAAAACAAAAGAATACTTAAGATGTTAATTATTCCTACAAGTAGTAAGAGTTTGAGCGTCAATAGATATGCAGACGAAATAAAAAAAACTCGCCTTTGAAAAAGAAAGGCAATATTTATTTATAGGTAGGACATCGGAATGAAATAAAGTCTGCAGCCTGAGAAGACTCTTAAAAAGTTCATAAGATCGCTGTCGATACTTAGTTCTTCCTATTTGCGTCCGCCGTCCACGGTTAAACGAATATTCCATTCATCTGTGAAGTATTCGATACAAATTGAAAAACTTTCCAATCCCTATGCACTTCAAATAAATATATTGGGTTTCCTTTGAACTTTATTATGAAATCGTCCGATATTGCTGTGGTTTTATTAGCAAATACATAGTTGCATTGAAGTTTGAATGGTTTTGAAGACTTCTATGAAGGTAAGTAATTGGATTGGCGTATGTTTTTTTATACAAATAACATATTTTTTTTAAGTTATTAACTACAACAATATTATAAACTAGCAACCCGCCCTGGTTTGGTACGGGTAGAAGAACAAATTATGCCTAAATTTACTTTCTGTCTTCGGGTCGCATGGAACCGTTTCCGAAGAAATCTCCCAGGTGGCTTGACTTTTCCCATTATTGTTATATTTAACCAATTAACACAAAAGCTTAACAAAGTATATGTCGCAGCCATATCGTATAATCCGCCGTATTACATTATGGCTAGCCGTTTTCTAAAACAGGGCCATTTTGTAATGCGGCGGTTCAACCTTCCTCATGAATCACTCTATCTATTGTGAAAACGGCATGAAAATCCGTTCGGTAATTTTTGAGTTTATCGCGAACAGACAGACAGAAGCAGCGGGGTGTTTAGTTTTATAATATGCGAGGATTAAAGTCCCCGCTTCTGCGCTGACTTTGTGTTTGTTCGGGCTAATCTTAGAAACTCCTGCATGAATTTTCATACTTGTTTTGCAAATACAGAGACGGATCATTTTGCAAAGTTTACTTAAAAAGCTTACTAGCAATGTGGGTCGCACATTACTAGTACGGTCAGCAACGAAAGTTGCTGAACACCGCCAAGTTTTGAAAACAACACAGCACCAATACTTTTCAATAGCTTCACTTAGGAAATAAATGATGGTCCAGTATGTAGAAACACGTACTACTTACCACATCACGGGTCAGTAAGTTTTGGATACTAAATATGTTTAAGCGTTTTGAAGATTTCATCGTGTTCAGCAACTTTCATTGCTGACTGTACCTATTCTTGTTAACCCCTCGTGTTAAGCTAAATGCTTGTGTTACGTCGGCAGTGCAATGGGCGGGTTTCGAACCGGCAACCACATGATCGCAAGTCCGACGCCCTAGCCATTAGGCTACCGTCGCTTCCTAATTATTAGAATAACTTAGCTATTCGTCTAATCCGTAAGTTTTGTTTTTTTTGTTAGCTACTAAGTTTTCTAACATGGCCCTAGAATTGGAATCCGGTAAATTTATTAGCCAACAACCCAATTACTGCTCCTCCTTCCCTGAGAACGCGAGGGGTTAGGCATAAGAGTAAAGAGTACATATAGGTACCTACCTACGTACATAAATGTCACAATTCAATGCCTACTGCAACGATGACGGTAAAGTTAAGTCAAGTTACGCCTCTGTCCATTCAAATTCGCTTACCGTCATACCTCACGCCTGTATTCCCCGAAGGCTTAGGCTGTTAGGTGTACTCAATCCACACCCACAGTTCGCTGGTATGTTTTAGGTACCATGCAATAGGGGAAACTCCGAGTTGCTACTGAGAATTTCATAGAAATCCCAGTAACACTTTGGTCGACCTCGGAACCGAACCCGAGACCTCGAGCGTAGCAGTCGCGCTTAGACCACTTGACTACTGAGGCAGTTTTAAATTTACTTGTAGGTAAAAAATAAATAATCAGCAATTATTTAAAAGATATACCAATCGAAATATAATTTGATTGCATAATACTACACTCTTAACCGGACGTTAGCCAGTTAAAAGAGTTGTTGAAGCGAACGCGAATTTTATACTAAATTGAACAGGTATTTGTGAAATTTCTTTTGAATCGGGTTCGAAATTCTCCCTGGGATATTTTCTAAGAAATAGTTCAATTCATACACAAGTTCGAGGGGCGAGTTGCCGCTTTGTAGCTGGAAAACGTAGATGTAAAAGGAAATTGCACTCTTTATTTATGCTTGAAGCGAAGAGTAAGATATATAAGTAATATGTATACGTACTGTGTTATAACATATTTTTTATTCAACAATAAACTTAAAAAGATATAAAAACAGTATGTATGGCAAAAGCTTAATACGTAACTGAGTTTATATAATAGACAAGGGTTAAGTCATTGCTCGCCAAAATATAATTGTAAGGTTCTGTGTTATGAGATAAGCAATCTTCTAGCCTAGTAAGTGAAAAATGGTATTCATACATTTTATAAACCTTTTCTGTGGATTTCTGATTTTTAAATTGAAAAAAAAAAACCTATTTCAGTGCATTGAGTATATTAAAAAAGCAAGTGTGTTAGAGTATATAAACATCTCCAATTTTCAAAATTCTAGTAGGTTTGCTGGGTAAACCTGCAAACAGACTTTAATTTTACTTTTTATATTTCACTGTTAAATAGAATAGAAAGCCTGTGCATTCTCCAAATTTACAACTACGGTACATTTTATCCTTTTCTCAATTAGTGGAACAGAGCCGAAGATAGAGCTTGAGCTTTCCGATTAATCGGCAATCAGATTAGGTTGTCATTATATTTCTCCTACTGCCTCGTTGGTCTAGTGGTCCCAATCGCGACTGCTACGCTAGAGGTCTTGGGTTCGATCCCCAGGTCGAGCAAAGTGTTATTAAGTTTTTCTGTGAAATTCTTAGCAGCTCGGAGTCTGGATTTGTGCCCGGTGAATGGCAATAGGCTCGCCCCCTATTACATGGGACCCAAACATACCGGCGAACTGTTGGTGTACATTAAGTACACCTCTGCCTAACCCTTCGGGGAATACAGGCGTGATGGTATGTATATTTCTCCTAAGTTAGTATATAGTTATTTTTAAACATATTTTTTTCGTTATCCAGATAAACGTATAGTCCACCCAGATACTCAAATCAAATAAGTATTTGAGGATCACACAAATATTTTGCGTCAATCATATCAAGACCGTTGTGGGTTTAGGATTCCCATTAGGTATCTGCATAACATTTACCTGGCGGTATTGTTTGAAGATAATACCTACTAATAAGATGACTATGTTCTGCTTCAAACAAAACAGTTAATAATGTACGTTTGCTTATGTAGTCCCCTTGTTCCGTTCCAAGATGACAGGACCCCTCACCGCCTTTAATTAGCATCAAAGGGTTAAGGGGTACATGTAGAGTTGCAGCCGAGGGGTTTGGCATACGGCACGACCCTTGTAAATCAACCAATTGAATTGCCGAATCAGTTCTAAATTCGAATGAGTGACTGAGGTTGTGGGGTTTGTGGTCGTTGTCAATCAGATCAGAGAAAATGAGGTCGACGAAAGAAGTATTTAATTAAAAATGAGCTACGGTGTAAAATACACAGACTTAAAACTTAGTCTTATTCATAAAAATATAAAAGTAAGCCTCTTTGAACCATAACGTGTTTTGTCTTGTCTTAGTAAGTCGAAATACATTATAGCTAAAGGAAATTTATTGGACCTTTCATGTTCTAATGAATACTACTTATTGTATACTAGCTTTCCGCCCGCGTGGGCTAAACACTTCTTTTTATTTTACAGGATAGTATAAGTATAGACTATGTGACTCAGGAATATTGTAGCTTTCTATTTGTGAAAGAATTTTCAAAATCGGTTCAGTAACCCAACAACCCTACCCCTAGATTACCCCCTACAAACTCACAAACTTTACCTCTTTATAATATTAGTATAGATTGAGAGGAATCCAGCTAAAATACGTTTACCCGTTTAGAAAACACAAAAGAATCTTTGGTTTGCAAAAAGTCCTTAGTAGCGTCGTCGGCAAAAACTTTCAGTTCCAATATTCAACAGGCGCGCTCGCATGGAAAAATGCATGAATATGAAAAAGGCGACAGCGCCGTGCATGGGTCGTAGCCGTAGCACGTAGCGGTCCGCGTAGCCGCACGTAGCGCTCTGAGCTACGCTACATTTTCACGAGAGAACGCTTGCGTAGTAGAAACTCTGTAGGTATTTTTTTACTTGTAAGTTCTAATATATGTATTGTTTGTATTACTTTAGTTTTAACTTTAACTGTCTATGTTTTATAATTGGATGGTGAACACACGGCTACATATCAAGCCATACAAATACAGTTTAGACTGATCTCGCATTGTAAAGGCTTCCCGTAAAATTTAAGGCCAGCCTAAACTGGATTTGTATAGCTTGATGTTTTAGCTGTGCGTACACACGGCTACAGGTCAACCTATACAAATCCTGTTTAAGCTGATCTCGCATTGTACAGGCTCCCTATACAATAAGAGGCCACCGTAAACTGGTTTTGCATAGCTTGATGTGTAGCCGTGCGTACAATGCAACTTAATATAAAAAAATCTCCAGGGAAAAATAACCAAACAAACAAACTGTAAGTAGAAGTAAGACGAAGAGATTTGTTTTTATTAACTTGTGATGAAATGAGTCCCAAAGTAGCTTTTTCTCTACACAGAAATTATGTTTCGGAGTAACATAATATGCCATCACGCCTGTATTTCCCAAAGGGTTAGACAGAGGTGTACTATTTACAACCACAGTTCGCCGGTATGTTTAGATCCCATGTATCAGGAGCCTATTGCGATTAACCGGGCACAAATTCAGACTCCAAGCTGCTACTGAGACTTCATAGAAAACCCAACCACCTATACTCGATCTTAGAATTGAACCGGGGACCTTTAGCGTAGCAGCCGCACTTGGGACCACGAGACTATTCTAGCTTCGCCGTAAAAACTTAAAAATACTTTACCTTGATTGGCATTCAAGTACCAAGTTACTGAATACCGTTAAATATGAGTGCCAAAACAATGACTCAATTTGATAAAAAATTGCAAAGCCTTTAAATTCTTCAATTTGCACAAAGAACAGAATTTTCTAATTAAAGAAAATTTCTAGTGAAAGAAAAATTCGATCTCAGGTACGGTTTGAACCTGCGTCTCTCTGGTTAAGTACACCAGACGCTTTGCCATCTAAGCTACCGAGACCACTGCCTGTGATGTCAAATTTCTCTTCCACATTCTACGTCTTGAGGCGACGTCAGCACCATCTATTGGAGACATTACTATGTCTTTCAACCAACACGACTGCCTTTACAGGTAGTTCAATGTCGAACGATGTTGCCTTACTGTATTATGCTTATTTTTTATTATTTTTTAGCATTCTTCAATTTGAATGGATAGGGATTCGATTCTGAATAAATTATATATACACTTCAAATAACTATATATTTTTTTCAACATGTTGCCTACTAAATATCTACATCAGAAGATTATGTTAATGTAAAAGGTGTAAATTAAGATACGCGTGCTATATATTACCTAATTGGGCCGACCATACCACCATGGGACGGCCTTATTACGGATACGATATTATTTCGCCGTAATCCATAAATATTGTTGTGGTTGCATCGTCCCGGTACGGGCGGTACTGAATTAAAAAGAGTCTATTAAAAATAGTCATTGCCATCTCCGCGTCATCATTTCCAGGAGATTAACATCATTACCATACTTGAATGAACAAAATCCTTGTCTCACTGCATTTACATTTACGCCCACAAACTTTTCTGTACCACAACAATACGAAAATTAAATTTTTAAAGGCCATTGTCGTATTTACAATTCAAATAATTCTTTTGTTGGCGTACTTAGTAGATAAAATGCTGCTTTGTTTTTTTTTATTCTTTGATCCCATTGATATTGTCGTCTTTGCGAACTTGGCTTTTGAGCGCGTTCGTTGGATAATACTAAAACCAGTCAAGTGCAAATATTGGTCTCTGTTATGTAGAGAATTTAAATGCGGTAAATTAGGGAGAATTTTTTCGGCAGAGCTTAATTAGAACTCTGGCAATTTTCTGTATTGAGCTCGGCAACAGCACAAAGATAGAAGGAGATAGGCACAAAGCCGTGCTGCAGTTCTTAATACATATTACATGGCAACATACAGTCTATTACTATTGCAACATTTTAATTTCATGCTAGACATCGAGAGCGTAATATAGCGGCTTGTGACATCACAAACTAACAATGTCATACAAATTCTATACACTCATTTTGCGAGAAAGGGATAGAGCAATCTCAATCCCCACCAAAAATTTATAACGCTTAAGTTTATTAGTCGATTTCAAATACTTTCTTCAGTGATCGCCCAATATTTTATTATGAATTTACAATAAGCTTGTCATTTTCAATAAATTCAACATCAGTCAACTTCCCTATTGCTCAACAAATTTATGCTCTAAAATAAGTACACAAGAATTCCTCCTTTTAAAAATCTGCAATAAAAGGCACTAAAGCTGAGGGACTCAACCACTCTAAGGAGTCCATTACACGATAAAAATGACACATCTTAAACCATATGGGCGTTTTATACTGTTTCATTAAGCCTTATATTTTCGTCTTATGGCGGAGTTTATGTGATGCAATGGTTCTCGTTTGTTTTGATGTCCATGTCCTCCTAGAAAGGAATCCGAGTAATGACGGTATGCCTACAAATAATGTGGAGTAAGTTACATTTTAGCAAGCAGTTATTTCACAGTCTAGAAAGGCTAGCTACTGAGTAGTACCCACATTTACGAGGGGAGTATTATTTAATTAAAAGTGCGATGAGAGAACATTCTATTTCATCATTATCATCGTCATCAGCCCGTATTCGTCGTACGTGGACGTAGGCCTCTTTAAGTGAACGACACAGCCCGATCTTCAGCTCTTTTCAAAAAAACTATTTGAATTCACTTAATTAAGCAATTGGTTCTTGAGATTCGGTAACGCATCAGCAACTTCTATGGCGCTCCAGGTGTCTGGTGACTATTCACCATATGGTGGGTCGTCTGCTCTTTGGTCGACAAAAATACACTTCATTGAAACTTATTCTTATTTCACTAGTAGTTAAACTTCACCGATTGAATGAAAAAATGTGATTAATACTTACACAGTACGTAACACATTTTATCGAAATAAACTTCGAATTCAATCTGCGAAAAACTAAAGTGCTTCTTAGTGCCTGTTCATTATATGACAATATTGTAGCGACATCTAGTGTGCTCCCTGGAACTACGTCAAAATTAATTCTGAATCGCGCAAGCAACATTACCATGCAACTCGAATATATATACAACCACCCCACATTAACCGTCGCACCGCAGGTAAAACATTGCTTTTTCGGACGATTCCCTCCCTTCGATTTGAGGGGCATCATGCCTCGTCCCTCCACAGTGGTCTCTGAGAAGGTATTGTTCACTCAATTTATGCATATTAACTTAAGTAATTTAGTCTCTCCTAGGACTGCTTCCAACACCGCCAGTTCCTAATTCGCAAACAATTAAGTTTGCGGAAATGTTAAAGCCTCGTCTATTTCACAATGGAAAAACCTCTAAGACTTCCAATAAAGAACAAATTAACATAAACACGTCTCAATAAACAAACTACCCTCCACTTAAACATCAATTCACGTACTTAATTAGCATCCTCAATTATTCAGCTGAAAACACAATCAAGGATTTGAATAAAAGATTGCATTAAAACGACATTCTACAATTAGCAATGTAAATAAGAGCCGGTGCAGACGACCGTTTTCATACGGCAACAATTTTTATGTATGACAACAGACTATAATAATTGATTTAATTTCTTCCCTCATCGTATGTTACTCTGCAATTGTATTTGTCTCCTAAGCTCCTTGGTTTCACATAATTATGTCATCTTGAGTTTCTCTTCTTGTCACTAGAAAAATTACTTAAATCGATTTTTTTTAAATAAGTAGGTACATAAATATTTAAAAAACACTTCTTCATGTCGTATAAAACTATAATATTAGGTATAGTCAAGCTTTTAATTCAACAAAACCCGAAAGGGCAGGGTCTTAAGAACAATAAAATTTGTTTTATTAAAATACATAGGAATATTAAACAGTTTTTTCTGTTTGCACGACTATAATCGGTCGTCTGAGCGTCCCCTAAGAGATATTTTTCGGTGTTCCTTCTATGAGATTAAAGCCCTTTAATTAGAAGAGATGTTCCGGCTTAGTTGTTTAAATGTTTGTCTTGTTGTCACGATGTATAGTTGTCTGAAAGAGCTTTACTTAATACTCTTAGAAGATCGGTCTTCATTGAGGAATTGATGCAATCTTACAGAATATACTTATAATTAACTAAATAGAAGACTAAATATACACACATTATATAAATTTAAACAGTCTGCTACTCGCATACAGCGCAATGATGTTTAACAATTACGTACGTAAAAAAACCATTCAATCACAAATATATAGGTACGCGTAAAAACACGAAAAATATAACATTAATCAAAGTAATGTTCTAAAAAAACTCACGCACGGTGAAAATATATGAATGTCATGGACAACAAATCTTTTTTATTTACAGCGCATGCCATGTTTATTAATGACGTCGAAATGTACCTGTGCCCGGTAACCCATATGTAGCCGACTTATTTTCAGAAGTATTTTTTAATTAAGAGACGAATTACGGTACGAAAAAGCGTGCTACTTCGAGCGAGATTGGGGTTCCGACAAAACTTCAATTAACTTGAATAATTAGGGAGAACCCGCGCTTTGAAAAGGGCAGATAAAACCCCTAGTTGGTAAATAAAAGATACTTTTTATGTAAACAACACCAAAGAATTGGTGATTAATTGAGGAGATTTAAAGAGTTTTTGAGATCTTTCAGTAAATTGGATGCGTTGAGTTTTCTGCATAGACATGTAATTAAGAAAAAGCCTGATAGATTCCTCGGAAAATCAGTAGCAATATTTTTAAACTTATATTCACTTTTTCGCAGTCAACATAGGCCCCGACACATTGCCTCAATCTACCTGCGTCAAATACCTTGGATTTCATCTGGACCGAAGGATGACCTGGAAAGACCATATAAAAACAAAGCGCAACGAAATCAACTTTAGATTTAGAAACTTACTCTCTCTCTTAACTGGCTCCTCGGCAGACAGTCTGCTCTGTCCCTGTCCAACAAAATAAGGGTCTACTGCTCTATAATCAAACCGATCTGGACATATGGAATCCAACTTTGGTCATCAGCCAGCAAATCTAACATTATGGCCCTACAGAGATCCCAAAACAGTATTCTTAGGACACTTTCATCGGCGCCCTGGTATGCTCGCAATACGGAAATCCACGAATACCTGGAAATCCCAACCATATTGGAAGAAGTCAAAAGATACTCAGCCAACTACAAGGATCGCTTGTCAACTCACCCAAATCCGTTATCCAGTTTGCTCCTGGAACCTAACCGGATTAGACGACTCAAGAGAGCTGATGTGCTGATTTATTAAGGCGAGAAGGAGCAGTGGTTCTGCCTCGCTTAACCGTGACATAACCTGCAACTCACCTGATTATAGTCTAGACGACTGATCGCAGGTTTAATAAGAGGGAAAAAAAAATAAAAAATAAATAAATCACTTTTTGATGTATTACTAATATTTTATTTACCTGGTTCTTATTTAAGTATTTGTATCTTCTATAGGTATATTTGCTAACGTTGTAAAGATTTGTTTGTTGTTTCATTTTTTTTCATTTTTAATACCACAGGATCGACGGGATCCTATGCGACGCCGCGGCAACTCTCTAGTATATTAATAAAAGCACTAAAAATTCTTCAAAATTATGTAATGAAAATACTTATTTTCCGACACATTATAATGCATTAGTTTTTGGTCTTGAGACATTCTGACTTTGGAGCACGACTAAGGATATATTTAAAGGCGCGTCTACACCAACGGTTTACACCACGAATATTTGCAGGCAACATGCATTTCTCAGCATTTTCCAAATCTCACACGCTGAGTTCAAATTTGCTCTAGTGAGTACGTTCCAAACATCATTGCCATAATACGAGCCTGCTCATAATTGAATGTGTGGCTCGCAATGGCACATTCACAAACGCTTGCAAATGCTTACAATTAAATAATGCTCGTTAATGAATGCTCACGCTTTATACATGAAGCTTTTATAGCCTACAGCGCATAAAATCAAATAGTGTTCCGGTCTGTTTATCGCTAACTGTGAGCCACAAGTCCACAACTACCCACAGGTTTAGTTGACTGTGAATATGGCTCGTTTATTCCTTCATAAAACAAAATGAGATAGGTACTTAAAAACGTGCTAGTCAACTCATTAAATTTTAATATACAGATATGAGAATAACTATTAAGAGTAGAAAATTTTACGAGACCAGTAGTTTGGGGATAGGTTACGTAATTATACGTAATTGAAAAGCTGATCCTGTATAGTATTACAGCTATTTATCTACACTACTTTTCGCGTGTCGAAAATTGTTATAAGATGCTATGCCCAATAATAATAATAATAAGTTATTCCCCCTGATATTTCTGTTATTTGCTTGACTCATAAGGATCTTAGCGTGATATTAAAAGCCTCAATTAATCTTATACCGTTAACTATCTGGAAATGAAAATCTCCTCAAATTGGTGCAGTCATTTCGGAAATTAGCCATAAACAGAGAAAGGACGACAAAGAGACGAGCAATTAAAAAAATATGTCATTTCTTTATATGTCTGACCAGGGCCCCTAGACAAGTGGCATGAACGCTAATCCAATAGAATAGAATAGAATTCTCAATGTATGGGAGTGACACTAGCTTACGACATGACATGTCAATTAATGTCGTAAGCTAGTGTCACTCCCATACATTGAGAATTCTATTCTATTCTATTGCATTAGCGTTCATGCCACTTGTCTAGGGGCCCAGAAGAAACACGGAAGCGTTGCCAGAGTAACAAAATTATTGACTGAGATAGTTCAACTACTCTTTATTTTTATCTCAAAACCCATTTTTTCAATTTAAAATAAATCTCTGGCAGAAATTCGCAATTTAATTAAAAACACATTTTTTTTAATTACTGGCTTTTTCCTGCAAAATACTGTGGAGGTGTTTTTTTTAATAAGTTAACCAGCTTCTACCGCATAAATATGTAAATTTGTGTATCATAGGAGTGTTTATAGCGACCGATCTACAGTCTATCTGTTTACGAAGGGAGGGAGCGTGCGTATGCATTTATTACATCCCACAGTATCAAACAAGTATCTTGTCGCGTGTATTTAGGCCCTAAGATAGTCAGTTACCTCTTCAATGTCCACTAATGTATTAATGTCAAGCTGTTTGCGCTACAAATTAATTGATATAATGTACTTAGGTAATTCTGTCTAGCTTATACAAATACTGTCAATAGCTCCAAGGCTAATAATTATATAGAATGGCAGTACTTCACCATAATAGTTCAACATACCAACACAGTCAGTCTTCTAAGGCTAGGCTGAGGTTAGAGAGAGACAACCACAGTTTGTCGATATGTTTACATCCCATATCATCAACCCATTACATTGTCCCACTGCTGGGCACGGGTCTGCTCCCAGAACGAGAGGGATTAGGCTATAGTCCCATGACTAGCCTATATTGCCATTAACTGGACAGAAATCGAAAACTCAGGGCTTCTTCTGAAAATTTAATAGAGAAACCGAGTAAGTAAATGGGAATTAATCCGGATCTTTAGCGTTATAGTCGCGCTTATTACCACAAGACTACTGAGGCAATTATTTTATATAAGTACCTACAGTTAAAAGCAAATAAAGTTGCTTAAAAGAGTAGTTGGCTGATGTTGAATTTATTGAAAATAACAGGCCTATTGTAAAATATAATGAAAAATGTAAGATTTTTACTGAAAAAAATAATTTAATCGGCTTATACATATATTAAAACTTTATTAAGTTTTAAGATATCAGTTTTTAGTGGGGATTGAGAGGGGATGCTCTGTCTCTTTCCAGCAAAATAGTATTAGTATAGAATTTGTATGAAATATTGGTTTGTGACGTCACAAGCTGCTATGGTACGTTCTCTGACTGGCATAAAATTAAAATGCTTATAAGTTCCTTAGTTTTGAACTAATTTTAATTTTGCTTTTTTTATTATTTTTTAGCATTAAATATTGCGAAATGTTCACAAAGATATGATTTTTTTAATTAAAGCGTGAAAGAGTAGTCTCGGTAGCTTAGTTGGTACAGCGTCTGGTGTACTTAATCAGAAAGACGCAGGTTCAAACCCTGCCTGAGATCGAATTTTTCTTTCACTAGAAATTTTCTTTAACCCGTCAATGCATACAGGTTCCTCATGAGGACATAACAATAGATTTTGCATTGTGTCTACAATATGCCGCTTGACAAGTTAATTAGAAAATTCATATCTTTGTCATTTTAATTTTGTTTGACTGCCACATTAGTCTAGTGGTCCTAAGCGCGACTGCTACGCTAGAAATCCTGGGTTCGATCCCCAGATTGAGCAAAGTGTTATTATAGTGTGTGAGTGAATAAAACTGAAATGTAGTGCAGTATGCAGTAAAGTTACGGCCCAACTGCAAGCTAACAACATTTCCCACTGAATTCCAGTTTCTCTTGTAATTCGCCTGTGCACGATCCAAGATTTTGTACTGTGAATTTGTTACGTGACCAATTCGGATTTTATTTGTTCTGTGTAGTGCTGTAAAAGAAGTTGTATGTTCCAACGAGTTTCTATATCGGAAGAAACTTTATTGGTCATGTTGGCTACACTCTGAACCTCATGAATCTGTTAATAGATTGTAAAAAGATCGGATAGAAAGAACAGCGATCCTTTGATCGCGTATTTATTAAAATAGGGACCTAGTTGTTAGGTATAGTGTATATGTTTTGATGTTGTGTTTTCTTCCACATAGTTATTTTTTGTTTTTGAATAGATTTACGCTTAAACGGGTCTTGATGGACTGATAACGAAATGATTCTATAAGGGTTGTTTTTTTTTTCATTTGAAGTACATAACCTAAAAAAGGAACCCAAATAATTACAAGATTGTAAGAACGCAATTATATTTTGATTATTTTCGAAACAATACATATGTCACAACCTATTGAATAATATTAAAAAAAACCTAAGTATTATCTACTGTTAACCGAAAAATGCTTTCAAATCAATTTAATATGAACAGTAAATAAACTTTCCGATGTAAACCTTACAAGTGTTCATTGTATTGTACACCTAGCAAGTAGCAACACATCAAGCTATACAAATCCAGTATAAGCTGGCCTCGCAATGTGTGGAATAGATTTGGATTTGGTATAGCTTAATGTGTAGCAGGCCTATACAGAGCGACACTTCAACCTATACAGCCCTTTAGGAGAACTCTAATTCCGTTCCAAGGAGCGATGTCTACTGGTGATGTTTTAGTGTAACTGTACTCAGATATTCCTTTCACGATACGGCACTTCGCTCAAATCTCGGCTCCGGAATTGGGTCAGCCCCTCCGAAAACCGATTCAACACAGGCCTACAATCTAGTTCATCTAGATGTAACTCTATTGTATGTGATATCAAGCCAGCGGTCATCTGTGTCAAGCTTTGCCTTTGACTATGGCAAAAAACATTCCTTTTATACATAATGTACATAAAACGGTTTTGGCCTAAAATATTTTTTTTCTCCAATAAATTAAAATGTTCAGTAGCAGTTCAGATTTTGAATTTATTAATGCCTACTAAGCTATAGGTTATATTCTTAATGTTAACTTGTATTTATTGTTCAAACCTAATTTTGATAAGTTATAAAAAATAGAACATAACATATCATACAATCACGCCTATATTCCTCCAAGAGTTGAGAAGAGGTGTACTTACTAAAATTCTAGCTAATAACTGTTATTCACAAAGATATGGATTTTCTAATTATTTCGCAATATTTAATGCTAAAAAAATAATAAAAAATAAGAATAACTGTTATTGTTCAGATCTATTAAATATAATAATATGTAGGTATTATTGGACCGCTTTATTCGTCTAATGGCAGTAGTGGTCTCATTACTTGGAACCTGGACATGTCACCGAACTGTATAACAGTAGCCACACTACTCACTCTCTTCCTTTTCTAGTCAACTTTAAATGTATTGCGTAATATTATTATATTTTTAGTTTTCTTTTTATCAAATTGTTTTATTTTTTAATTTTATAATATCTTGCGTGGTGCTCACGACTGCCCGTGACCACTGTACAGCCCTATCTGAAAACCATCGCTGTGGCACTTAATGTCACAGCATTATGCTGAGATAGGGGCCCTTTTTTGGCATTGTGCAGGGCTGCTAATTTTTTGTTCATATCTGTGTTCTATATGAGTCCAGAAATAAAAAGTTTTCTTTCTTTCTTTCTTAGCCAATATTTTTTTAAAGTACAGAAAATCTTATTGGATCGTCTACCATCTGAGGAGACGGCAGGATATGTTGGTCGCATACCGACTTAAGCGCAGGGCACAACGTAGCTAGCGAGCAAGCGACTGCATCCTTCACATCGTTTGTATCGCTGGCGTAGCTTATCTCTGTAGTTCGGGGTGTGAACTGAAGTATAAAAAGAGGTGAAATGATGCTTGCTTTGCTCACTAGCTAACGGTGTGGCCTGCGCTTAAAAATCGCCTTACCATCTTAAAAAACTTCCCTTGTTTAGTCAGGGTCATTGTCTCACGTCCTTCGGGGATTGAAGGCGTGATGACATCAATCACCGCCTTCAATCCCACAACATCACTGTGATGTTGTGCCTTGTTTAGCTATGAGCCCTTTCAAACCAGTTGAATCAAAAATTAGGTCAGTCCACTATAACCATTTTCAAATTAATAATTCCGTGTATATCTAAGCGTTTAATCTCATCTTGAGAACTTGAGACTGCAATACACTACGTAATACACAGGTAGGTAATCCATGCAGGTTCTTGTATCTCTAGTTATGTATATATTGCATACATGATACGATTAGTATCAATAGATCCATTCTCTCGTGTTGCATGCACTGCACGTTATTACCACAGAATAATTGATAGTACTACTACAGAATAACTAATGTTACATAATTATAGTTATATGCGTCGAACTTAGATATTTTCAGGTTTAAAAAACAAAATATATACATATATACAAACCTTGTCCAGAAAATAACGAACACAAAAAAATATGGTGGTGCAATCATTCGGAAGTTATGCGTTTACATATGTTTCGGCGTATAGATTATAGACTATAATTACCCAAAACAAGGCATAGATAATTAAATGAAACAAAAAACATACAATGGGTGGCCTTGTGCAGCGATAGCCTTGTGATATGACCATTGGACTGCCAAGTCAACGGTCTCGACTTGGAATCCAAGCCTCTGACTTTTCGAAGCCATGTCCTTATTAATGATTAATTAGCACGCGCTTAAACGGTCAAGGAAAACATATTGAGGAAACTTGCATTCTTGACAGATTATTTAAACGGCATGTGATGATCTGCCAATCTGCAGTAGGCTAGTGTGGTAGACTACAGCCTAATCCCACTCGTTCTGAGAGGGGACCCGTGCCCAGTAGTGGGACAATAACAATAAAAATATGTAATGGGTTTATTTTAAGGAAAGGTAGGAAAAGGAACATCGCCAAGTATGTAACAGTCAGACTAATGCCGACTAGCGTCCATAGAAAAAAAAAAAACTTAGTTGTCTATTCTCCACACCGCTTCACAATGAAGAGTCAACCTTGTGCCCTCCGTCACGTCCCGCGACACTCACACGCGGAGGTATTTCTAGACAACACAAGAACACTTTACAGACATCTTATTCGTTCCGTCAAGTGTACCTACCGGCCTAACTTCCCTAGAATTAAGATAACTCGTCTTCAGATATTAATGCACCATCACGGCTGAAGTTCCCCCTGACAGAGGTGACGCTATTAGAGCTACTGAGATTGAGGGAGACTTATAGATTATTATTATTGTGTAGTTATTAAATGGGGTCTATACATATCAGCGAACTATTGATTTATATTAGTACATACGGCTACACGTAAAGCTATACAAATTCAGTTTAGACTGACCTGAGACCTCCCCTTGGTTGTACAATAGGAGGTCAGTCTCAACCTAGTCTTTATTGGAATTCAAGGCCAGCCTATACTGGTTTTGTATAGCTTGATGTGTAGCCGTGCGTACACCTTACCTAAACCGTTGGGGAATACAGGTGTGATAGTATGTCATTATAAAAATACGAAGAATGTATTAGAAAAGGGAACTATTGCCAATTACCGGGCACACATTCGATAAGCTCTCTATTTTTATCAGTAACAGTAAATCTGTCACCACCTTTCCAATTCCGAGTCGAAGCGGCGCAACCACTACTAAAATATTTAGCAAACCTGTCCTACTTCCTACCAATCCTACTTATTACTTAATATTATTAAGAAAGTTTGTGAGGATGGATTGATGAATGGATGTTTGTTACTCTTCCACGCAAAAACTACTGAACGGATTTGGATTACTTCACAGTATTATTGTTTACCATCAGATCAGATCATAACATATAGGCTTTCGCGAGGCATCCGCAACGGACGAAGTCGTGGATACATAATTTGCATGGATATTGAGTCATGAAAAATGAAACCCAAACCACAGACTAAAGTATATGTTTGTCAATAAATTCGCCATAGACAGCAGTCGACATTCTTTCACTCGTTCATGACAAATGGCCTCTTAAGGCCATTTTATAGGCCATTACCCCCGCTCGAAACCCGTGTTCGAACATTCTCAGGCCTCGTAACGACATTTTTGAATATACTACTTATTTAATAATGTAAAATTGTTTTAAGGTTATAAATCTTTGGGGTGATTTATATATGTGAGTTCAGGCCTAGGCCCAAAGTAAATGATGCGGCAAATTGGTGCTTTGCGTTGAATATACTCGGTATTGAGAAGCTAGGCCCTAAATCTTCTAATTTATGGGTGGCAATATCGGTGAGCCCTTTGTTACCTTCCATTATGTCGTTTTTGTAACATTTTTGAAATCACATTGTATGAAGGATTTTTTTCTAAAATAAGTAATAATTGGCAATAGGCTCGCCCCATATTACATGGGACTTAAACATACCCGCGAAATGTGGGTGTACATTAATACACCTCTGCCTAACCCTTCGGGGAATACAGGCGTGATGGTGTTTTGTTATGTTAAGTAATAATAATAATAGTTTATTTATTTCTCACTACAAAACAAAGTACAAAGCAAAATCTTAAGCTATTTACAAAACTATCTAAAAATTGACTCTTTGAAGAGTTAGGTATAGTGGTTAGAATTTAATTTATTTCCATAGAAAGATACATAAACCATGTCGCATGTACTTAGTCCCTGAAGGTTTAAACAGAGGTGTACTGCTGTATACCTAGTATTCGTCAGTAATTATTTTTTTTGTATAAGCCCCATACAATACGGTCACGCTAGCTATTAGACTAATGAAACTTGAAAAAGTAACAAAAAAGATAACAAAGAAGTACCAACAGCTGATATCTCTTTCTCCTGTCAAATAAAAAAGGTAAACAGCCACAGCCACAATTCTAGTTACACTATTTAAACTTAAACTCCAGGTAGGTACGGATAGCCCGTTGAGAAATCTAAGAGCAAAGTTGTGGCTTTAGAACTTGCAGTGGCAAGTCACGCTGCGGTTAGATACGATTCGGTAACGGTACTATCCAAGTTGGTGTGGTTTACCTACCTATTGAGATTGTTGACAGATTGTGATCTTTGTAAGTTGTCAATAGCACGTCTACCCACCGTCACCGTCAATCATCATTTATTTGCAAGAACGTGTGTTACAAAGTTGGAAAATTTAAATATAGAACACGTTTTCCGGCCACGGCTTCGCCCGCGTGTCTTCTCGACTTTTCTGCATATTTATGTATTATATTATTATATATGTATGTTTTATACAAATAAACCTTCCTCTTGAATCACTCTTTCTATTAAAAAAAACCGCATCAAAATCTGTTGCGTGGTTTTAAAGATCAAAGAAAGATCTCTCGTTTTGTGTCAAGGGCTTGATACAGAACTCTCCGAAATCGCACTGCTTGGCAAGGGTTTCCTTTAAAGGTGAGAAAGGTTAACCTATAGTACACCACGCTAGCCTACTATGGGTTGACAGACATATTATATAAAAATAACACAATAATATTGTATAACTCCTCCCGCGATGTTGTTATTTAGTTTAAGAATGTTATTTTTCGCTTGAAAATAATTGTAAAGCTCTTTAAGAGACAAATTCTAAAAGGCGAACCGAATATGATAATCGAATAGGTAGGCGAACTGATTTAGCCGTTCTACATCTATGAATAAGATAAACATGTTAGTAAATTTTATATATCATCAAAACTCGGAATACGCTCAAAATCCACGATGATCCATGATGATACAGAAACCGAAAATATCGCCGTCATTCGCAACACGGCCACTGTTTCCAATCCATGGCCTCGACTCAATAACTTCAGGCCTATTCTGTCAAATTGTCCGTCCCAATGATTTTCCCGAACATTATAAATAAAATGTAGTATATTTATAACCACTGCCCAATAGTTACTCTCTGGTGTATGAATTCCACAACTATAAGCAATCATCTGCACTCATTCTGAATATTATTTACAAATTTATTTCCACAACAATGAACTCTAAAGCCCTGTTCATAAGTTAATATGGATATTTCTGTTAATATTTCAAAGGAATTAAATATTTAGTATATTGGCATATGGAATCGGTTAAATTTTAATCTAGTGAATTGGAATTCGATATTGACATTTATAACATAGTACATAATATACCTACCTACCATCACGCCTGTATTTCCCGAACATCACGCCTGTATTTCCCGAACATCACGCTTGCATTTCCCGAAGAGAAAAGTGGAGAAGTAGTGGTATGGTTAAGGATGAAGTTAGCCGGTATTATAAGAGTTTTTTATGTGAATGTCTAGTAATTTCTCGATTTCGAATCTGAGGCACGTAGCTCTTGATTTTTCGAAATAATTTGTGTTATTATTATATATCTCGCGTCAACAGTGTAAATAAAACAACAGACTGTAATATTTTTTCGATATTTAGTGTAACAAATTTGCGTTATACTTTGATAGTAAAGCTTCCTAATACTGCAAAGTGTACTAAGCCTGACTGCCTCAATAATCTAGTGATCCTTAGCGCGACTGCTACGCTAAAGGTCCTGGGTTCGATCTCCGGGTCGAGCAGTGTTATTGGGTTTTTCGATGAAATTCTCAGTAGCAGCTCTGAGTCTGGATTTGTGCCCGGGTAATGGCAATAGGCTTGCCCCCTAACATGGCACCTAAACTTACCGGCGAAGTGTGGTGTTACATTAGTACACCTCTGCCTAACCCTTGAGGAAATACAGGTGTGATGGTATATAATATGTAATTTGTATTAATATATTTCTCGTGTCAACAGTGTAAATGAAACAACTGTAATTATTATTTAGATATTGGTGTAACAAACTTTCGTTACGCTTTGATAATAAAGCTTCACACTATTATTAAGTGTGCGAGGCCTGTTTCAGTTTATAAATACGGTACAAGCCTGGTGGCCTACTGTTCGGAGTAGTGACCTGTGAGGGAGACCTCACGTGAACATTGAGCTATTAATAAAGCTATCCTTTCGCCGTGATACGTACACATTTGAAGTAAACGCTAGAAATAATCAACATGACTACCACCAAGCCTATATTCCTGGAGAGGATTACACAGAGATCTATAGTTGCAGAACTTGAAAAAGACGAGCACCCACCACACGTAGATTAGAGAGAAAATGTCCCGCCATGTCGAAATTTGACGTAACCTCAAAGATGTAATTCAAAAATGTGAAGGCAAATTTCGACCTGACGGCTGGGACTCGCGGTGACTTAGTGGTCATAGTGTCTGGTGTATCTAACCGGAAGACGTAGGTTGGAATCCTGACTGCAGTCGAATTTTACCTTCACTAAATAACTTTAAAAGACTGACTGCATTTGCGTCTGTAAAGTGCTATGATACGGGTCAATGCTGTTGCATTATTTTGTTTTTGTTATATATAGATGATCGGCAACTGCAGCCTTTGAGGTCGGCAACACCAGTAGTATCACTAGGTTACAGTAATTTCACATTGTCCCAATGTGGTGGTACAACCCCAGATGGTCTCTAGCACCGGGGTCCACGTTTGAGTAATCTTTAAATTATCTCTCTACCTTGTCTCCAGTGATAGACTGCGTGGTGTCCGGCTGGGGTCCCTGGTCTGACTGCGACACAAACTGCGGTTCAGGCAGCATGGTGCGCAGTCGCCGCGTGGTGCAGGCGTCCGCGCATGGCGGGAGACACTGCCCCTCACTAGTGCAGCGACGAGCCTGCCAGGAACATCGAGGATGTTCCGAAGATAGTGATGTTCCTCTGAGAGGTGAGTCGACATTTTATTTTCTTTAGGGAGATCACGGCTAATGAGCATGAGATGCTTTTTTTAAGGTATAACTCGGCAAACGAGCAGGCGAGCCTGATGGTAAGCAGTCATCGCCGCCCATGGAAATCTGCAACACCAGAGGAGTTGCAGATGCGTTGCCGAGCTATTTTAAGGAAAAGGGAGAAAAGGAGAAGGAACCGCGAAGGACCGCGAAACGCAACGCGAACAGCACGCATTCTGCCACTTGAAGTCGAACCCATTTATGCTGGTATGTAGACAGGTCCGCGATTCTCATGTCTATTAGGCATTGAGGGTAATTTAAAGAATAAAACCGGAATCCGTGCTTTTAAGATAATAAAAAAAAATGTCTTCCAACAGATGAAACAGCAATGTTACTTCCTGGCGGTTTGTCAGTGAGTCGCCACTCTAATGAAACTGTGGACATTCGCAAGAATCTGCGTCTGCGCAACCCAGACGATCCTGAGTCCAACTCGCATAGAGAGTAAGTAGCTTACATATTTCATATTAAAAAAGAATTATTCACCCGAAGGCTAGTATTCTCAAAATTAGTTTAAACTTTTTTACGGTAGAATCTATTATGGTTATTAAACTAAACACAATAAGACTGCACAAAAAGTTATTAAACTTTTTGTGCAGTTTTATTGTGGCCTAAGTAAAGTAATGATATAGTATTATTAGATGGGCTATGCTCTTAGTAAATTACATTTCAAATTGAGAAGCGCGACATAATCATTTGCCACAAATAACATAAGTAGATTTTGTTTTTGGACTTCTTTGTGACAACCGAATTGATTCCTGAGTTTGACATCTTACAAGCGGAAATAAGACTTCTATTTGAAGATATTCAAAAGTTTTATGTCTGACTTGCCATTATAAGAAACATGAACATAATATGTACCCATCACATTTTTGTAAAACAAAATTGGACAAACAAAACATGATGTCACTGAAAGCTTCCGGTTCATGATTTAAATTGTTTTCCATGCACGATATAATCCGTTTTAGGCGAAATGTACAGTATTTTTTTAAGCAAATTGAGTTTCATTGTTACCTTTCTGCTGTAGTAAGTTTTTTTTCGATTTACTAACAACGTGTGGTCCGGATTGAGTTCGGAACTGGCCGAGCAATTACGAAAATCCGCTCGAGCCACACCATCAAGTCAAAAATAAGAATTTAATCAAAATTATAACATATGTACGTCTTACGAAGGTAAAATAAAATAATACGTATGTTAAGAGACTACTACTAGATAGGTACAGTAATCTAACAATCTTTTGTCACTGAGATATTTCACAAGTGACTGTCAAAATCTTGAACCACTGCATTATGATTACTCTGTGTTATAACAATACTTAGGGCCAATACAAACAGTCCTAGGTCGACAGACTATAGTGATCGATATCTCGCCATTGAGTTGAAAACAGGAAATGAACAGCTCACCGAAGCCGGATTCTGTCAACCACACAAACAACGAAAATGGATTGGCTATACCTAGATGTATTCATTTCATTTTTCGCTACATTAGCGTAGATATTGAAAAAAAAAAAAGACTTATGCTTTTCTGTATAGCCTAATAATTTTAGGTAAGAAGCTACCTTGTTGCTGATTTTGACAGTAAGATTATCAACAAAATATAGTATCTTTTAACATTGTTTCTGCTGTTGTTATGTATTATAAGGTTCATTTAATGATTATCGTATCTTTTCCCTATATCTATCTTCTATCTAGATTAAAGAACCACTCACTGAAAATCACCTTAAACTTTGCTATGTAGTTGGCTTAAAAGTGTAGACATCCGCTAAGAAAAGTATTGTGAATATTCCCACACGATTGGCGCAAACGAGATTAATTCGGGTATACAGCAATTTCAATATTTATAATCGTTCTAAAACTAGCTTAAAAAAATATACAGAATGATATCTTCCCCAGAAGGATCAAAATAGGATCAATTTCCGAATCCTAAGTATCAAATTTTCTGAAAAAGCGTCCGTATCAACAGGCTAATTTCCTGTACGGAATCGGAACGATATTGTTCCGATACGTCGAGCAACATTATTATTTGTACCCTCATGTTTCATTTCCACGTTCTTTTGTCCAGATACTGTGCCCAGTTCGAGGTCACCAAAGTGTCGAAGGCCTGCCACTCGGATTCAGACTATAAAGCGCTAAGAGAAGGTATGTTATTGTTTGTCTCGAATAAAAGACGAGGAAATTGAAAAGTAGGAAAGCCATCTGGAATTTCCGGAGATTGTGTTGTATGAGGGCTGTAAAGTTTCCCTTGAGTGCATTTTGATTTTGTCCTATTGAATTAATAAACAGACAATAAGGTTTGTGGTAAGATAGCATTGGAACAGCAACTTTTTACATATTCTCGTCGACGACTAGTGAAAGGCTCGAATGGGCTATCAAATGGTTCAAAGAGATGTTGACGTGTCTTTAGATCATTATGATCTTTCGAGTCTTTTCCCAATTATGTTGTGGTCGGCTTACAGTCTCATAAAATGCCGCTTAATATCAGTATTTTCCATGAAGCGACTGCCTTCAGACCTCTGCGTCCCAATTTCTGGGCAATACCTACCGATATCTGGTGGTACCAAGTTATTATTGGTATGGCATTTTGAGTTTCTGCTACCAATAACGTATAGGGACTGAGGGCTTTACGTACTCTCAGTGGTTCGAAGGGATATGTGTGGAGGGACAATGTGCCAAGGTCAGTCATTTATAGAATGACTGTGGCAAGCGCAGCTTTATCTTAAACAAATCGATTGATTAGCCTAGTACCTACCTACCTTGAGACCCCCTGAGAAAGGGACATGTATCTTAAGATAAACAGTAGAAATAAGAACAGGGAACTAATCGCCTCTTTTCATCACAATATGAGGCACGACACGAGGCGCCATAAGTAACAGTATAAGCTGAACTCGCACACCTCTTATTGTGCTGGAATTTATATTGGAAATTAATGGCACGTTGCATAATGTGTGTCCGTAACTCACTAAAAGCGGTACTTTGTTTTTGAATAGTGTTTTCACCTCCCTAGGTGCCACGGTGTGCGTGCTCTGCGAGTCGGCCGCTCTCCGCCGTGATCTCAAATGGCGGTGCAGTGGGCATGGGGTGGCGGGCCACGTGACTCGCTTCTATGCCCTGGTCGCGCCCCACTGCCACGGCAAGTGGGTGAAAGCTTCACAGAACCCCGACAAGAGAAGCGACTGCTGCGCAAACCCCGATTTTATATTCGTTTAAAAACTTTATAGAGTCATAACGTTCTTCGCATTTGAAATAAAACTTATTTTACTTTCAAAACTTTTTTAAGGAAGAGGTTTTGCAGGATAAGATTTTTTTATTGCTGAAACAAGGGCTGACTGAAAATTTATTCATTAAAGAGACACTGAACATCCAGAGGGGCGAAACAATTGTTTATCTATTTAACCGCTAATTGATCCTTGATGAAATAAAAAATAGAATCCGCTTTATTACGATCCTGTTATAAAATAATAATTAAAAAGATTTTTGGGTTCCAACTTGTATCTGACAGCAGATATATTGGTGAAAAATAATTGCAGAATAATTTTATATTTGTATTTCTCGATTTTCAATTTTGGAATTTGAATGTCAGGTAAAATGTAATAAGATCAGTGTAATGCCAAAGTGATCAAATCCAAGTTATATATATGATTAATATGAAAAATTCGAATGTAACAGATTTTTTTTGTTCAATTAAGTAAGTTTACTTAAAAGAGATTAGTTTTAGAATTAATGATTTTGAATACTTAATTTAAGACTTAATTACATTGTAACTTTAGAAATAATTTTGATAATACCTACGATGAATAATTAAATAATAATAGTTTGTGAATACATATCTTAAACGACTTATGTAAATAATAACGTTAAATAAACTCATTATGAAATGATATTTTGTATTACCTTATTTCCTCCGTCTAGTTTTTTTCTCAACTTCTAATTCTAAATGATATTTATGTCTGTAAATAGATCCTTCAAAGACATTTTACAAGTCAATGTTTTACATAATTTTTTAAGCTAAATGGCGCCGGCTTTTCCTGTCAGACGACCACTGAGAAGAAAATCTAACAGATGTAGTTTAATAAATATATAAACCGACTGCCACCTGACTTTCATTATTCGGCTCATTAAAAAAGTAAACTCGTAACTTTGACTCCTGTAACGTCCTATATCTTTAAACAAATTTTGATGATATGTAGTACAGAGATGGATTGGACCTTAGAGAAAGATGTAGGATGCTTTAAAAAGTCTTTGGGGATGTGAATGAAATAAAGACCAAAGAATAGCCATTTAGGTATAATCTCATAAATACTTACGTCAGTGTACGTATAGAATATTAGTAGATAATTTAAAAAATGAAATATACTACTTAGCCTTACTTAGCAATTTTCTTATGTGTGAGGTGTGAGCTGACCAATCAGACGTCCTATCGAAAATTAAATTATCTTGCATAAAAAAAGCACTTTCAATTTCGATTTGTATAGGTAATATATTTGAGCAGGTGCCCTGTTTTATGGACAATCTGTATAGTATCATCATCAACCCATTACATTGTCCGTATAGTATATGTGGTGTTTCTATTTTTTTGTTATCACAGATAGGCTTCGCTTGACGACAACTCGCCTGAAAGTGGTCTACGATGAAGCGCGCTTGCCTAGAAGAAGCCTATTTCTATATCTATTTAAAATGGATATATAACACTGTCTCACATACACAAGCAGTAGCTGATAGCTTGACTTGACAGCTGTCAGTTAGCATAATGACAGTGTGACCAATGCTTGATAAAATATATGTCGTGAGAGTTTACGGGGGGGACATGTATTGTGAACGACTAGTGCTTGGTGTATTGGTGAGCCAGTAAAATAATTGTAATGAGCAAATAAGGACCCTACAGTACTTTTAAGTCAATGTTTTAATTTTTTTTCATTAATGGCCCTGGCATTTTTTTTCTGAAGACCTCGGAGACGAAACGCCAAAACAAACTCAGAAAATCTCTGTCGGTATCTTTCTTATTTTTTTTTTTATGTGAAACAGGTCTACCAGTCAAGAAGTTCTACTTTTATAAAGTTCTTTTAAATTCAAGCAGGGCTGAGGTAAAATTGTATTGAGCCCAAAACAATAAAAAAGGGTTTCCTCGATCGAGCCTCTTAAGTTTGACGGACAGATTTGTCCAGTAAATGGATCATGGGAAGGAAAAGTATTTGGGTAGGGACGAAGAAAAGGGGATCTATTATCATACTGTGCTGTATTTGCTTATGGATAAGTGTAACCTATTATACCCCTAATAAATCTCCATGAAGAAAAACCCGTCTCATTAATCTAGTGGTCGTAAGCGAAACTGCAACTGCAAGGTCGAGCAAAGTGTTATTGGGTTCTTCTATGAACCCCTCTATGATCCATTCCTATGTAATAAGGGGCTAGCAATTAACCGGACACATATCGGCGGTAGCCTAATGGCTAGGGCATCGGACTTTTGATCATGTGGTTGCCGGTTCGAACCCCAGCCATTGCACTACCGACGTGAACCCACTCGTAACACAAGCATTTAGCTTAGCACGAGAGGTTAACAAGAATACTAGTAATGTGTAACCCACATTGATAGTAAGTTAAAAAAGTTGCTACTTAACATTTCATAGAAAAAAAAAGGAATTATTTGTAAAATAATTTGTAGATCCTATTTAAACAAAGGCACATCAGTTCCTCACACTTTTTTAAATTTTAAACTGAATATACAGTCGCCAGCACGTCAAGTTATACAAAACTGTCAAATTACTCCAAATGATTTTAACACTTAAACTGTTGAAGATTACGTTCAAAATCAACTGAGAAAAATTGTCATTTTGTGGTAACCTGATGTGCTGGAGTACTATCTAATAGAATATAAGTATCTTACATTATATAAATTTGTAAGTCCTGTTAATATGAGAAGAAGAAAGACATTCATCTCTTCCTACTTCACAAAAAAAATCCCAACACAATCCAATTATTATTGGAGATGGTGTTTATTCCATTCGCATCAATTACTTCATTCTTACTGTCATACGTATCTCTTTGTTGAGAAAATATTTTATTTGGTCACAATAAATATTGTGTATAATAGCAATATGACATAATTATAATAATATACTTCCTTTTTCCTGTTCCAAAACTTATAATTACTATAGTATAACGTCTCATCACGCCTTTATTTCACGAAGGGTTTCGCAGAGATTTACTTATGTACTGTTTACCGGTATGTTTACCTATGTATTGCCATTTGCGCCTAGGACCACGAGCGCGCATAATTTGACGCCTCGAAAGCAACCTAATTGTGTCACTTAGCTAAAAGTCCGCGTCAAGACAAGCGCTGAGCATGTACGGACCAAAAATTATGAAATAATTTCGAGCAGTGTTATTGGGTTATTCTCTGTAATTTTCAATAGCAGTTCGGAGTCTTTATTCCTACTTATTAGTAGGAATAAATGAAGCTTCCTAATAAATGGGACCTAAACATACCGAGAGATGGGTGTACATTTGAAGTAGGTACCTATTACACCTCTGCCTAACCGTCCGGAAAATACAGGCGTGATACTGTGTGTGCCAATAGGCTCGCACCTATTAGATGTTACCTAAACATACCGGCGAACTGTGGATGTTGGTACATTAGTACACCTCTGCCTACCCGGCGTGATGGTATGTTTTGGTTTGGATGAGTTTTAGTCATGTCAAATCCGACCTGTTAGATTATGCTTCGATAAACAAAACACACTTGTAATATTTTCCAACCACTAAACAAAATGACATCGAGTAATCTTTTTCACCGAAAAATATATTCTTCGGTAAACAGTTGTCCAAGAACGATGCAAACTCGATTGTCGTACATTCGGTCTACGCCTGGCGTCGTACCCTCCCACAATTTGTTCGTCTCAGCGAAATTTGCATGTATATTGGCACACCTTCCATTTATTTGCAGCTGATAAGGGGCGGCGACCGAAATTCGACTCTAAAATTCTTTTTAAAATGTAATTCAACGTAATTGAGCGGGAATGTTAGATGAGCCTAGAAAGAATTGTTTGATTTTAGAATTTCGTTTTTGAGTTTTAGACCAAGTTGAGTTCTGGCCAGAACTTTTCTTTGTCCAGGATATTTCTCGCCTGAAACACAGGATTACCTAGTTCAGGCACATAATTTAATGTAATTAAGATACATAAGTAAGACTATGTAACAAATATTTTGTCACATAGTATTTGAATAAATGATTTGATTTGATTTTGATTTTAGAGTAGCAGTCGGTCGCTTAGGACTAGTAGAATAATGAGGCAGTTTAGTTTAGGTATTTTATTTATATAAATCGACTCCTAATCAAGGTCTTGTGTCTGATTTCCAGATTGAAATACCACACTTCGCCAGTATGTTGAGGTCCCATGTAATAGATGGCGAGCCTAGTGTCATTAACCGGGCACAAATCCAGACTCCGCTTTAAATGCTCTATTTGTGCCAAAAGATACAATGTGTGCCATAATTCTTTTGGTGGTTATAGCTCTTTAATAGTGTGAGGGCGATAGCACACTCATCTCTCGGACAGAAAAACCATTTAAGCTACAAACATCTCTACACCTCCGCTAACCCCTTTGGTGAATACAGGCGTGATGGTATGATTATATTATTTTTTAAACGCCTGACGGAGCCAAAAGTATATTACGCGTGTCGGTAAAATTCCAGACAGATGATACTTTTCAAAGCTTTCTTTGAGTGCTGTACGAATTACAATAATATGCTAAAAGTATGGAGGAGTTTTTGGCCTTAAATTTAAATTTGTATCGCCAAAAGTTTACCATCTAAGCACACGAAGTTTTTATGCTTAAGAGGGTACTCTAGTGAGCCTTTCTCCCATATAAACGCATTCTGCTGTTTTCTCCGTAGATAATGACTCTAGAGCAATGATATTTTTCCAAAAAATCTAGATCTAATTCATACAGGCCCCTATTATTTCATTTTTTCAAAAAAATAATAATTCACAAGAACATATGACAATTCAAAAACTCGAAAAAAGCCCGTTTTTAACAAATTTGAAAAGTTTTTAATGAAAATTAAAATAATAGAAGCATAGACATGCTTTTCCTCTAAATTTTGATATATAAATTGTTTAGATCAATCCACTCTTGAAGAAGAAAACAGCAGAATACGAAACGTCTTTTGGTCAAGGTTTTTGTAGGTAAAATCATCCTAAGCTGCAGTTGTCCTTTTCGCACTGTACAGGAAGAGAATGGAGGTGCAGCGCGACGGCAATTGTTTCTTCAAATACCTATTTTTCAAATTCCTCAGGACTAGAGTCCCCTCTTAAGGCCACGATTTTACTTCACCTTCAAATAGCGATTTAGACGTTTTCTTATAGGTGAACGTCCAAGTTGAAATTAGGCCACAATATATTTCTGCGCTGATACGATTACGTCATATCATAGCGAGTAATGAGGTAAATTTTAAAATATAATCTTGAACATAACATACCATCACACCTGTGTTCCCCGAAGGGTTGGGCAGAGGTGTACTTAATGTACACCCCCACAGTTCGCCGGTATGCTTAGGTCCCATGTAATAGAGGGCGAACCTATTGCCATTCACCGTGCACAAATCCAGACTCCGAGCTGCTACTGAGAATTTCATAGAAAGACCCAATAACACTGCCCAACCTGGGAATCGAACCCAAGACCTCTAGCGTGGCAGTCGCGATTGGGACCACTAGACTAACGAGGCAGACTAAAGAAATAAATATATTAATTAATGAATAATATAAATATCTTGCATATTCTGTTCTTGTTATGAATGTATGAATGAATCCGAATAAACTCCATTTAAGATGGACAATAACCACAATATTAACATAATCTTTTTTATAAAAAAAAAATAAAATAAAAATATAACAAAATATCCACCTTATCATCTAAGACTACGACCCAATTACAGGTTAACGACCTTAATCAACGGTTTTGTTAATGACGGAGTTTAGGACCAAGGAAGTTGAACCACGTTTTGTTGGAAATGAACTGACAATAGAATGAAAGCGAATGAATGGAACTAATTACTTGAATGCTCAAGAGGAGAGTGGTAGAAGCGTCTATTTTGTATTGTGACGATATTTCAGTGGTTAATTGTATTTGGACTTAATTTAAATGCCTTTATTTCTATACAGATTAGATGTAGAGAAAATACACAGATATTATTATCACACTTGTATTCCCTAAAGGTATAGGCAGAGGTGTACAATCATACACCCACCGTTCGCCGATATGTTTAGGTACCATGTAATAGGTGGCGGGGCTATTGCCACTTGCCACGCCGCGGAAGCATTGTGTAGACCGCGTTGCTACTGTTTAGGCCGCGTAGCCATTAAATTTGACAGTTTTACTATTTTTGTTTGCAGCCGATCTTAATGCATGTCTAGACAGGCGGATCACTAGATTCAACAACCATGAAGGTTTTATTAACTTTTGCAATAAGAGTTTCTTTCACAAACCCGCCGTAAGCTAGCATGGTGTACTATTGCCTAACCCCTCTTATTCTGACAATGCCTGTACCCAACCCGGGATAGCATATTATGCGTTGATGATGATGTGTCTTCTTCCAGGCTTAGAAGAAGTTTTACTATCTCTCAATCAACTCTCTCAAAGGCTAAACATTAAGAAAAAATAATTACTTAGGTATTATTCCAAGTGGGAAAAGTACTCTTGATTATTTAACTTACTTCCTGTAATTTGTTTTGTTTCAGCACATTCTAATTTCAACAATTGGAGTTTCTTTGTAAAGAAGCAGTATTTCCCAAGGGTTAAAAACTTTGTATATTTTTGAGGAAAATTTACCTATAAATCTTAGTGTTGATTTGAAGAATAAGTTAAGAGAATCTTTTTTTTAAATGTTTTTTTTTTAATGCCTCATTGGTTTAGTGAGTTTGCTAAGCTAGGGGTCTCGCGTTGAATTTATTTTAAGAAATTCTTAGTAGGCGCATAGAGTTTAAAAAAAATAATAAGCACACTGCTGCCTATGTGATTAGTGGCCGGTTTGTGGTAAAGTCAGCAATGAAAGTCGCTGAAAACGTTGAAATCTTCTAAATGTATTATCCAGAACTGACCGACCCCGAGATCAAATCAAAACAAATATTTTAATTTCAAGTAAGCTTTAAAGCGCCCTGTAAACGATCAAATTTGTTTGACAAATTTACGTGTTTGTCAAATTATTTGATAGTGTGCAGCTGTGTTCGACGCGTTTGTCAAAATATGTATATTTTGTTTTTTTTTCCCCTTTTTTTAATTCACATGTTGACTGGGTGGCCTTGTAGGTCCTAGTAATCATGCATAATATTATTTTGTTGTAAATGTTAATTGTACCATATTAAAATGTAAATGTGAGTACTATGTAGGTTAGCTCTAACTATATTAAGATTTATAATAAAAGTTTTCTGACAGTTTTGAGTATTTCTTGACTTTTCTGACTTGTAAAAGTGTCTTTAAAAGATCTATTTACAGAAATAAATATAATTTATCATTTATGTAGGTTAGCTTTAAATCGTATCAGATGTATAATTTCTCTACAGTTTTGAGTATTTCACATGACCTACACGAATGTCCTGCTGATCTGGTATCGTTGTGCGACGGGTCGTTGAGCTCCCTATAAAATGGTTGAGCTACACGATGTCTGATGTATGCGTGCACTCAGTTAGGACTGGTCAACCCAAAGCTGCTATGGCTCTTTCTTCAAAAGGCCTGTTCAGATTTTGCCCTACATTGTTAAAATCGAATATCTAATAACATAACTATTGTCTGGACTTTAAAAGAGACCATGATTCTCTGAGTTGGTTTCGACGTTTCTTCTCAGAGGTCGTCAGATAGGAAACGTCGGCACCATCTAGTTAAAAAAAAAAAGTTAAAAATCGACTTGTAAAAGTGTCTTTAAAAGATCTATTTACAGAAATAAATATCATTTCAAACAATCTACTATCAGTTTTTGATGAAAACGTGAAGTTTGACCAAAAAATTTGTCAAGCAAATTTGATCGTTTACAGGGCGCTTTACAAGCGTTTATGAAACGTCATTGACTCCAGTTGCACGGTTCCAAAAGTTGATCTTATGGAGAAGAATCCGTCAAGAAACTCCGTGAACACTCTAAATGTAATTTGATTTGATTTTAGTGTGGTAAGTAGTACGAGTTTCTACATACCTACTAGACCATTATTTCTTACCTAAGTTAATCTATTGAAAAGTATTGGTGCTGTGATGTTTTCAAAACTTGGCGGTGTTCAGCGACTTTCGTTAGTGACCGTACCAGCTACTATGACGTAGCCTATGTAATCTCAAAACTTACCTGTGAACTATGGGTGTGCTTTAGTACACCGCCTAACCTTTCGATATAGGTGTTAGACTGGAAGTTGACCCGTATATAGTTCGAAAAAGGCTTGGCCTTAGCTTCCTAGGTCATGATATAATGCCAGTTGTATATTATACAATTATGTTTGAAGCGGTGGTAGCATAATGGCTAGGGCGTAGGACTTCCGATCATGTGGTTGCCGGTTCGAAAACGACCCATTTCACTACCAACGTGAACCCACTTGTAATACAAGCATATTTATCTGTGATGTTATGAAGCTGATTACCTAAAAATTTTAAGGTAAATCTCACTTCTAACTCTAACTACTTACGGGTGAGGTAGAAAGGCCTAATTGTGTGAAAAATGTTTGGAACTTCCCCTTAAACTTGTGCGAACTAGTGTAGCCAAGCAAAGTGGGTATAATTTCGGGACAATAATAAAACATATTTAGAAATTAGGTAATTAAATTTATTTTCCAGAAAAGAAGGTGTTTTAGAAATAAATCAATCAAACAATTACAATCAAAATTATTGTAAAGACGAACATTAGCTTTTCAATTTTTTTGTTTATCTATACTGTCCCATTGCTGGGCAAAGCTGGTCTTCCCCATAACATTCCACGTGCTTTTGTTTATAGTTTTCTCCGGCCAGTCAACAATCAACGCAATTGTAAAAAAAAATACAAGGCTGTTGTTTTGGGACCAATGAGGTATTAAGGATATATTAATTAATTCGAGCAGGTTTAAGCACAAATTATATTTTACACAATTATTTACTAATTTACGCGAAAACTCGTCTAGATCAGGACCGAATTGAGACATCACCATATTCCCTTTAAAATGGGAAAGTCCCGCTCAAATTGGGATACCTGGCAACACTAACGCGAACCCTCAGGATTGTTACCGACGTCACCGTAACTATAATTTACGGCCCATGTGGAGCTCTCGAAGTTATGAAACATTCAGATGCGGGAATACACACACGAGAAACATTTTGAAGGGGAAAAGGGAATTTATATTATTTTTTGTTGGCAACAGGGTAGTCGGTGTGGAATTTATTGAAAATAACAGGCCTACTGTAAGCAGGCGATTTCAATAATTTTACATACATACCATCACGCCTGTATGCCCGAAGGGTTAGGCAGAGGTGTACTAATGTACAGTCGCCAGCAGGTCAAGGTACACAAAACTGTCAAATTTCTCCAAATGATTTTTAACCTTAAATAGTTGTAGATAAAGTTCAAAATCAACTGAGAAAATTTGTCATTTTGTGATAACTTGATGTGCCGTACTTCACTCACATTTCGCCGGTATGTTTAGGTCCCATGTAATAGGGGGCGAGCCTATTGCTATTAAATGGGCACAAATCCAGACAAAAAATTTTGAGAAATTCGCTCGAAAGCTTGGAGCTTCTACTGAGAATTTCATAGAAAGACCGAATAACACTTTGATCGACCTGCGGATCGAACCCAAAACCTCTAGCGTAGCAGTCGCGCTTAGAACCGCTAGACTAATGAGGCAGTCTTTTATTTTATTATGGAAAATACGTCTTACAGACATGAAATTCTATATACATACCTACACGTTTTATTTAATTGCAAGAATATTGTAGGTATTAATTACGCGGTATTACCAAGTAAGTTTTTTTTATATTAAGTATTGAGTTGTTCTCATACATTCTATCATAGCTAATGGCGAAAAACTATAAATTGTTCTTTAAAAATAATATACCTCCTACAAAGTGTTGCCACATCCATCCTTTCATATTCTCCCTCGTATCACAAATTCACAATGGGATACCGTATTTATTGCACGTAGACACTGTCAAACATTACTGATTTATTGCGTACGAGTTGATACGCGTGTTATTTATTGTAAAACTAACACATGCTATTTGAAGACATCATTTATGTCTTTACAGGAAACAGTAATATTTTTGGGAAAATTAGCCTTAAAATATCTTAATATTAATGATGAACAACTATCGGAAATATATTGTTAAAGATGGTACAGTCGCCCGACATAATATGTCAATTATGTCGGGCTTGCCACCGTCCGGGCGTCCAGGAGAATCGATTTGACATATTATCTCAGGTTGTTCGCGTCTGGCTAACGGCGAGTATAAATACAGACAGTATTATCCATCAGCAGCTTGCTTTGAAATATAACCTAGTGGAATCGGAAGTACCGTACTACAGGTATGTGCCCGACCCAGTTCTCGAAAATGGTCAAGCTACATTGTACTGGGATCGATCTATCATCACAGACAGGACTATTGTTGCTAATAAGCCTGATATTGTGGTGATGGATTGATTAAAGCTGAAAAAGATTAACAAATAAAGTATCTCGATTTAGCACATGAGGTTGTCGACATGTGGGAGGTGGACTCAGCAATCATTGTACCAATCGTTGTGTCAGCTAATGGCCTAATAGCATAGTGTAATATTTCATTACACTATGCAAATAGCCAAGAGCCTCGATCAACATCTCAGGAGGCTCTCGTTGATTGGCTGGGTCAAGGGCTTAATGCAGAGAGCCGTCCTTTTAGACACGGCCCGCATTGTTGGGGGTTTCTTTCTCTGGGGCCCTAACCACCGATGGCAACTTACAGCTTGGCGTGTAGCTGTGTATAGAGAAAACAGAAAAAAACACAAACCATATAGACTTGTGCGTGCCTAGGCGTCCAGAAATAGTTTTAAATAGATTTTTAGTTAAAATACTTAAACGTTTTAAAACTGCCTCATTAGTCTAGTGGTAATAAACGTGACTGCTACGCTACAGGTCTTGGGATCGATACCCAGATCGAGGAAAGTGTTTTTGGGGTTTTCTATGAAATTCTAAGTAGCAGCTTGGACATGTACCCGGTCACATGCCCGGCGAATAGCAATAGGCTCGCTCCCTATTACATGGGAACTAAACATACTAGCGAACTGTATGGTGGCTCCGTGGGTAGCACTTAAAGCTAGTCTGTTTGTTCTTTATGAGAAATTTTAAATAACAGAACCTCCTCAAGAATTGGGTTATCAAATGCAAAAAGGATTATTCAAATCCAAGTAGTTCCAAAGTAGTTCCAGAGATTAGCACGGTCAAACAAACTCTTGAGCTTTATTATTATCTATACTAATATTATAAAAAGGTAGGTTGTAGGTCGTAAACTCTGGATCTACAGAACCGATTTTGAAAATTCTTTCACCAATAGTATGCTACTTATTCCTGAGTGTCAAAGGCTATTTATCCCGTAAAATAAAAAGAAACATATAGTACACGCGGGCGAAGCCGCGAGCGGAAAGCTAGTATGAGTATAAATTAATAATTATGAGAAAATTTCTCGACGGGGCGTGTGAAGTCTGCCAATCCGCAGTGAGTAGGCTGGCCTAAGCCTCTCACTTTGACACTGCAGACCAGCACAGAGACTATTAATAATATACATATTCATAATAATAATTTTAACAAACTTACAGATTTTATTTACGACTGCGGCGAAGACACACGCCCTAGAAAAGTTATTTACGATAGTATTTATCAGTAAAACACGTAAAAAAATCACTAAGTATAATATTGTTCAATATTGTATTTGTTCTTTTTTAATACTTTTTCACGTTTTAAATACACCTTTTATTTCCCGACATTGCGGCTGAATTGCACTAGCTGTGGGTAGGGTTAAGAACATACTGACAGTGATGGAGCGATATTATACTAAAGTGAGAGTTTTTAGTTCTACCCTCCCGTTTCTGGGTTTTAAATATAAATGTACAGTCGCCAGCACATCAGGTTATACAAAGCTGTCAAATTTCTCTAAATGATTTTAAACCTTAAAGTCTTTATGATTAAGTTCAAAATCGACTGAGAAAATTTGACAGTTTTGTATAACCAGATGTGCTTGGTGTGCTTAGGGACCGTACTTGAGAATTACGTAAAAATGTCAGTTGTCAAAATTATGTCTACCGAGATAAGGCAATTGTCGATACCTACCTTTATTCGTAGATACCTAGTGTATAATGTTGTCTTACCTTAGTAGTTTTTTATTGTATTAATAACCTCATTGCATGCATGCATGCAGCACCTCGCACCTCTGACTGTACGAAGTCATGTGTGTATTAATTATTAATTATCACGCGCTTAAATGGTGGAGGAAAACATCGTGAGGAAACCTGCATGCTTGAGAGATTTTCTTGGCGGCGTGTGGAGTCTGCCAACCTGCAGGTGGCTAGCGTGGCGGATTATAGCCTTATTCCTCTCGTACTGAGAGGAGATCCGTGCCCAACAGTGAGACAATGTATTAATGTTGATGATGAATTACCTCATTAGTCTAGCGAATATTTTGTTTGATTCCCGTTCCAGATTTTAACCTTAATTCTTCAATCCCTTCGTTTTTATAACGTGTTTCAGCATTTTTAATATCCGTTCGAAAATATCCTGATGAAAAGCTGCTGAAAACTCAAGCAAAAACCTTGTTAAAATTATTCAAGTTGTAAATGTTTACATAAAAAATGTATTTTTAAAAACTTGTACACACGGCTACATGTCGCCCTATACAAATCCAGTTTAAGCTGATCTCGCATTTGTATAGGCTTCTCATACGGTAGGAGACAAGCGAAAACTGGTTTTGTATAGCTTGATGAGTAGCCGAGCGTACTTACAAGTAATTATTTAAAAACGAATGGGACCCGTTTTTACAGGTCAGAGTAATTGCAGTAATCTTCTTTGAGTGGTAAAAGGTAGTTGTACAACTTTTCAGATACCTATTTTGATAGATAGTTGTGTATATATTCTGTGCTATGTATGTATATATGCTATGTATCAGTGCGCTGTCTGTGACAGCATAGCTCCTGAACGGATGCACCGATTTGATTAAATTTATTTTCGTAAAATAAATCAGCTTATTTATAATATTTTTTAATAAGTACATAGTTACTTTTCTTTATGACCTACTGTTATAACATAAAACAACATTTCATTAGGTTCTTTTGTTTTCGCTCTGTTTTTTTTAACCCTTCGCTTTACTAGTATATTTTTAGCTCCCAATTAATAGGGGGTGAGCATATCACCAATAAAAACTCCGAGCTGCTACTGAGAATTTAATGCAATATTAAATTTATATTTATGTAATGACAATTAAAATCAAAAACTTAAGAGTAGGTACTAGGTATGTTAAAAGAATTCTCTCCTAAGGGGGCTGTATGAAAGACCTATTTAAAAAACTTAATATTACGCCTATTTAAATGTAAATAAATCATCTATATCAGCCAAATGAAGTCCACTGCTGAACGAAGGCCTCCCCCATAGACTTCCACAACGACCGGTTATATGCCGCCTGCATCCAACGACTCCCAGCGACCTTTACCATGTAAATAAATATATGTGAATAAGTATTTACATATCTTATAAGTCAGGAATCGGATTTGGGAGAATTTCCACAATAACCGCAAATGACACCATGGAACAGAGCCTGTAGAGTAATATAAAATGTAAAAGTGACAACTTCACGCGAACGATTTAATGATAAATGATTTTTATTCAGACTTCGTCGCTATGACAGATTAAAATCAGTTGAATTGGGGCCACGGGAACAGAGGGCTTGAATATTTAGGCACAGATATGTAGGTAAATTATTAATGTGTTTGTACATTTTTGACCTTTACCTATCGATATACCTCGGAATAAAAACTTTATTATTGTGAGCTGTAACCTACAAGACATACATACATACATACACTCACAACGGTATAAGATTAGGTATTTGTTAAGGCCTGAGGGCTTAGACAAGTGGCATGAACGCTAATCCAATAGAATAGTATAGAATTCTCAATGTATGGGAGTGACACTAGCTTACGATATTAATTGACATGTCATGTCGTAAGCTAGTGTCACTCCCATACATTGAGAATTCTATTCTATTCTATTGGATTAGCGTTCATGCCACTTGTCTAGGGGCCCTGTTCAGTAAACGCAAGAATTATGGATTTTGATGACTCATAATACTTAATTCATCAAATATCGCCATTTATAACCTTAAAGTTACCGCCTACTTGGACAATAAGTATGTCGCAGTATTCTGTTTTTCACCAAAATCTGTGTGGATCGAAGATAGACGTCGCTTGTTTCATGGCCACACTTTCAGTGTCAACGTCAAATTCTGATTTCAATCGGATTACTCGCTTTGATCGGAGCCCAATATTTTATGCCGTTTCGTCCTCAAATACCGCCTATTGATTGAAATTAGCTTCAAAATGCAAATCTATACCTGCCGAAATTTCTGTAGACAGCTATGGAATGGTAAAATGTACCTACCTATTAATAACGTATTTAGGCTGTGTTAGATAATTTTCTGTCTAGTGGATAGATGAATGTTGAATATTATTTTTAACATAAAATACCATCACCCCTGTATTCCACAAGGGGTGTGGCAGAAGTCTACGTACTAATAAACCGAGGCGGCCTATTGCCATTAATCAGGCACAAAAAACCAAACTCCGAGCTGCTACTGAGAATCTTATAGGAAAACCCAATAACACCGCTCGAATGGGAAATGGGAATGGGACCACCTGGGAATCGAATCCAGGATCTCTAGCATAGCAGTCATGCTTGGGACTACTATTAATTTATTAATGAGCCAGTTAAAATTACAATATATTACTTATTATTTTTATTAAAACAAGAACATTTAACCACATTAAAGCATTTAAATTCCATGTCTTTATAATTATGAGTATTGAAGAAACACTTTTATTAGGGTCTTTATTAGAGATTTATTTTCGTCTGTCCGTATGTTTGTTAAATTAGATGAGGTTTCAGAGTTGTTTGGTGGAGGCCTAACTTAAAATCGGGTTCATGTTGATACGCTGTCGAGACCTTGAGTTATAATAAGTACCTAATCCCTTTTGGATCGTGAGTGAATCCGCGGACCGCGGCTAGTAATATAATAAGATAAAATACTCTATCTAATATACCTATATTAAAAATGGATATTGAATAAAACAACAAAGAATCATTAAAATTAATATATTCAACATTCCCATTTAATTATAACCCTTGCTCAAAACTTCTGTTAACAATAAATTATTACTTACAAATTAGTTTGAATGCCTATAAATATAAAAGTTTCCCGTTCAAATATCCCCTTCGTCGCAATATACTTACATTACTTAAGTTATTTATATCCCAATACTTAAAACCCTAAGTTAATTAGTGAATATTTGGTTGGTACTGGTGTCATAAACATTAGTCTAGTCTTACAACTATTAGTTATTAAGTTACTTAATTATATTTATTAAAATACGGCCATTTTATACACAACAATAAACTAATACTAACCAACCCTGTTTTCCCTGAATAAATTAATACACGAACTCTTTATCATAAATCACAAGTATAAAAAACTAAAACGTTATCAACTTTTTATATTTAAGCTGTAACTACCCTTGCGTTTTCTACGATGCTTGTAACAGTATTATCGGCAACCTTCCCTTGCTGTGTTTCGTTTTCAACCAGAATTCTATTAATAATGTTAGCACAATCCTTATTTTCAATGATACTGACGTGGTTACCTTCCAAATAGTGTACAGTCACTTCATTTTCCGTGAACTTGTCAAGTCCGTAATTTTCTTCAACGACAATGTTCGGTGGGTATTCTTTAGGACGTAGAAGGACGATAGGGGATTTAAGCTTGTTGAAGGTCTTAATATCGAAGTCCAGGATAGCCTTCAACCTGTCGAAGGCGACCCTAGAAATAGAGGCGACGAATTTGTCAGAGTAATTGCTCTGGATGGGCGACAATTTGAGTGTAAGGTCTACCCTCTCATCATAAGATTCGATTTCATTCAATTTCTCAGGGAGCGTCTTGGTAACTTCATTGTTCGGTGCGATGATGTCGATTGTGTGACAAAGAAGACTGTTCTGCAGCTGGAAGTCGTTCTTGAAGCTGATGGTCATCATTAGGAAGGCGTACAGTAAATCGGGGGAACCGTCTAAGCAGAACACTATTCCCTTGAAACCTGGAATAGAATGAGGAGTTTAGATTGGGTTTTTTGATAAGTAGCTACATATTATGTACCTTGTGTCTTTAGTTTTTCTTACTCGTAGAGTTATAAACCATGCTTAAAAAGCGGCGGTAGCCTAATGACTAGGGTGTTCGGTCTAGCAATCATGTGTTTGATGGTTCGAAACCCACCCATTGCACTACAGACATGACCCTTCTTGTAACACAAACATTTAGCTTAGTACGAAGGGTCAACAAGAATACTAGTAATTTGCGACCCACATTGCTAGTAAGTTCTTTTTTTAAAATTGGATGCTTCTAATCATATAATCAAAGCGGTTCAGTCGATTTTAATTACATTTATCTGTTAGTATTCAGTGTAGGTATGTAATCTTAATGCAAATCAAAAACATTAAAAAATTATTTTCATCATCATCAAAGTGATTCGCTAAATACCTATTCATTCATTCATTTATTCACAAAGACTTGTTTGTTTATCATGGATACTTCAAAATCCAGGTGTTTGTTGTTTTAATGTTGATGTTGATTTTCTTACCTTCTTTCTCGAGTCTAGAAGCTAACTCCAGCGTGAGTAGACTTCCAAAACTGTATCCAAGCAGCCAGAATGGAGCACCCGGCGCGAGCCTTGAGATCACCGACTAAAACAAACATGGTACATGTTTCAGAATTCAGAGTATTCTAGAAGTTTAGAAAATTCCAATTTATCTACCGTCCTTAATGGAGTGGAGAGGGTACGTCAGTAATTATTAATGTTATTACCGTCAGGTGATGTTATGCATTGAAATTTGTTAACTTGAAAATTTATGAATGTGCGACTCACTACGTGAGCAACTCCTAACCCTACGTTTCCACTTACAACGAAACATGTTGCAAACATCTATCTAACTCTATATCTAATTGTCAAAGAGTAAGCGACTGACGGCAAAACAAATAGCTACCTATCCAGCTATTTGCAACATGTTTTGTCGTCAGTGGAAACTCGGGGTTAGCTGCATATATTATGTTTATTTCTTACATTACAAAATAACGTTTATTTTAATAATTCGTACCTGGTGCAGTCTGTTGACCATCATCTCCAAGGTTTCACCCTTGTGCTCCACTCCGAGCTGCAGTACGCACACCTTAATCTTCAATCTGCGGCACAGCGGCTCCAGTACTGCTGCGCAACCTTCCAACCCTGGCATCATGAACATGACGCGTTCCATCACGTGGATAGCTTCATCACCCTGAGTAAACATATTTACGTTTATTTATTTATATACACTTTATTGCACAAAATCTATTACAAGAAAAATTAATGCGACAAAAGTTAACGTACAGTGAGCATCAAATATATCTGCGCATAAAAACTGCTTAAAATGATCTGAGCAACTAAGGAAATTAAACTTTATATCAACGATACAAAGCATAGTTTAGAAACAGCTTTCATTCGGACAAGAATTTTATACCAATGAGATAAAGCTTAATTTCCCTAGTTGCTTAGATAATTATGAACAGTCTTATGTATCTATAACTGTACAATGGGCGGTCTTATCACACAAGGAGATTTCTTTCAAACAATCTTTGGATGGACTGGAAGAAAGGCAACACAGTGGGTAGGTTAACGTAGCTAATCGCATTGGTGAAAGTACTGGAACCGTGTTGTCTATTGAATTAAAAATCAATTAGTTTGGAAGTTATATGTCTAAATATCCATCATCATTGTCAACCCATTTATTGTTGGATAGTATGATGGCTGGGCGTGGGTTTCCTCTCATTCTGAGAGATAGGATATTGATCACGTTGACCTAATGTAGGTTGTCAGACTACAGGTTCTAAAACTCCTTTAGTATTGCAGATGTTCATGGGCGGCGACGACTACTCACCATCAGGTAGCTCGCCGAGTTATCCCATAAAAAAACGAGTCACTCCTTCCATTTCTTACTCACCTCAACTCCATCGCTGACCATGGTAGGCATGTAGATGAGTGGTTCAGAGACCAGCTTCTCGTCTCCGAAGTTCCTCATCAACACTCGCAGACCAGCGGCGCCTTCCGCGGCGGCGGGACGGGCCGCAGATGTTGAGGCGGCAGCTTCGCGCTGAGCCGTTAGTTCTACTAGCCTGGAAGAGGATAATCAATTGGTTTCGTGGATAGAATGTCTATGCCTGGATTTGTAATAGGCTAGATGACTTTTTTTATAATCTCACGAAAAGGTATATCATAAATAAAGCCGAACAATAAAAACAAATTAAAGAAGTTATGACCATTTTAATTTTTTGCTAGACAGATAACGCACTATAGGATGATTGTGTCGTAATTTGTTACGTGCGACAAATTCTAGACAAACACACGTTTGTAGAAAAGAGACAAAGTCCTTTTGATCCCCACCAAAAACTTCAAACGCTTAGTTATATCTTAGAACTTTATTAGCCGATTTTAATTATTTCTCAGAATACGAATTATATTTTTCACGAAGCCTGTTATTTTTAATTAATCAAATCTATTGGATGAGTATTTGAGAGCCAAAAGGATCTTTTTATGTCAATAAAATACCCTTATCTAATTAGGTAAACTAATACCTACAAGCACATTAATTATTTAATTTAACAGACAATAGAAGCATTCGATAAAGTATCCTATATACATATCATGCTAAAACGAACAATGGAGTCCAAAAATAAAACCAAATATTGATACAATATTATATAGAAATCTGATCTTTCATCTAAATTGCGGCAAACATCGCGTCTGTTGCGTTCAAAACATCTCTCGCAAAATATGAACGAATGGAAATATAATTTGACATATATTTTTTCTGCGCGTGACGTTTCTTTGTGCTTCTAATACAATTTTTATATTTTTTTTCTTTATTTACGTCGCATTTTACCGTGCCGAAATAGCCGCTTATCATCGAATCAGTTCAAAAATGGAACAGTTTTTATATGGAATAAGCTGCCGAGTAATTTAACGGGAACTTATTCGGAATTGGTGAAATGTGTCCTCATGTAGATAAAATTAGGAATACCTTGTTCGTCCCGTTATATTAGATGTGAAGTTCTAGAGGCCCAATTCCTCCCTCAGTCCCCTTTCTTCTACTTTTCTCCTTCCCCTTTCCTTAAAAAGGTTTGGCAACCCATCTGCAACTCCTTTGGTTTTGCAGATGTCCATGGGTGGCGATGACTATTTACCATCAGGTAGCTCGCCTGCTACTTACTGGACATATGAACCCGCGACCCGCAGCACAGAACAGCCTCTGTGCCATTTGTGGCCAAATATCTAAAATATTGCATCCTTACCTGGCGAATGTCAAGGTTCTGATATCCTGGGCAGTCAGGAAGATCTCGAACTCTCTTTCCAATGTTTGCTTGATCTCCACTGCCATCATACTGTCCATACCCAGCTCGGCGAGGGACACTTGTTGAGACACAGTCTTCAGGTCCTTAATACCTTGGGTAAAAATAGATATTGGAGATTATAATATGTGTGATACTGCTACGCTAGAGGTCCTGGGTTCCATCCCCATGTGTGAGCAAAGTGATATTGTGTTTTTCTATGAAATTCTTAGTAGCAGCTCGGAGTCTGGATTTGTGCCCAGTTAATGCCAATGGGTTCTTAGGATGATCCGGTTAAGTGATATTCAGAAAATGTTTTTTCGATTCGATCTTCTAATTAGCGCTCTTTTTAAGACCAGCTACAAATGCCTAGACTGGAGTCTAATTGAAGAACTATTCTTACTAAGATAGGTAAATCGGGATCTGTATAACGTATTCTATTCTTGTGTTATAATTCTTCAACTTACCCATGATCTGAGCAACAGCATCCACTATGTTGCCACATCCAGAGCCTCCTGCCTTCTTTTCAGCCACTACAATAGATGATACGATAGCAGCATCCTGCTTGATGAACTTGTCGAGGGCAGAGAGACACGAGGAGATCCTCTGCTGGAGGGTGCCACCAATCTCCAGTTGGACATCGTCGTCCTGCATATCAGCTACAAGACCCACCTGAAGAAATTAGGGTGATTAGTTTTGTTTATTTTCAACCGACTTCAAAAAGGAGGAGGTTCTCAATTCGTCTGTATGTTTTTTTTTTTTTTTGTATGTTTGTTACGCGATATCTCCGCCAATTGTGGACTGATTTTAAAGATTGTTTTTTTGTTTGGTAGGTCATACTTCAGAGGTGGTTCCGTTCAAATTTTATCGAAATCGGTTAAGCAGTTTTGAAAATATCAACAAAAATCTAAAATTTGTTTACATCGATGATATTATCGTTTACTTCGAAACATCGCTGTCTTATTGGAGCAGTGCGTTAAGTTGGCTAACAAGTACTTCTAAACAAACTTTCCACTAAAAATTACAAAATAAAATTACTTTTAACAAAAAAGTTAAACCGCCTTCAAAAAATAATAAAATAATTTTGTCTAAAACAGTTTGGGAAGTCGGTGGCGAAAATAAAAGACCCACTCAAATAGAAGTCACCGACTTCCCAAACTGTTTTAGACAAAATTATTTTATTATTTTTTGAAGGCGGTTTAACTTTTTTGTTAAAAGTAATTTTGTATCAACATTTTGAATTGGTTATAGTAAATAAAAAATAAATGTTTTCTAAAATGTTGCTGAACGTTTTCCATTCAATAGAACTTCTTCGAGAATTCCTGAAGCAGCCCAGCACAAACAGCACAGAGAGACATCATCATCCTCATCAACTGATTTCAATGTCCGACTGCTCGGCCCAGAATTTCAAAATGAGAGGGGTTAGGCTATAGTCCACCACACTAGCCAACTGTGGGTTGACAGACTTCACTCACCGTCAAGAAAGTCTTTTAGGCCTGCCGGTTTTCAGACGATATTTTCCTTCACCGTTTAAGCGCGTCATAATTAATTTAAAACGCACATGGCCTCGAAAAGTCAGAGGACCGAACTTTGGAATCGAACTCAAGATATTTGATTTGGCAGTCCAATAACTCCAATGACTGGACATGGACAATAAGGCCGCCAATCGAATAAGATAAGATATCGAATCGATCAATCGATATGGAATCATTTAGGCGCTCCACCCACTGCATCGCGCCCCGTCGCGTAGCGCGGGATAGCAGATTTTACCATTGTATGCAAGTATCTCAATTTATATAGAAATCACGCCTAGCACAACACACTGCCGACGTGGAAATGCGCGGGAAGGCGACTTTATGTTATCCGTCGCTCCGCGCACCGCGGCGGGACGCGTCTTCAGTGGGTGAACCGCCTTAGTGTAATATGTAACTTGGTACTCACATCACCAACAGCTCCCCATTGCACGGCCAGGGCTGGGAGGCCGAGCTTCTTCCTCCATTCGCAGATCCTCTCCATCACAGAGTTGGACAAGCCGTAGTTGGTCTGACCAGCATTACCACGACCGCAAGACACGGACGAGAAGATCACGAAGTCCCTATGTCAAGGAAATAGTGCTTATTAGAATCTGGAGTTACTTTAAACTCATAATATTACAATGGTATCCTTGCTAAAGTGGTCTGCCATACCGTCACGCCTGTATTCCCCAAAGGGTTAGGCAGAGGTGTACTAATGCACACCCACGGTTCGCCGGTATGTTTCGGTCCCATGTAATAGGAGGCGAGCCTATTGCCATTCACCGGGCACAAATCCAGACTCCGAGCTGCTACTGAGAATTCCATAGAAAAACCCAATAACACTTTGCTCGACCTGGGGATCGAACCCAAGACCTCTAGCGTAGCAGTCGCGATTGAGACCACTAGACAAACGAGGCAGTCATTCATGTATAATATAATAAGCCAGATTACAGATCGGTTAATCATCAGTAGTTTTTACGAAGACATGAGCCCCTAAGCTTCAAGGTAATAGAGTAGAAAACAAATAGCTCCAAACTCATATCGCCTTGTTTTTGCGTGTGTTATGAACTAATAAATAAATCTTGAACATTGTAATTAAACTCCTGGGGCGAATGTTCCTTCATAAATCTTGTTCAATAATCTACTCTTTAATGTTTATTTCAGATTATTATGAAACTTCCATACACATATCATCACGCGTGTATTCTCCGAATGGTTAGTCAGAAGTGTACTTAAAGTACACCCATTATATGTCGGTATGTTACGAACATTATAATACGTCAATTTATCATTGGCAATACCTAAATGTAGAAAAGCCGAGATGCCACGCGGGCGACGCCGTGGGCGGAAAGCTAGTACATACTTGATATTATTCGCTAATAATTAGACCAATGCAAATTGCAGATCACTTTTCCGCCGTCTTGCAAAAATCTCCTATTTTTAGTTAAGCCATTATAGCATTAAGCGTGAAATAAGTAATGCCACTAACCTCAATTCTGGGCACAGCTTCCGCGACAGTTTATCCAAATGCATAGTAGCCAACGCTTTAGGTCCGAATGAAGTCTTGAAGGTCTCAGGTGTCTGATTCTGGAAGATAGAGTCCTTCAAGATCACGGCAAGGTTGAAAATGGCGTCCACAGGTCCCATAGAGACAGCCATCTTTAGCATACCCTCGCAACCTGATTCAGTGGTGACGTCATGAGTCGAGATTTGGACATCAGCGCCGTATGATGCCCAAGCCCTAATCAAGGAAAAGAAAAAAAATGTACTTAGTAATATAATAATGAAATTCTGTGTTAATTCGATGGTTCAAAAAGACAGGTTAATATTGATTGGTAATTTCTAGGATTAATACTGGATTGGTTATATTTTGCAATGGCGGGCAGCAACTGGACCCTAATTGCTTAAGGCAGAGGATAGTGGGGAGGATTTAAGGAGGCCTACACCAAATATTCGGTCGATTAAGGCTAAAGAAAAAGAAGAAGGTTATATTTTGATCGTTCAAAATAAACATAATCTTCCTCCACAGTTTAGTACTAGTATCACAAACCTGAGCCTTGAAGACTGGTATCCGTTGGTGATACCTCTGCGGGAATTCAGCAGGATTTTCTTCGCTCCTCTCATGATGAGCCAGTCAGCCAGTTCCAAGCCGAAACCTCCCAGACCTCCCACGACTACGTAAACGTGTTCTTCATGACAGATGTACCTAGAGAAATAAGAGATTGTTTTGAACGTTTGAAATCCAATGGCATCTATTCATATGTATATTTGTTAAAACGAACTCACACCTGTTTACCACCTTGAAAGAAACTCGAAATAGAACAATAAGTATTAGATCCCAATATAAAAATCTTTTAAGCACGGGTGTTTTTAAAACTACACTTTTGAGGAATAGTGTTATTTGTATGGCACCACTAGTATATAATAAGTTACCGAATAATGTCAAGGAACAACCACTAACAAAATTTAAAAAGCATGTTACAGAACTACTATTGCATAAGTGTTATTATTCAGTACAAGAATTTTTGGATGATAAGTTTTATTAATTTAAAAAAAAAATGTAAATTTGATGATAAGTTTTATTAATTTTATATGATAAGTTTTATTATTAAAATTAAAAAAAAAAATGAAAATTTGCATACCAATTAAGGTAGAATGTACAAGGGACCTTACAACTTTGTAACACCTAATAATTTGTACATACACTCTTTGCAAATAAATAAATCTATTCTATTCTATTCTATTCTTCTTCTCTTTTGTCATCTAGTACTCTACGAGGACTCTAGGACTCTAGTCATCTATACGAATAATAAAGACTTCTTACCTAGGCACAGCATCCATGGGCACAGGGGTTGGTCGCACTGGACGGTTGCTGCGCTCCTCTTCACGGATCTTGACGATTACCTAGGATTTACAAAACAATATGCTTAATTGATGATTGTTAGGAACAAATTGTAAAATATGCGCATTGGTTCGCATCGCGTTGCGCATAGTATTACCGAAGTAACGATTTCTATTTTTAGACTTCTTTAAATTTTACGTATTTTAAAATTAGTTGGTCCTTCTTATTTTGCAAATAGCTTTAAATTCTCTATAATTTGTTAAATTAATTAATGAACTAAAGATAATTCTTTTATTATTACTTCATCACATGTTTGTTGTATTTTTGCGTTGCTTATTTCAAAAACAATATGTTATATCAGTAATTTACTGTCTGATATTTACCTTTCCGATGTGCTTGCCGGCAGCCATGTAACGGAAGGCGGATTCCACATCTTTGGACTCGAAGGTGCAGTAAGTGAGCGGCCTCACGGCTCCAGTCTCAATACCACTCAAGAGGAGGTCTTGCAGGCGCTGAATAATAAATAAAGTTTAGGAAACAAATTACAACTTGAAAGGCTTTAATGAAATGTATTGCTCGATAAATCTGATCGATGAAGTACAACTTTTTTATGGATTGAGACGATTCTTTAAGAAAGCACCGTAAGGTATTAGTCTAGGAATCATATTTCAAGAAAAAAAGCTATTCTTAAGCAAACAACTGCAGTTTATAATAGCCCCAGAGTTTCATGGCGAACTCTTACTTCTGTAGTGAGTTTTAACGCCTAAATTAAGTAGTAAAATAAGGTATTGAATTTATATGATTCAAAACTAATATAAGATAGTAACATCAGTGAACGTAAACGTTTACTCAAAAGGTTAAGAGATATAACTTTAAACCAAGGTAGAAAACCCCTTTAGTGCAGTGTAGTGTCTCAGGAAATCTATAGTCTCTGATATCCCAATAGGGAGACAAACATGAATGTGTACAAGTGTGTATTGCAATGATACCTGTAGAGACACTAAACATATATATTGAAGGCTAAGCTATAAAGATTTTAGTGAACTTATTATTCCAGATACAAACCTTCCTGAAGCTGAAGTTCTGGTCGAAGATGTAATCCAACATGATGCCGTGGAAGGAGGTCTCCTTCAGGAAGAAGTACATGCCAATGGGCGTGTTGTTGCTGATGTCGAACTTGCCGATCTCGAGGAAACGACCGCGGTATGCCAGGCAGCGGACTGAGGCCTGTTGATGTAATATTGTTGAAAATACTGATACTTGGTACACCAAGTAACTAAAGACTGTCCTATTACAGGAGAGTCTTCTAAAATTGCCATGTGTCGAGGGCTCAATTCCTACCCGAGACATAGTGTGTGTAGTATGTATGAAATGTATTGAAAAATGGTGATATACGTCAACCACCAGGAACATTATTTTATAATTTACACGCATTGTGATGGAAGTTGCTGATATTGTAATTTATGATTCCTTAGAGCATTTTAAGCTTATTCACGTCAAGTTTCATGGTCTAAAAAAGTGTGTTAATAAATGCGGAAATCCTGGATTATTCGCCATCAGGGAAGGCGACAGTGTGAGTCAGATTTGTGCCAACCCAAAACCTCACTTGTATTCTAATGGTCAAAGGAGTTGTGATTGGATTCACCACCAGGGAAACAGGCTGTAGTCCAGTCTTTGCTAGGATTTTACCTTTTTAAGTTTTTAAGGCATACTCTACGCATAACCCTTCTATTTCAAGTAGATTTAAAACACTTGCATTTTGACCAAGTGCAACTTTTGTTACATATAACTTACCTGTAGTTTCTCATCTGATAAGGAGTTGAGCACCAAGTCAACTCCTCTGCCGTTGGTCTCTCTACGGATCATGTCCTCGAACGAGGCATCACGAGAGTTGCCAATGTGGCTGTCTGTAATTATACCGTTATTTAAATAAATTATAGTTTAGGGTAGTATGATCGATACTAAAGACTTTTTTGAAATTATTGTCCGTTTGTCTGTACGTATGTGAGGGCATCATGCCATTAGGTACTAATGAACTTGATAAATTGACATTTTGTATTAACATTGATTACACTATTAACTTTATTAGTTCTTACGTCGTTTTCAAAAGGTATTTATTTGCCAATATACCATTAATATATTCCAATAAATATAGATACTTATTGTATAGGACCTAAAGCAAGTGATTGAGACCTCTCAATAACATCAAATATTTGAAACTTAAACTCGCCGATCAAAACGAGTTTTACGAGAATTTGTATGGCGAACCGAGTCTTGACGTCATTCCTTATGCGCCCCATGTATAAGTAGTTTTTGGTTATTTTAAAATACCAGTTAATATGCCTATTGTATTGGACAAATGTTGCCTTACCGAGCAAATAGCCTTAACAAGTTCACTCTTTACCTTTAAGTTGAGGGAACAGCTTCTTAATGAAAGCCCTCTTTTCAGCAGTACCAACGGTGGTGAAGACCTCGCAGCCGTAGTGGAGGGCCACGCTGATGGCGGCCTGGCCCACACCGCCGGAGCCGGCGTGGATGAGGATGGACTCGCCAGGCTGCATCTGGCCTACCATCACCTGGACACGAAGATACATGTTTAGGATTGATGGTATGTACAGTGGGTTATAGCTGTTACCTGACCCATCCTAGGTAGGCCGGAGGGGTCTAAGTGGGTCAGGTAACAGCTATAACACACTGTACAGTCGCCAGCACATCAGGTTATACAAAACTGTCAAATTTCCCCAAATGATTTTAAACCTTAAATTCTTCATGATTAAGTTCAAAATCAACTGAGAAAATGTTGTGGTCACTTGATGTGATGGCCACCAAACTTAGAGTAAGAGTTGTTACGTGATGGTTTATGTCCCTCAATAGCAACAATAAAAATAGGTTGCGGGATACTGGGCCAACCGAGGTTAATATCTCTATATTTTTTTTTAAGAATAGCAACACGATACTGAACTTTACATTACAACCAACATAAAATTAACGGTCACATTAAACCGCCTACAAACTGCTCAGTAGTTTGAAGGACTTCATAATTCAAAGTCACAGTAAAAATCATCTATTTAGGATAGATTACTAGCTTTACTTTTTGAACGTCATTTCTACATTATAGACGAACCCCAAAACATCCGCTCTTCATCGCCTCCTAGTGTTTTTCCTTCATTTTGTGAAGAGGTGGCACAAAAAGCTGAGCAACATTTCGACTTGAGAGTCAGTTCCCCTCGGTTGTTGCGGTTCTGACAGCCTGCAGTCCGCAGAAGTTCTTAACTCGGCAACGCATTAGCAACTTCGTTAATGTTGCAAGGGTCCATTGCCGGTGATAAATGCCGGCCTCACCCCCGAGGGAAGAGCGCTGCGGCCAAAACTGCTGTCTCGCTTCCTCGTATACCTCGCGACGTCGCAGGCGCTGTTAGCTTGAGTCGACTTATGATTCACCGTGACCCGCACTGCTACGAGCCTACTTTAAACTTATAACCGTGAGTACTACGGTGTGTTTTGCATTGTCCTGCCGTTCAAGATGCCCCGCGTGCAGCGCTCGCCACCACCGCCAAACACTTCGAACACTATTACACAAGCACTGTCCGACTCGGACATCCCGCAAATGATTTCGAGCAGCCCGTATGACGATGTAAACATTACGATGCGACAGGTTAATAAGCGTCCTAGGACAAGCTGCTCTCCTGTAGCCGAATTGCAGGATTTTAAAAGGGAAATACATCTAATGCTAAAGAATTGGAAAACGGACCAAGATGCATACCTAACGAAACTTTGTAACGATCAAAGCGCCTCACTGAACAAACTGGCGTCCGATATGGTGGAGCTTAAACTGCAAAACCTAGCTATTCAAAAATCTAACGCCGAAATTGAAAAAAACGTTTGCTTTATTAGTAAACAGTACGACGATATGTTAAAACAAGTTCAGTTGCTCCAAAAAGAAAACCTAACGTACAAGAAAAGTATACTGAACTTGGAAACTAAAATACAAGATTTACAGCGTATATCTCGGCCCGCCAGCATAGAAATTCGCAATGTACCCTCAGCTAAGGACGAAGCGGTGTCGGATCTCACTTCGATAATAACCAAGGTAGGCTCAATTGTTAACATAAAAATAAGCAATTCTGACTTGCGTGATGTTTACCGATTACCGGGTAAACCAGATACGATAAGGCCGATTGTCGCTGAATTTTCTAATGTTCAAGCAAAAAATAATTTTATATCCGCGGCTCGGAATTTCAATAAAAAGCACAGTGAAGAAGATCGCTTCAGTACTCGGAGCATCGGTATGACGGGAGAACGCCGACCGATTTATATATCAGAATACCTCCCGACCAGCTCAAGAAAACTTTTTTTTGCCGCTAAGGAATTTGCAAAAATAAATAAGTACGACTTCTGTTGGAGTTCGAACGGCAACATATTCCTGAGGAAAGTCACGGGGGCTAAACAAATACTTATTCGATCAGAGCAAACCCTGCGGGACTTGGAAAAACAAGGAAACCAATGACTTCTCCAACTAACCGTGTCTTTATTGTTGTTAAATATTTTTCTAACCTTAAACCGGCTAATATTAGATCCAATCCAAAACATATTGTGTAACTATCCAACATCACCTGTAAATTCGATTATACTACATACACGCTACCCACACATTAAAAAACTTTTGTTGTCTCCCAAAACAAAATCAATAACACACTACACTTCAACAAAATTAATAACACACTGCACACACACAGCCCCGAAACACACCATCACCTATGTAGCTCACGCTATATACTCATACAAAAAACTCACAATAGAACCTAACCATTTATTCCTGAACCTCAAACCATACTCACAGTCACACTCGTGTATCAAACGTTGTTACCTGACATCTTTATTGCATGTATTCCGTAAGACAAGCCTAAAACCATACTCACAGTCACACTCGTATATCAAACGCTGCTACCTGACAACTTCATTGTATGTATTCCGTAAACCTCAAAATCTAGAAGCTTTTCTTGGCTTTGGTGGTAATAACTACTACACCTGCACCAGTCATAAAACCTATGCAAATTCTTTAGGATTAATAACCTTAAACAATGACGACAATTAATGATATTAACAACGAGCTGGACAGTATAAACATATCATCGTCTCACACTTGCACTCCGGATAAATGTACTAATTATTTAAAATCCCCGCACACGCTTAATGTTTTGCACCTAAACATTAGAAGCCTAAACAAAAACTTCAACGACCTTAACTGTCTACTCGTAACTATAAAAATAAATTGCGAGGTTCTAATCTTATCAGAGTGCTGGCTTAAGAAAAATGCAACAGTTCCAAACATACAAGGCTACACATCATTCCAAACCAATAACCTTATTAATCAAAATGATGGAGTGGTCATCTACATTAAAGAAACCTTGAGCTACAGTATTACAGAGACTGCAGTTGTTGATGCCAGCTGCTTAGTCTGCACAATCCAAAACAATATTACAATAATAGCATTATATAGGTCGCCGTCACAAAAAAATATAGAAAACTTCTTGAATAGCTTGGATAATTTATTAACCAAATGTAGATTTTGTAAAAACGTCTCAATAATAGGAGATCTCAACATAAACATAGCTCCAAACAATAATGACGCCCGCTCCTCTCAATATCTAAATTTAATAGCCTCTCACGGTCTCCTACCGGCCCACGTACTCCCAACTCGACAAAACAATTGCTTAGATCATGTTTTGCTTAAAACAAATTATAAGGCAACTACGTTGGTAATAGAAACGTCAATAACAGACCACTCCGCAGTTCTATTAAACCTAGAAACCAGACCCTCAAACCGTAACACAAATACATTAACTTCTTCTCGCCTAAACATATCTTCTGCTATCAGTGATATCGAAAAATGCGATTTTTCAATAATTTCAAATCTAAAAGACCCTAATCTAGCTATGAGTAAACTTTACGAAATACTAACACCAATAATTATAAATAACACTATTTTTAGGACCATACCCTGCAAACTCAAAATAATTAAACCCTGGATAACTGTTGGGCTGCTGAGATGCATACGCAACCGCGACAACAAGCACAAAAAAACAAATAAAGAACCTCACAACATAATATTAAAATTAACATACTTGCGCTACCGAAACTTTTGTAACAACTTGCTTAGAAAACTTAAAACCGCATACGAAAAAAAAGCTTTTTCCGATGCCAAAAATAACCCTAAAAAGATGTGGGGGGCCGTCCGTAATATGCTAGACATAAACAAAAAAGCAAACACACCTTTTGATCTCCTAAAAATTAAAAATGACCCCGTAGAATCGGTCAATTCAGTAAATAGGTTCTTCGCTGACGTCGGCCGCAAGCTCGCTAATAACATCCCGAAAAACTCTGGCAACTTACAATATACAACTCCCCACCCAGTTTCAATACCAAATTCAATAGTTCTACTAGAGACAGATGAGAAAGAAGTCGAAGCTATCATTAAAGATCTTCGTATAGACAGTGCTTCCGGCTGGGATGATATTTCCTCCAAATTATTAAAATCCACCAGTCATAAACTAGTACCGCCTATAACGCACATTTGCAATCTCTCAATATCCACTGGCATCTTCCCGAAGAGTTTTAAAAAAGCCATCGTACACCCGATTTACAAAACAGGTGACAGAGACAGTGTTAACAATTATAGGCCTATCTCTGTACTTCCGGCAATTTCCAAAGTGTTGGAGAGAATTCTACACAAGAGTCTCTCCAATTATTTGGAAAATTACCAAATCATCGCCAAAAATCAGTACGGATTCAGAAAAGGCGTTTCAACGGAAGACGCAGTGTTAGCCCTTGTTGAAAATGTTGTCAAGAAAACTGATACCAAGCATAAATGTATCGGTATATTCTTGGACCTATCCAAGGCTTTCGACACTGTCTCCGTCCCTATCCTACTCGAAAAACTGGAACATATCGGTGTACGTGGCACACCTCTCAAATTGCTAAAGGATTTTCTATTGGACCGGGCTCAGTGCGTTAAAGTAGGTGAGTACATCAGTAGTGAACAATCACCAACTTTTGGTGTGCCCCAAGGAAGTCTACTCAGTCCTCTTCTCTTCCAAATCTATGTGAACGAACTCTGTCAACTATCTCTCCCTTCTACTGATATCATAGTATACGCCGATGATACCGTTTTACTATCCAGCGGACCTGACTGGGAAACTGCAAGGACGGTCGCAGAAACATCATTGAGCAAAGTTATGACATGGTTAAATAAAAATAGTCTAACTCTCAACATCAGCAAAACAAACTTCATTACTTTCGGTTCCAGACACTCTAACTTACCACCAGACCATTCATTGCAAATAAGAGCCCATGTTTGTAATGAGTGTGATTACAACACCATCTGCTTATGTCAGTCAGTAAAGCGAGTTTCGTCTGTCAAGTATCTTGGCCTCCTTCTAGATTCCTGTCTCAATTGGAAGACCCACCTAGAATCCCTCTCCGCACGTACCCGAAAACTCATCTATCTTTTTAAAAAGTTAAGAGTCTCTGCCCATAAACACACCCTAAAAATGGTATACACCGCCCTATGCGAATCGATACTAAGTTACTGTATCGTGGCATGGGGTGGTGCAGCCAAAACTCTTATTATACAAGTTGAAAGAGCTCAACGTGCAGTTATTAAAGTTCTCTTAAGTAAACCATTTAGATATCCCACTCAACAATTATATTCCGATTATAAGGTACTGACAATCCGGCAACTTTATATGCATCGTTTAATCACACGAAAACACAAACTTACTCCTCCTATTACAAATAAAAGCCCAACGCTACGAAGAAGACGCAAACCTGTTTGTCCTAAAGTTTCTACCAATACCTCCTTTGCTAGACGGCATAGCCATTATTTAAGCGGACTATTATACAACAAACTGCAATACCAACTAAATATACATTATTTAAACAAGACCCAATGCAAATTCAAATTAAAAGAATATTTGCTCAGCCTAAATTACGAAGACACGGAACATTTAATCAAACAATAAAATCATATCATCATCACTCCCACAAACATTTGCACACACAATCACACACATACGCACACATGCATACACATACCTATCAAACACATACACACAACTACACCATACATATTACATAGGCACACACATCACATACACATAAATATACACTCTAGTCTTTTTCCTTTTCCAACTTTTTATTTTTATTTGTTTTAAATGTAGTACCTAAATATAGACACCTAATTTTTATTTTTATTTTAGAAAGTGCACCTTACTAAATTGTTACAAATGTCATAACAATCCGATTTGGACGTATGGTTGACCCCTGTAACACAGGATTCTCCTAGCATAGGGGTCATTGAACATTTTTGTGTACAAGTTATATCATACCTACTTTAAGTGTCACCTGTATCTGTGTACTTCTTTATGTCAAATAAACTATTTCATTTCAAATAACCATCAGGTGGCTGGTCAGCAAGTTTTCTGACTTGAAAACTTACCATGGAGTAGTAGACAGTTCCGTAAGCGACTGGCACGGTGGCGGCCTCCTCGAAGCTCCACTCGTCAGGGATGGCCCACAGCAAGGCCTTGTCTCCCTCGGCCAAGTTCGCCATACCACGGTTACGGATCATACCCATAACGCGAGAACCACTGTGGACGGAAATATTGCTTCAGTGATCGTGCATCAAAAGACATAAATAATAATCTCCAAATAAATCGATTATTTGTATGTAGTTATTTCTAAAAAGCTCTGTTAGTTCACGATAAATACATAATAAAGTTATTTATTTACCTTTAACAAACATATAAAGTAACTATTGTTCAAATAGCTAGCAATAAAATAACAATCGTTATTTTGCCGTTATTTGTGTAATGAAATCCTAAACACACAACCTTAAAGAGCATGGAGGCAATGATCTTAAGCTGTTGTGTTTCTGATTTTGTAGCTATGATCCCTATGATCATTGTATTTAATTTCAACTATAATGTCTTAATATTAAGTTATGTTATAGATTGTTATCCTTGACCGTGCCGAAACACTCTCCGTTTGTTGCCAATACTGAATAAACTATAACAAGATACAAACTTGGGCGTTTTGCCGACGATCTCGAAGCCCTGTACGCACTCCTGCGCAAGTCGTCCTCGGGCGACCGCGTCTACTGTGACACGACCAGTAGCCGTCATGACGTCACGGAAGTTCAGAGCTGCGCAGTACACCTAAATGGGGAACGACGCTAACATTTTTAGAGGCCCTTGAGTTTATCCTCCAGGGAATATGGTATTTTACCTACATACGTTTTTGAGGATTAAAAAGAGGTGAACTAATGTACATCCATAGTCTGCTGGTATTTTTTTTAGATCCCATGTAATAGGAGGCGAGCCTATTGCCATAAGTTCCACACATTAAAACTCCGCGCAGCTATATGTCCATAAAAAAATCTCGACGTAGGACCCAAACCCAGAACCTCCCTCTCAGCAGCTGCAGCAACACTAGACAATTGTGCTAGGTTCATTGTGTATACCCACTTTGTATAGTTAATTTTATGAATTCAATGATACTCACAGTAATAAGCACTTTCTCTGGATTCTTGAAATCATGGTTCGCTCTGATGGGACCCTCGATCCACCTCATCGAGGACAGATCTCCAATGGTCAGGGTGTTGACGTAGGCATGGTCAGCGCGCACTGTCTCCATTTCACCAATGAGCAGATGGCGGTAGGTACCCCATTGGCCCTAGAATAATATATATATATATAAATATTGCAGTCTACGGTAGATTGTAAATTGGCTTTAAGTATCGCTTGCGGTCACAAGTCATCCCACAGCAACCAAGTACCTATACGAGTAGTACTGTGCGAGAGATTTGCCAGTTATTTAAATAAATTAGCTTGGATAATAACTAGTTACTAAATGGAAGCATAAAAAGGAGCCAAGATTCATTCTAAAGTGATAAACGACGGAAGAATCGTTGAAAAATAAATAAATTAAAATCTTTGGACAAATCGGCTCATGTATTTAGTTTCGATTCTTATTGCCTACAAAAACTAAATTAAAATTGGTTCAAAACTAAGGACTTTGGTACGCCATACATATTCTATACTACTCATTTGTCGGGAAAGGACAGTGCCCCAATCTCTCACAATTTGCACCAAAAACTTAAAACGAAAACCATAGAACTTTTCTATCGTCGATTTTTTTTTTTTCAGTATCCAAATTATATAATTTATATGAAAATACTCAACTGTAAGTAGTTGTGCCTGCATCTTTAAGAATATTTTCGAAAACGCAATCGTCTCAAATATCAACAACCAAGTCGAATGTGGATTTACCTTGATGCGTTTGTATTTCAATTTATCACATCCATGAATTTTAATTAAGCCAGCTGTCGGTTATACATCGTTATCTCATATATGAATGCAAATATCTCAGGAATCCAATGTGTATTTATCATAACATTCAATTGAATGGACTTGGCGCATCCGACTGTAACATTTCCGTCATAACCATCGGCAGAATATGGTTTCAATCCATTGATTTAAACCCATTTTACTATTGGTATCGCGAGGAAAAACATGAAGTTGTACATTGTAAAAATATTGATACAAATATTTATTTTCATATTTAAGAATATCCTTAGTCCATCACCTTTTGGTTTTCCGTTTGCATAATAACAATAAAAAATAATACTTACTTCCTGATAAACGTTGAGAGCCAAGTCCTTATCCAGCTGTTCCTCGTAGAATTCCAAGTCAGGGTTAAACGGAGGTGCAGAGGGGTCCGCGATCAGAAGACCGTAAACTACCTCACCACCAGGCTCCTTTCTTAAACAGTTGACCAACCCTAGAAGACCGTTGATATGCTCATCTTGGGTGTAAAGGACCAATTTCTGGCCTTCTTTAAGTTCCTCCTTGACTTTGTCGATCCATGAGAAGGTTTGGTCTGCAGCCACAATCCTGACGAACTTGGCTGGTCTGGCACCAATGCGTTTCCTGAAGAGGACAATATATTCGACGCCGGTGTCGAAGATGGTGATGATGTTGTATTTGCTGGAGTAGTCCTTGGGGTCGGGACGTTCCTTTTCGCGACTGATAATGAAAGCTTTGTCACGGAGAGTGCCGACTGCTTGTTGGAGGATCTAGTAGATTGGAAAGAAGGGTAATGTTAGGCCATACGCACACATACAGTTCATATTGCAATGTCAATACTCAATATATTTATTGCACTTCACAATGTTAACAGGTGTCATACAGTTATATAGTATCAATAAACAAGTATATGCGCATATGTCAATATGGTTTTGAGTACTTATATAAATTTAGTAATTGTAGTTTAAGTAATTAATTTTAGGAATGTTTAAGAATATTATAGCAATTCTGTTTTTTGACAAGTAGTTCTTCCTTTTAGGCTGTTATGTATGGACTAAAAATGCATTATAATTCGACTTTAACCGTTTTCCTAAATTCTGTTTTATGTAAAATGCTTACCATTAGCTATACCTATCTGAGTATATTTAATAAACTTATTTATAGTAAAATCTATGGAGCTATTTTGTTACCTCAGGTCTGCCCAGGAGATTGGCACCAATGAACAGAACAGTATTACTCTCTCCAGACAGCTTCTTATTTTCCACTGTAATGTTTGAGGGCATTTCAATAGGCTCTTCAGAGATCAGAAGCAGCTCAGCTTGTACTAAAGGCAGGTCTCCCAGCACTTCTCCTACTTGTTCTATTACAGGTTGTAGATCGCCCTTCTTGTATTCTTCGTCTGCTAACTCAATGCTCTTGACTTTGTAGGTTTGAATGTTCTCAAGGATCAGCTGAATGTTGGAACGTAGGACATCTTCGATCTGGGTTAAAATAAAGATGTTTTAACATTAATTTTTTATGGTTGAAGTTGTAAAAGATCTATTTCTGTTGACTAGAACATTTTCATAAGACTCATAATAATAGATCAATTAAAATTTTTATTTGTACTTGTCTGCAAAAACGTTATGAATTGTACCTGGGTTAATTAACAATATTTTTTGTGGAACTAAGTATTTTTTTCTTTAATATCTAGCTTTTTAAAATGTTTTCCACATACATGTATTGCTAGATTTACTACGCTTAGTTTGTTTAGATCTCCTGGCAATTACTGATTCTTTCAATAAGTATCAACTAATGCTCCCCAGGGATGTACTTGGGTACATCCCTGGGGTTAAAAGCGATGCACAAGGCGGTTCTGGGGTGGTCTATTAAGAGGACACAATGTCCCCCTTTAGTATTGGTTTTAGTGGGTAAGAATTCCACACTGCCCGGACCAGACCGCCTTTTGAAGATTCCCCCCATAAACAAATAAAAGATATCTTCTAGTACTGAAATGTGTTGTTTTCTTACCTTCATCTTGGACTTGCCGAAGTTGGCAATGAATTCGTTCTTCTCAAGCACGGGCACACCGAGAGGCAGCCTCTTGGTGATAGGAGTAGCATGGAGTCCACGGACCTCAACACCACCGGACCTAAACAACAAATAATTCTATTAATCTTTATTATAAGGGAGTAGATGACTATTGAATTTATCAAAAATAAAATTTAGTTTAAGACGAAAGCGTGTTTCTTAGCATTTTAAACTAGTCACGCGGTGTTCTCAGGCGGTCAACCATCCAAGTACTGACCGCGCCCGATGTTTATTTATTTATCTTTATTGGCCAATCAACTATTTCTAAACACTAATAAAAAATACAGTTTTTAGTTATTTTCTATAACTACGTCGAGTGTAGCAATTTCTTATAGATTAGCACCGCATGCACCATGAACGTAATAGTTAGCACTGTAAGCAATATACTAAATTATACTAAATAACTACATTAATTTTTGGTGACATAATATGTACTTATAAATTAAACTAAATTGAAATTAAAAAAATTAAATTACAATAAGGAACAAAACATTATTATAGGAGTAGATTAAACAGGATTACAAATTCGAAATACAATTTTAAACATTTTCGTCAGCCATTCTACGGAACTTGCCTAATGAGTAAAAATGCACATCAACAAGATCACTGAAACTGTTCAGTATTTTAAAAAGTCGAGGAACGATGGAACTTGCGCCGAGTACAGTGCTACGGAGTGGGGGATGCAGGGGAGTAATAGGAGCACGAGGGAGTCTAGTGGGATGTTGCTTAACTTCGTACCTTCATATTTGTATTATGAGGTAAATAATAAAGCTATTAAGTATAGTATATAATGGTATGTCAGTTTCTTTTTTAATTTTTTGTGTATAATTAACCCAATGAAAAAAAGTAGGCTGTAGGTACTTTTACTTCTAAAATATTTCTAGCAATAAAATTAGGGCTATCCATCAGAGGGCACTTTAAAAGTTATTTACATCTTCAAATCTTACCACGTACTTTACTTCCAATAAATCTCATAATATAGTTGCGGCTCTTGCTAAATCCGATCCTAACTAAATTATAAATGCTAAATGTGTTTGTAAATCGTTTATATTGTCGCCGATCCCTAAATCTGTTGATATTTGTTTATTAGTTAGCACATTTTGCACATAAAATTACGTTATTGGCAGATTACTTGAGTTATGCGTTGTTTGAGTGTGGAGGGTAGATTGGGACGATGCAAAGACCCAATGACCCACATTGACTCAACAAGTCAGCAATTCCTCTGAATCATTTCCTTTTAATTAAGAGTTTTTAAGATCCTTAGCAATATGATGATCATTATATGATCTTAAAATTACCAGCGAACTGTGGCTGAAGATGCATGAGTAGGTGCACCTCTGCCTAACCTAACCTGAGACAGGCGTGATGGTTTATTTTATTTAAGTATTTATATTTCAATTATAATGAAAGTAATCTTCTTTTCCCATTAGTAAGCGTTCTTCTTCATGTTACTTTTTAACCTTGTGTTCAAACAGTGTAGAGTAAAGATTCCAATATTTGTTCTAGAAAATGGCGGTGGTCCTACGGGAGTATCCGAAAAACTATTTTTTCTGCCCAATATCCATATGTCGTACAACATTCGGGGGTGTACTAACACGGCTGAATATTTCATTTTTCATCCCGCGAGAGTAAACCTTGAGTAAACGGGCCGTAAACAATGTATACGTGATAGTATTTTTAACCGTAACCTCAGTACATACCATCACGCCTGTATTCCCTAAAAAGGATTAGGCAGAATGTACCAATGTGGGCCCACACTTCGCCGGTATGTTTAGGTCCCATGTAACAGGGGGTAAGCCTAGTGCCATTCACCGATTTTCTGCTGAGAATTTCATAGATGAACCCAATAACACTTTGCTCGACCTGGGAATCGAACCGAAAACCTCTAGCGTAGCAGTCTTTTACGACCACTAGACTACGGCAGTTAGTTAGTCAGTTAGCTTCAGTATTTTTGTTTATTAAGTACTAGCTGTTCGCCGCTATTTCCCTCGCTTCCCAAAGGACTTTTTGAGTAAAAAAGTAACTTATGTCTTTCTTCAAAGTCCAATCTGTCTCTACACCAAATGTTACTAAAATATTTTTAGCGGTTTAGGTGTGAAACCGTACCAAACAAACAGACTGTCGCATTTATTATATTAGCATGGACTACCTGTGTAGCTACACAGCTGTTAAACACAGAGCTAGTATAGTGATAGTATTTTTCAACTCCCGAGGAATTTCCCAAAATCCCGTCTCAATGGTCAACTCCTAAAATATTACGCTTATAAAACCACCAAAACTGTAGGTGACATAGGAAACACAGGGCTGATGTCCTACTTCTCATTCTCCACACGTTTTCTGCGTGGCCCAACCAAATCTTCGGTATAAGTACCAGAATAACTAATAAGTAGGTACTACCGCTAACGGCATGCCCAAACATCAACGCCAGTCGTATGTGAATTGGCGTACAATACCAATCCATTCAACACTCACCCAATAAAGGGTTGATTAAATACGTCATTTATTTAGGGTTGTCGCGAGGCAGAGAAGGTAATTACGGGAGACCCTGAAGTCTGAAGACTTCCTATAGAGCGCACATTACAACGAGCTAGTACGCACGGCTAAATATCAAGCTATACAAAACCAGTATAGCTTGGCCTTGAATTGTGCGGAAAACTTTTACAATGGGAGGTCAGTCTAAACTGGATTTGTATAGCTTGATGTGTAGCCATGTGTATAACTACTGAATATTATTCAAATATTTTTGAAACTCTACGTGTAAGAAATAAATTATGTTCCATCATAACAGACTGTCTGTTTACCATTAACATTTCAAATAACATTAAATGAAGTAAAGTCAAATAAATGAAAGGGACAACTATTGCAGCGTAATATGAACTGTCATACTTCATTGCAATAGCTATCTCTTTCTATCTTTGTTCAAGTTTTTTACGGGGCTCTATACCTAGTGATTTAAAAACAATCAAATCAATGAGGATTGCTTTTTACTCTCTGGTTGTTTGTCTTTTCCAACTACTTTCGATTCTTTTTTCTTCTTTGTTGCTGGTCTTACAAACTTCGGGGACACTAGGATTTTCCTCAGGGTCGAATACAATACAAGTAATAACACAAATATCAAACCCGAAAAAAGGCCGTAGGACACACAAATATTTATATGATATTTTATATCAATATTTACCAATTGTCATTTATTATGCGTACAGCAAATAATACCGGTTGATCAATGTTATATAAATCATAGATTAACCTCTCCCACCGCCAGCGCTCTATAGATTATTCATACTCTAGATCGATCTCTCGGAATTAATACCCCTGTTTGTTATTTCGTTTATCTTAAGAATAATTGGGCGGTTATCTAAATATCCAATTTGGGTTTATTTTAATTTATATGATAAGAATTAAGAGCAGCGTCGTTAAATACGGACGCGATGAAAATACTGAGCATGACTGAAATTATTTAACACTAACTTTCCACCCGCGGCTTCGCCCGCGTATTCTGTACGTTTCTTTTCATTTTACGAGATATAGCCTATGTCACTCATGAATAATGTATTGTGCAGCTATTGGCGAAAATTTTTCAAAGTTGTTTCAGTAGATCCAGAGTTTACCTTCTACAACGTCACAAACTCACAACGTCACAAACTTAGGTAAAGTTTGTGACGTTGTGAGTTTATTTACTTTTTATAATATTAGTATAGAAGTATAGATTATATCTAGTGAGAAGGCGACGATAGATGGCGTTGTGGCTGATCATTGACTCTAGACGCAAAAAAAATTGGCACAGGATCTATAGTTCTAGACTTACCTGATCACATCTACATCAGGATATACGCGAATCTCGAACGAGTTCTTAGTGGAGTCAGGGTTCATTTTCGAAATGGCATTGTAATGCATTTTGGCGTCGATGGAGAGCTTCTCGATCCTGGTCGGCACGAAGAGACCCCTGGTGTCCTGGCCGATGATCTTCATTTGCAGCATGCAGTCCATGAAGGTGACCCAGTTGTTGACCCAGGAGAGACGACCACGGGTACCTTCGACGTTGCAGCCGAGAACCCCACGGAAGAGACCGCTGTATATAAAGAGAGAGATTGTAATTATTTTGTTTTTTTTTATAGTGATAATGTAGAAGTGCACATATTTTAAATAAAATATAGAAGAAAGAAAATGGATGAAGTATTTCGTATTACGATGCACTACATCTTATCACTACAGTCTCTAATGTTGATATTAATTGCCTAATTGTCAACTTATAGCTTAATTATTCTCAGTCAGTAGTTTGCTTAAAATAAATGTTTTACTTCCCTAAATAAGGTACAGAGTAAGTGTGGTGATTGAACTGAAGTACCTAGCTAGTTTGTTTGATTAAAACAGAATTTGTATGCTTATAATATTTAAATATTGTTAAGCCATCATTAATAATAAGGCCTATAATTTTTCTGAAGCATTTTGACTAAGTACAGGTTTAAATAATGAAGAAAGTAGTTAAACTTCACATAAAACGTAACGAGGAGGCTTCAACAATAAAACTGATAGGCGTTTCTCTTGACTCTTAAGAACCTCATACATTAATAGGCAACAAAATAAAAATTCACTTTACCAGCACAAAATAATAAACAAGCAATATAATGTTAGTCTACCGTTTAAAATATGAATGGTTAGATGGATGGTCTGGATGGTCTTTAATATTTTATAACAAAGTAATTTTGAAATTACTGACACTAATTCTAAGAACGTTCATTCATTCATTCAAAATTATTTATTAAACACTTTCTACTAAGTTATTAGTTGTACCTAAGTAATAAAATCGTGTTCCCATTTATACGTTTTGCAGTTTATATCAAAATTCACTTTAAGATTATCAAGTCAAAGGATTGAGATGAACGAATCTATCATTATTAATTTCTTTGTCTATATCATGAAACGCCGGCCCTGGGATTGAGTTAGGAAGCAATGGGACGTCATTATGGTAAATACGTTTTCTTTCTTTCTTTCTTTATGTAGTACCTAGAACAGTTATCCGAGAGGTGCGCGTTTCTCGTCTATTTCAAAGTGAGAAGTGCAAAAAAAACACCGGGGAGAGGGCACCTCTCCGCCGCCTTATTAAATAACCTATAACACACACTTTATCGATATCGATATATTTGCGTTTTCACAAACTTAAAAAAAATAGTTTCATCACTTCTTAGATGAGACTTCTTAGAGCGACGATCTCGCTCTACTGTTGAAGGCGCTGAGTACACGAAGATACGCTATAGGTTTACCTGTACTGGTATCCTCTAAGACGCAGTTCCTTGTAGAAGTCCTTGGTAAGCATGTGTTTGATGGTCGGGCCGCTGACTTCGGGCAAGTTCGGGAGCACTCGGTAGTCTTGTCCGACGTTCTTCTTGGCGTAGATACGACCGGTCACGATGGATGCTCCACTTTCAACGATCTAAGAGAAATGATCCCTAAATTATATATATCATAATAAAATATGTAACTAAAAGCCCAGTTGGTCCTTTCTACATTACCTACATTACCTTAACGAAACTTACAGTTCGCCGGAATGTTTAGGTACCATGTTATAGAGTGCGAGATTAGTGGTCCTGCTACGCTTGAAGTACAGTCGCCAGCAGGTCAAGGTATACACAACTGTCAAATTTCTCCAAATGATTTTAAACCTTAAATTGTTGAAGATAAAGTTCAAAATCAACTGAGAAAATTTGACATTTTGTGGTAACTTGATTTGCTGGCCACCGTACTATACTGATGCCTTTTCTTCCAAGATCGAGCAAAGGGTTATGGGCTTCTACTGAGAATTCTCAGTAGCAGCTCGGAGTTTGGATTTGTCGCTCTGTCACATGGGTCCTATACCCGTGAATTGTGGGTACACAGAGGTGTACCCACAATTCACGGGTATAGGACCCATGTCCATGATGATGGACAAACTTAGAAAGATATGGTATATAGGTTGAGGTAGAGACCTCAACCTATATACCATATCTTTCTAAGTTTCATTCCAATTGGATATCATAGTAAGCGATGTCTTACCTCAAAGTTACCGCTACCCTTCTGGATCATGATGATGAACTCCAGATTGCCTTCCTTGGGAATGTTGGTTGCTCTCTGGAAACGAACGTTCTCGAAGACCACCGACACTTCAGTGTAAAGCTCTCCCATCATCATGCCGAGTGTCTCCCACACCAGGACAAGGTAACCGGTAGCCGGGTACAGGTTACGCCCTAAAGAGAGATGATGTAAATAAGAGTCTTAGAGTAGCTGGAGAGCCTAATATGGTCGGTTTTGATGAATCATATTATAATTTATGTGATAATTACAAAATTGCTAAGGAATTCTACGGGTTCTAATTGTTCTAAATATGAATTGATTTCAAGGAATTGCTAAATTTGGCAGCCATTATGTGTGCATTCAACCAAACCGTTGTTTTTTGTCTAATATAATCTTCTTCTCCCTTCTTCCTTTTAAAGTGTTCCTGCACAATTTTAGGTGGTATTTTTTAGGATAGCTGTAAGAAAAGCACTTACCATCAACGACGTGTCCCACCATGTACTCGCTGTCTTCATCTACAATAGACATCCTTACGGTTCTCTCACCAGACTTCATCTTTTCTTGAGCTTTGTATGACGTCACATACCTGGGAGAAATATGTTTAATTACTTAACATTTTGAAACAATCCATCAGCAATACAGAAATTCCTTGTCGCGTCTAAAGTATGAATAAGAAAATATTCCAGACTATGGCAATGCAGTGCTTTCGATCAGATTTAGAAAAAACGGCGTTGCTTATATCTTGAAATTTGGATCCTATCTTCGCATTGTATCTTGTAAAGCGTTATTTGAGAGATTTCTATATTGTATCCAAACCAATTCATTACTTTGTATTTATTCCGAGAACACAAGCTATCGATTCACCGACTATTCAATTCAGAATTACTTTCAACAAGTGTTTGAACTTTGGTCGAGATAAATTCAAGTCCTAAGATATCGGAGACAAGAAGATTGTGTTTAGCTCTTGACGAATTGTAAGAGAATCAAATACCTACGAGTTGTTTGTTTATTAGGTTACAAATACCTGACCTTTTATAAGAGGCAACTCCTATATAGAAAATGTTTAAAGTAATTGAATCTGTGATCAGCAGTGATATCCTAGTGATATGACTATTGGACTGCCAAGTCATAAGTCTCGAGGCAAGACAAGGAACGCACCTCTGACTATTCTAGCTAAATATTCAACTATTGGCAGTATCTATTTGACTTACGATAAGGAAAGTAACAAAATGCGAGCAACATCGAGTAGCTTTTCTCAAATCATAATAAGAAACATTGGCACTTTTAAAAGCATGTTACCTCCTTTTCTTATGAGAATCCAATTACTCCGCAGTGATAGTGGTACCAACATTAACATCCCCCTTAACACATGATACAAGCAGTAACTGAGAATGAACATTTTTCAATGAGAGTAAAATTATTGCTATTTACGTAATACTAAAATCACAAACCATTTTAATTCCTAACCGCATTGCACCAATCTTAGCTCATCAATCATACAAAAATGGGACTGGCAACACAGTTCTCTTTGAAAAATGCCGCGCTAACGTCCCTGTATATTGAAGTCGGCACAAAGTGGCCACGATAGATCACACCCGGGTGATTTGTTTGTGGCTGTCTGACTGATAGCCAGCAATTAATATACCGGGCTCTTTATTGCATTTGAAGTTTTGCGTGGATATGGAGCAAGTTTATTGGAAATGTTGGCTAGGAATTTGAATGTATTTTGTGCATACTGGTTTCTCACACTTCGAATAGAATGGACATTGAAATAATACTACTTTTACGGACTTTATTGCCGTGACTATGGATGCTTTAAAGGTTCCAAAATATCGAGATTCCCTTCCCTTCTATGGTGGTAGGCCTTAACGATGGAAATCTATGTTCTTGAGATTGTTCTTTTAAATTGACTCTTTAAAGGAGAAATGACATGACTACCATTATATTGTATTTATATGCAGTAGTATCGTATTTCTTGTTATAAGCACCTATAAGAGAAATCAGGAAAAGGCTGGTACATATTCTTTTGGCGTAGATAAGGATTTTTTTATAAGTACAGCGAAGTAAAGCTATGCCGCTTATTTCATAAGAAGATGAAAAAAATAACACTTATATTTACAAAAGTTGATGTTGAAGAATCCTATACTAAGTAAAATAAAGTATTATTACCCAAAATGGGAAGCCAAACGTAAGAAAGAGTTTTTACAAAATCAACCTTAAGGGTGATCCGACACGGCTTTTACAAGTGGACAAAGTAAAAGAAAATGTATAAACTTACCAGTCTTCACTGTGTTCCCATTCTACGAGATGGGAGAGCATGGGCGTACCCTGTGACACGGGGAACGGTATGTGGGGGTAAATGTTGGCCAGGTGTGGGTTGAGGCCGGACTCGTACAGTCTGTGGAACAAAAAACCTCGTCAGAACTAAAAATAAACGTTTTTATTTCAAGATAGTCAAAATGGATTTTTAAGACCTATAAGATCTTATAAAGTAAAGATAGAAACTCAGTGTATTCTTAAAACTGCTAGAGAAAAATGAACTTCAAAATGATGCCTAATTAATTGGAAATGGTCCTTGGCCGTCTTCTAATGTGGAGTATTTATATTTGAAGAATATGTGTAATGTGAATTACTCACATATACTCCGAAGGGCCTGCTATAGGTATTATAGTTATAGGAATTGTTACAAGAGAAATTGTTTAAGACAGCCTGACATTTTCGTCCCTTTGTTCAATAAATGAAAGTAAAATAAATTCTAAATTACAGTTCAACAAAAAAAAAAGTAAATAATATGAACTCACTTTCCGAAAGCGGTGAACATGACTTGGACATTGTCCTTGTGGTTCTTCTGCGTCAACGCAATGTTGATGACGTCTTTCTTGAGAGACCTGCGCAGGATTGCCTGCAGCAGGCCGTGAGGAGCGATCTCAATAGTTATTGCGTTCTGGTGAATCAAACGAGCTGCCTCCTCGAACAAGACGGGGCTCTGCAGGGAAAAAATAAGGTGAAAATTTAACCATAACATACAATTTTACAAATTTGTGAAAAAAAATCACTAATTAGTTACCATCCAATACATGAACAGCCCAAACCTAACTCAAAAGCTGTGATCATTAATCAACCCAACATCTAGAACATAATTACTTATTTGAAGGGTCGATAGAATTACGTGTACCTACATACACACCCATAGCCTAACGGATTTTCGAAGTAACTTTCTAGCCGTCTATTGAGGTATTAAAATCGTCGTACAAACTTTTACTAGAAACAGCGTTAGACACTTCTGATTACGTTACAGCAGCCCGACAATAATCTTACGTAAGTAATGGTAATTCAATTTCAGTCTTTAATTGGGTTCTTACCAGCAGATTATTAGTGTGGTACTCAGCTGAAGATAGCTGGGCCTTGGCATCTTTCCACTGCGCTTGCGGCACAGATGTGGATACCCACTTTTCTGAGCGAGCCTTCGGGTTCTTGATCACTTGCTTCAAGTATTTTAGGAGCGTTGGACCTAAAGTAACATCACACGTTGATGTTAATCGATTCAAACTTAGAAATTTGATGGATATACTAATAATTAATAATATAATTAAAAACCAAGTTCGTGCAAGTATTAACCAACCCGGGCAAAAATACGAATCATCAGCATTTTAGTCAACTAAGTGAGACTTATTGTAAATAAATTTAATTTGGAGCTAAAAAACAAAGTTAAATCGATAAAACTGTTAACAAAGGACAAAAACTTACCAGCTTCAGAGATGTAGCGAGAGTGGTAGGCAATGTTAGAGCAAGGTACCTCCTTGGCGAAGATACCCTGAGCACTGAGCTTGGCGACGAAGGTCTTCATGATTTCAGCAGGACCAGAGATGGTGCTAGAGTCGGGGCCATTGCGACAGGCCACTTCGATCTCGGGCGGGCATAAAGTTTTGATCTGGATGGAGAAACGGCATTAATCACTTTTATGAAATGGTCAGTTGCTTTTGTCTTATAAGATATTTCATAATAAACTATTAATTATTATTTTGCAATATTAATATTATGGAAAGGCAAAATTTGCTAGTTTGTGAATGTAAGGATAATAAAATCTCTATAAGCTACAGCTTGTATCCCTATAAGATAGGTTTTGTTTTATTGCAATCACATCCACACAGACGAAGTTGCAGGGGGAAGCTATTAAATTAAAAAATGAGAGAAGATAAATCAGGAAGTATTTAATTTTATTAATTCTATAGGCACGATGAATGCTGATAAATTCTCAGCAAAGGGTGGCAAGACAAGATATAGAAGTAAGACTATAACGGTAACCAATTGAGATAATTACCTGACTGTATCCAAGACCGACAGCAGCCATGGATCCCTTGATGAGCTGTGTTTCGATGGAGGCCAAGCCTCTGCTATATGCTGATAAGATCATCTCCTCAGCTGTGAAGCAGCCGTCAGCGTACGCACAACCAAGCTCTCCTACGCTGTGACCTGAGATAGAAGATTAATAAGATTGGTTTAAGATTATAATAGCTGGTCCCATTACTAGCTCTTTTCTGAAGGCTCTTTTTAGAACAATACGCAACACTCTTTCTGGGCACTGTAATGCCAGTATCAGTATAACAAGGGATCTTCGTAAATACATTAGGAATTACCTGGGCAATTTAGATTTACCAAAAGTTATTTTCGTACTTCTAGTTCGACCCAAATTGACAAATGACTTTCTGTAATCGGTAATGCATCACAGGAACGATAGATACAATTATAGGAAAACTAAGGATCGCCAAAACATCTAGTGACTGTGTACATTATCCATGATTTTTCAGAAAGAAGGAATTTAAACATACCGATAATGTAGTCAGGTTCAATGCCAATGGTCTTCAGGACATCGGTTAGACCGATCTGCACCGCCGCAATACCGATGAAAGAGTTTAGGATGTTGTCATAGATCTTGGGGTCGGAGTCCGTGATAATCTTGGTCAGGTTAATGCCTTTAGGTGCGAGGGCTTTGTGGCACCTGATGAAACGATACATTTGTTAAAGGTAACTGCAAGTTTTGAATGTCCAACAAGGACTAAGATGCGTTATGTTTTCACCTTTTTCACGTGTACCGCAAAGTTTTAGGATTCCTCAAGTCACAAGTGAATACCGAACTTCCTCTACCGAACTTCCTTCTAGATAAGTTTACTCAATCGTTGATCGCAATGGAACTCGAATTCAAGTGAATACTAAAAAAAGAACTTGGTTCTGATAGTATTTGAGATTTGTTGTAAAGTTAGCCAGAAACGCCTGACAAAAAATATCGTCTTAATAATATTCTGCTTTCTTTATTTTTATTTATCGCTAAGATCAAAATAACTGAATGTATGGAAATACATAGTAGCAGATTTTGTCAAAAATTTATATACTCTTAGAGATGGACCGATTCGGAACAACACAACTATTTATAATAGCTTCGGGAAATAAATTGTAGTCACTTTTCCTGATCCACTTACTTCTCAATAGCAGCAGCAAAGACCGGAATCCTCATGAGCTCCTTGGCCATTCCAGACCATTGGGATCCCATGCCGGAGTACACGAACCATACGGGGCGGCGGACTCCAGAGAAGTATTCGATCTCGCGAGCAACCGACACGGCCTTAGTTGGAGTGGACTCTGCAAGAATAGGATTGGTTAGTCTATCTACTTATTGGAAACTGGAATTATGCTGTATGGAAAGCCAAAATTTTCCTAAGCTAAAGTACATTGAAATCGATTATACCGAGACCAAGAAAGGCTGCTGGCAGGGGTTAGATAAAAAAACTGAAGATCGGGCGATGTTGGCCTTCGTCCAGCAGTGAGTGAATACGGGCTAATGATGGTGATGATGATGAAGCTCTTAAAATTCTATAAGTACACTGTGTCCAAGTACGGATTACTTCAGGATTTCGATAAAAAGAAAACCAATGTAGCGTGCCTTGGAAGGGCCCTGTATCACATTTAGGTAGTTAGGCGGCCCAAATGAAGGGTAAAGATTTTGGTCAATTTTATAACCTCCTCCCTTTTCTGTTTAGTTTATTGTCAGACGGTTTTTTTTTTCCCTGGCAGCACGAGATTATGTAATATTGTGCTACGCCCCCGAAGAAAACCTTTTTCGCAAAACTCACCCAATAAAGTGTATCCCCTCACGACATGTCCAGCAATGTCGTCATCGTGGACGGCATGTAGCAGACGAACGAGCTCAGCGTCCACTGTCCTCGACTCCAGGTCATCCAAGATCCTGGCTACAGCAGACTCTGTGCGGCCTGAGGTGCAGACCAGACGAGGAAGATCGTCGGCCGGCATACCTTTGTTGACCTGGTGGAATAACGGTAATATGTAAGGGAAATTGCCTGCGCAGTAATTATCGTAAGCGGTAGAAAGCACGTTTTTTTTAAAAGGCTCTTGTTCTATTGCACTTGTATGGTTCTGACTTAAATATTTAAGGAAATTAACATCAGCAGTGTCTGAAACAGTTTAAATTTAGGGACAGTGTATAAGTGTAAATATCTTTTACTGCTCATTGGTCTAATAGTTAGGTAATGTACCGAATATAGAATAGAAAAGCTATTATTTAGAACCGAGTCACGGAGGTTTTAAAATATTTAGCGTACCTGTAGACTAGAATTTAAAAAATAACTATTAAAATGATTAATAAAAAAGTTGGATTGTATGTTGTGTAATATATATAGTGAATACTCATCAATCACATTAGTTAAGTTAATTGCCAGTTTCCAATAACAATCAAAACTCGTTTTATTTGATGTTTCATCAGCAAAAACAAAAGCGGTCGAAATCAATAGATTGGATATCAAATCTGATATAACTTTGTAAACTTTTGAAACTCGATGTTGGAAACGAGTCTTTTAGTCCACGGACTTAATTAATGTGGCTTCAAAGCGTAATTGATACCGTTTTGATGGACAGAACAATTTGTTTTGGTTAATTAATTACAAAAATCTTCTTGTTCAGGTACCTTTCAACTTAATTAAAAATACTGTGATGATTATACTGTTAGTTGATGTACCAATACTCGTAAGATTTTTTAAATATTAGAGTAAATTAAATAAGATACAATTACACAATAACCAAAAAAAAGTCATGAAAAAGGTAACAAAAACGAAATTCAAATTTGTTCAAAACTTTAATGGATGATATCCCTATTACCTACAGACAGTGAACGTACGATATAGGTACTAAAAGATGCCGTCAAGCTTTAGTTGGGCCATACAAATTCAATAATAACACTCGTTTTGGGGGACAGAAAACATTTTCAATCATGACTAAAATATCACATAACTCTGACAAAACTTTGACATGGCATAGACCCCATTCTCAAATATTTAGACCACTTACCTTGTCTCTAGCGACATTCTTCAGTAAAACGTGGGCGTTAGCTCCTCCAAAACCGAAGCTGTTGACTCCAGACATGCCCCTGGACCAGGGTGTTTTGTCTGTGACCACCTGCAGTCTCTTCTCGGCCAGAGCCTTAACTCCTTGACGAGGCACGTTGTAGTTCAGATTGGGGGGAATGTAGCCCGTGCTGTAGGCGATACACATCTGAAAAGAAATGGATTAGTAAACATCGCGTTTTCTTTGTTTAAAGAAATTGAATGATTGTGAATAACTATTTGACTGCTCCGTTAGTCTGGTGGTCCCAAGCGCGACTGCTACGCTAGATGTCCTGGGTTCGATTCCCAGGTCGAGCAAAGTGTTATTGAGAATTTCTATGAAATTATCTGTAGCAGTTCGGAGTCTAGATTTGTGCCCGATGGGCTCGCCCCTCGCCCGCCTCTATTACATGGGACCTAAACATACTGGCGAAAAGTGGGTGTACATTGGTACGTACTGGTACAGTGGTACTCGTATCGATTCTTGTATAATGTACATAAAATTTAAACCGGCAAACTGTATTCAAAAATGTTTAAATTTAAGTAACACAATGTATGGTTGTCTCTTGGTTACACAATAAAATATTATATTATATTATTATTGGTACTCCTCAGCCTAACCTTTCGGGGAATACAGGCGTGATAGTAACTTATGTCATGTTATGAATAATTTTTTTATAGCTATTTTGAGGTCTTGGATTCCCAGGTCTCCAAAATTCCCACATTCCCAAAATACAGTCGAACTGAAGATCTAACAAGGGCATAAAATAATAAAAAATCAGGAAAACAAAATTCAATTAGCTATTTCTTTCGGTACTATAAATTTTTAATCTGCATAAAATCATTTACGTCTACCAATATTAATTCTATTAGAATGCTCACAGGAATACTGCTCACCAGATCAGCCCCGTACAATTCCCCATAGTATTTCCGGACTCCGCTCAATCCTATCTGGGAGCCGTTATAATTAATGTTATCATACCAAAGTAACTTCACAATTTATGTAAGTACAGTTAGCAAATCAAATATATTATAAAGAAATATTTATTTCTCACCACAATATAAAATTCAGATTTCATAAGACTGTTACATTGCTAACATTGTAATATGACATATTGTAGGAGATTGCGAAAGCCTGTTTTTCAGGTCACCAGGATTCCACACCGTGATAAAATATTAAAACTAAAACTAATTCGGAGAATGAAATTGCATTGGGGAGTGCAAGAAATAAATATACATGAATATATCAGATAAATATGTATCTATAAATAACAAACTATTAGTATCGATAAGCATTCGATGAATTATATTATGATTCCACATAAGAAATTAGGTTTAACTATTACCTAATTTTAAATATGAATTGATAAAAAGGAATAAAAGGAGCCCTTGTAGAACCAATCTGTTATCTGTATCTGTCTTTTCTTAAAGTAAATAAAAGACTAAAAAGGCCGAAGAGAAAGTTTGTTTTCAATAGCAGCTTGGAGTTTGAATCAAGCGTGATGGTATATTTATTATATTATTTTCTAATATGTCTTCTACTACTACAATTCAAAACTTACCTTTGCAATAGAGCACAGACCGGAGGCAGGCTCGCTGTGTCCCAGGTTCGATTTGACGGAACCGATCAAGAGGGGGTCGCTGCGACCCGTGCAGAAGATCTCATCGATAGCTAACAACTCCTCGGGATCACCGACTTTGGTACCTGGAGACAAGGAAAGAAATGATGTATGTACATACATCTACTCTTCAAAAACGTGAGACCATAGTTTTAAGTTCGCATGTTACCAACTCCGAAACGGGCGAGCCTATTGTCATTAATAGGGCACAAATCCAGACTCCGAGCTGCTACAGTTAATTTCATAGAAAAACCCAGTAACACTTTGCTCGACCTGAAGATCGAACCCAGGACCTCAAACGTAGCAATCGCGAATATAGCAATAGCTTAGGACCAATAGACTAATGAGGCAGTCACCTTTTTCAAATCTAATAATTATAGAAATAAGTACCTAGGTAAAGTTAATATTCTGTAATTTTTGACTTAATTCATTCACTTGAAGATAAAGTGCGTTGGTATTCAGAGTTCTATCGATAAGTACGTTAATAAATTAATTAAAAGGGCATGAAATGGCTACACGTAAAAAAGATCAAAGAGTGGAATATTACAGTCTAAAATTTCTGCTCAAAACTTTGATTGAAGTTATTATGTGATGAATTAAATACATGAGACTTTTTCTGCTATGGACAGGACGAAATATATAGTAGGTACCTAATGGGAAATGAAACAACTTAGTAGTACGATATCGGAATCAATTAATGTTTTAATACTAGGATGACGTGACTAGATTGCAAACTGTACTTGATGATCTTAAATTATTAATAACATTTAGTTCTGATAATCCTAGGCCAAAAAGGATAAGGCTAAGGAGCTGAGCAAATTTTCTTTCGAATGCAACTTACGCTAAAAAAACTGCACAATTGCAACTAGTTAAACTTAACCAAGTCCAAGACTAAATTCTGCCCTGCAAGTTACAGAACTATACGCTATTATTTAATATATTTTTGATTCGGTTCCATATAAATTGAACTGATGTTGATGATCCGTTCTAAAGATACATACACCCGAAAATACTTATTCTTAAAACACTTAATTTTTCATTATTTAATCACGTTATATTTATATTATTTTATTCCTAAAGTTTCGGATCTACTACAGGATCCATAGACTGAGGTGTTGGTCGTTTTGATGTTAAAACAATTAAAACAGCTACCTATCTATTGTTTTTATTAATAATGATCTTGTCAATATAATCCTGAAATAAAAAGTAGTTTTTATAATTCATATTCGCGTAAGTGTCAAAAACCAGTGTTATATCATGTCTTGATGTTAGAGTGTGTAGTGGTCGTTGTGAGATGTTGCGTTAGATAATAAGAATGTATCATAGTTTATAGTGCAATAGTACCTACATAGGTAATAGTAGTCTCTAGTCTTAGTTGAAATGAAATGAAATGATATTTTATTTCTGTAAATAGATCTTCCAAGACACTTTTACAAGTCGTTTTTTTTTACATTTTTTTTAACTACATGGCGTCGACGTTTCCTATCTGACGACCTCTGAGAAGAAACGTCGAAACAAACTCAGAGAATCATGGTCTCTTTTAAAGTCCAGACAATAGTTATATTATATGCGAGTTCAATTGTGATAGTTATATATTTGTATACGCCATACATGCCAGAATATGATGAAACTTCATATTGCTTTTAGATCCTAATTTACCATATTCGATCGAATAAATTATTTGATTTGATTGAAATATGGTTAGTTAGTTTTGGTGCGTCCTAAGGCACGTTCTGAAATACGCATAGATAGAGGCACGTCTAAGAGTTGTACTAGTTCTAACCGTCCAGCCTAGTTGTAATCGTTTTGTCGGTTGTTTGTCAAACTTTGGGATTCCGGCCATAAATATGTTGGTGTCATGTTGGCTTCTAAACTCAACCCAAACTTGTATCACACTATCTTTGTGAATACAATTTAGAAGAAGATTTGAATAGGCATGTTCAGCTATGTTAAAATGGCCGCAAATACAAAGAACGAATACAATTTTTCACATTCAAGGGGGTTAGATATAGGTAATGCAGCGTTTTTAGCCCTTTGATTAAGATGATCCTATAAATTACCTATGACAGCCTTATAAACTTTTCATTTATTATTTTAAATATTTTTTTTTTTATAGTAGGGGGAGGCAAACGAGCAAGCGAGTCACCTGATGGTAAGTGATCATCACCGCCCATGGGCACCTACAACACCAGGGGGGTTGCAAATGCGTTGCCGGCCTTTTAGATACGAATAGGCTCGCTCGCTTCTAATGTTATCTCCACTGAACGGCTTTATTTCTTGTCTATGCAATTACCATCACAAATTCTCTTACACAAACACCCAGACAGACAGGCAACATTTACCCGTAGGCCATAGAAATATATCTTACGTGGGAGAATCGAATCCGCATCAGAAGCATATCATTCAAGACTTTACCATTCGTGCCGTAAATGTATGAAATACTGTCAAAATTAAACCAGAAAACTACAGTAAAAAATATTTGCCACAATTCTTTATTCATTTATTAAATCAATTTCTAAGATAGGTTTAGTGAACGATATATATCTAACTACATAGATATAAAGCTGACGTGAAGTGAACAAAATCCTATACAATGCGAGGTATGTTTATATTTTATCGTAGTTGTGTATCCATTTGTTTGTGTCATAAAATATATGTGATTCACCAAAAGTGGCTATTTCAAGCCCCCGAGTGCGGTACGTTTTAGCAATCAAAACCGTCTAAAAGCTTGTAAAACTTTGCTTTTATATTTTAGAGTGATGCTGCGACATTTTTATCATAAAAGTGTTTTATTTTCACATTTTAGAGTACTCTGCGTGGAGATGTAACGTTTCCTGTTAAGACTGCTTTTAGTTTTAGAAAAATGTATTGTAATATTTATATTCCTTGAATATATTCTCACTTAACTACAACAAATCAAATCAAATATGTTATTTCAAATCGTCCATTATTACAGGTAGTTTTGAAATGTCAAAACAGTTTTGACTGCCTCTTTAGTCTACTGGCAACTGCTACGCTAGATGTCCTGGGTTTTTTTTACAGGTCGAGCAAAGTGTTATCGAGTTTTTCTATGAATTTTCAGTAGCAACATGAAGTTTGGATTTGTGCCTGGTTGCCTGTTTGTTAATGGCACTAAGCTCGTCCTCAAGTATTCTGCCAAGAATGACAATTGACACTATGTACTACGAGTATCTGCTACGAAAACAATTATTAAGAAAAGTTTGAATAATTGATGTCGCAATTCCTACTGCCATGACCCAAGAATGTGTTATTGACGTAAAATTTTGGAAAATAACAAAAAAAATTGAATTTGGCGCCAAAAGCGGAATGATCCTCCTTAATGTATAAAATTAAGAACCTAGTATAATTTGAAAGAGAAACTCAAAATGGCAATATTTGGACTTCTGCCACTATTGGATTCCGTCAACAATATCATGTCATGGTTTTGCTTTCTAAGGTTTGTTTAAAGAGGTCAGGAAAATGGCCAGCGCAAATATGTAAATGTAAGGAGAAAACAAACAAAACTAATTGTCAGTACCTGTAATGTTGTGTACTTTGTACCTGTGGCGGCCATTTTAGTTTTGCGGTTTCCACAAACAGGATTCAAGTCACGAAATGTAAGTAATTTTTAGTATTATGTTACGGTTTTATATGGTTTTAAACCAGCTCTTTCGCGGTTCTACTCGCATTTTAAAGGATGTCGACAACAGCATCTCTAAATATAGATAAAATTTAAAAACTGTACCTGTCCCCTGTCGCCCCTATTATAACAAAAAAAAAACATCATAATATAGTTTTCTCAGAAGGGAGTGACAAAATATGCGGCATAATAGGAGTTTATAAACGGCCGTATCTTTTTATTACATTGACTTAGAAGTTTGATTTTTTTACTGCTTAAAAGGATGGCAAACTTGATTATTTGATTTTAATTTCAACTTGATACCTTCTCGCGTTTCTGAGAAAAATGGTTTAGACAGACGGACAACAAAGTGATCCTATAAGGATTCCTTTTTTCGTTTTTGGCACGTAACCCTAACAACCTCAAACCCACTTCACCCACAGTATTTGCATGAAACTTAATTTCATGCTATGCTTTGCTATAAAAGGCGGTAAACACAGCACTTCCTACTGTAAACAATTGTTGAAGCGCTCAAAAGTGCATTTTTAATTTAATGTTGGAGTGCCCTTAACTGTGCTTGGAAAGTTTTCTTATCTAGGTTTTTTTACTTTTTTCTCCCCGGGATTTCACTTAGCAGATGCTTTCTTTTTTAAAAGTTTTGAGAAATGGCTGTAGCATGACTAATAAGGTGTTAACGCGAAGGCAATGAATAGCGTGTCTCATTTATATTACTGGCACCCAACTAACTTGCAAGTATACCTACTTTGATCGTTTTACATACATTTTTTACTTTGGAAAGTACGATGACTAGACTTTTTGAAGCTAAGCAGACGGTTTGAAATATTTCGAGCGACATAGAGGACAAGACGAAGAAAATTGTAATATGTAGGTATATTGTAAGTTTCTTTATTTTTTTTTAAAGAAATCAATTCGCGTCGGGATCCAAGTTGTATAAAAATATTTTCCCGCTGTATACCCTTTTAAATCTCTAGGTTTTGGCAATTTTTATATGAAATTTTTTGCTCACTCTATACTCTATACTTACTCATATTTTTTTTTGAAGGTCGATTACAAAATTCTATAATTTTCAGTTTGTCTACTTTTGCAGTTATGATACAGGAATATTATCGTTATAAAAAACGAAACCGAGTAATAGTGACTTATAGTGTTTCTTTCACTACAGCCACCAATTTAAAACCCCATAAAAAGCTAGACACAATAATAGCAATAACTTTTGTCTTTCTTTGAAATCGATTAAAAACGCGTCATCATCAATATACCAACAACAATTTTATTTATTATCCCACTGCTGGACACGTGTCTCCTCTCAGAATGATAGGAATTACGCTATAGTCGAGCACGGTGGCCTTATATGGGTTAGCAGACTTCACACGCCGCCGCCGTCAAGAAAATCTCTCGGGCATGCAGGTTTCCTAACGATGTTTTCTTTCACCGTTAAAGCGCGTGATAATTAATGAATAATACATTCGAAAAGTCAGAGGTGGAACTCAAGACAACTCGGGACCTTTGACTTGGCATTACAACCTTCATACTACTGCTTATCAAAATGTGTAGCGTTTATTTATATACTTAAACAATGAAGTGAAATGGAATTCCCTTAAGCCCCTAACAAATAATTATGGTCACGGAGATCGGTGGCGGAAAGGTCAAGGGGTAATCTTACCCTGTGGCATCATTGTGGTTACCCAATTTCAGCCAGGCCATATTAGGTACTTAGAGTACTAACAAAGTTGGTTCTACACTGCGTCAATTTAAGTTACGTACGTACCTACGTACGTAATTTAGAAAGGAACTTAAAATTACAATATTAGGACACGTCGCCTTCTTTGTACTTTGATATGGATTTTATCGCGTTATATTTATTTTATTCTATTCACTATTACTTTATTTTTTTAAAGCATACTAGCAATGTGAGTCACCCATTACTAGCGATCTTGTTAACCCCTCGTACTTAGCTAAATGCTTGTGTTACGAGTGGGTTCACGTCGGTAGTGGTGAAATCACGTGGTCGGTAATGGGTGGGTTTCGAACCGGCAACCACATGATCGCAAGTCTGACGCCCTAGCCATTAGGCTACCTCCACTTTGAATTATTTTTAATAATAATTATCAATATAATGCGATAAAATCCGTAATAAACTGTTTTATTCCAATGTCTTATATTCGCGTGTTAGACAAAGAAAATTGCTGAAAATAGAAGTAAGCCCCTTACCTGTGCCGTGAGCCTCAACGAACTCCAGTACTGACGGAGGGATGGAGCACTCCTCGTAGAACTCCTGGAGCAACAGCTTCTGGATGTGACCGGCTGGGTACGTGATACCCTGTTCTTTGTAGCCGTCGCAGTTCGTTTTGGCGTGGAGAAGCTGAGCGTATACCCTGATAGAAGAATTCATGTCAGAATAAAGCCGAAACATTTATGGCATAAGAATTAACGAAAGACTTGCGCAAAATGAACAAGACCCCGGAGGATATGGAAAATGGAGAAGACAACAGAAAATATAATAAAGTGCCTTTATTGTCATAAACCTGGACCTCTAGCTGTATCTCAATCCCTCGCCCACTATCACAAGACATATGTCACTCTCTGCGTTCTTAATATTTATTAAAGAAACTTCGAAAGAAAATTTTGTATCTACCTAAAATAAACATGTAAGTGAACATATAACGTCAATATAACGCGATAAAAGCCGTAAAAAGTAGTTTTATTTCAATGTAAGTAAACATTTTATTTAAGGTAGATACAAAATTTTCTTTGGATAGACTAGCAGGTTCGTCAGTAATTCATTATGGATTTTTAGTGATGCAATTATGACCAATAATAGATTAAAAAACAGAAGTTAACTTGTTTTTTTTTTGCTTAAAATTCTATTTTGTGCCCGTAAAAAGTATTAATTTTGAAAGAGAGTTGGAAATAGAAGAAGAAAGAGAACCCTAAGCTTCTTTCTATCTTACCTTCTGGAGTCTTTGGCCTTCTGTAAGAAGCAAACAACGATAGCTTCTGAACGCGCATAACCGTTCGCACTGTTGTCAAAACACTTGCATCTGCCGTCCGGTGATAACACTCCCAATCTAGACGAAAAATAGAAAAAAAAGTATAGAAATAACTTTTATGAACGCCCGATTTCTGGAAAGCTTACATTGCAATTTATCTAGGCCGCTTCGTGACCCCCAAGAATGTATCCTAACAGGCATTGCACAGAAGGGATTCTGAAGTGGTATTTTAAGAGGACATAGACCCTCCTCCAAGTGCTAAAAATTGCCTGCGAGTGCCGGTCACCTTTTGAAGGTTTCCCCCAGTAAACAAAAACATATTACTGTGACAATCTTGTCTGCAAAGTAAATGTAACAAACTAACAACCTTAAAATAAGAAATGTCCTCTCTTGAAAGTAAAAACTTCTAACGTAGTTTACTTTTCTAATGCACTTTTTCTTAGTATGAGACGAGACACTCACATCCCGATCATTCTATAGAATGTTTAATGCATTTCCTGCAGTGCGTCTCTCTTTATTAAATTAAAAGACTTAAGCCTCCTTATAGCACAATTGGCCTATAATGTTCTGCTGGGCCACAGGCCTTCTTTCGGTCAGGGAAGCTCTCATTTGCTTCCCCTTTTTTATGAAGTCAGGGGTCATGAAACTCCGCAACGATCTCGTACCAATACAAGGAGGACCTACCAATGAAGTTTGTATTTCCGTACCTGGAGAACTGCAGTGATACATAAGGATGTAGACACAAGTTGGAACCTCCAACGATGGCCGCGTCACAATGACCATCACGGATGGCCCTGAAAGCATGCTCCAAGGCATACAGAGAACTGGAGCAAGCAGAGTCTACTGTGTAGGATGGGCCGGTCACTCCAAGCCAGTAGGAGATACGGTTGGCCAACATAGCACGGGAGCATCTATAAAGAAAAAAAAATTGAAAAATACACTAAAATAATAAAGATCGCTAAGCATTACTAAATAGCCGTCCTTAAAAACAATTTGCACTTGATATGATAATGAAAATGTAAAGAACAAAATATCAATTTATTCTCCCAAAAGTCCGAACATTAAGACAACGAAAAACTGTTCAGCTTTTGTGCGTTTCATCAAGAATTGTTTGTGAATAAACCATATACAAAAGTCTGTGCCACAATAAAGTAACTGACGCTTCTAAGACATAGCGTTTAATGTTTTTGGAGAAGATTGTGAAGGGATGTTCTGTCCCTGTCCCTCAAGAGTGTTGGTTTAGAAATCGTATGGCACATCGGATTGTGACGTCACAAGCCGTTAAAGTGCGCACTCTGTCTAGCATAAAAAGAAAATACTCATAACTTCCTTATTTTTTAACCAATTTAATTGTGATTTTATTAATGGCCCTATTTATGGTAAGGAGTTTTATGAGACCATCAAAAATGTACAGTCAATTAGCCTATTTATAGTTGCATTAAAATGAATCACAGTTTTACACGTAACACTTGGAATGAGATCTAAAATACAGTACCAAAACTAAAACAAAGGAACAAAGTAATAAAATTACTCTATAAAATAACTACGCTAAATTTTAAACGCTTTTGTAGCGAGATGCAATTGTAATAATGAACGTTGAATGGAGTCCGCGTCTGAGGTGCGAAGTTGCTGTAAATCGCTTCCCGCTGTTATTATGTTAAAATTAATTTAATGGCTATGTAGGTTAACATTTTAATTGTTACAGAAATATATCATTTTATTTTACAAGTTCCCTTCATTTTATTTTTCTCCTAACTGCGTGTACGCTGTGATTCATCTGAGGTCCAATTTAACTCCCCCTAGTCAGTGAGTTTTACAATGTCTCTGAACACGCCTATGATCGAATATGAAAGTTACTACTATTAACATTGCGTCGCGTTTGGTCGGTTCGATGACCACCCAAGGCGGATTTGTGCGGTCTACGTATATTTATTTTGACTCTGAATGTACTTTGTGCGCTTTAATTGTGCGTATCTTAAAAAAAAATAAAGAAGTAAGATTTGAACTTACCCAGTAATACCGAAGCCATTGACCTGCATCTTCTCGTAGAACCATGTCTTCTCCGACTCTGAGAAGCAAGCCCCCACGAAAACACCAGTCTTTGTGTCTCTAAGTTCTTTGGGGTTCACACCTGAAAAGAAATGCATAATTTAAAAAAATGACAAGATATTAGAAAGATTTGTTATGGCCAATCGCATGGTCTTAACTATAATGGAAGGGAAGTCAAGTGTAGTTTTTTATCCATACGAGTCTTTAAAACCTTGCCGCTTCCCTGGCAGACGATCCATGAAGATATTCTGTACCACAAAAAAGGGGACTTATTAACTGCACTGGTTGTTTCTGCCACCAAACAGTATTTAATTGGTAAATAAGTTTATTTGAACGCGCTATTCTCTTGAACTAGTCAGATCCATGAAAAAATCTCTAATATCTTGAAGAAAATTATAAGCTATTAAATATGGCGCTACGACACTTAGAAGTATGGTTACCCGGCAAAACCACAGGGCAAAGCAATGTCAATATAATTTACACTATATTCATTTGTCAGAATGTCAGAATGTCAGAATTTCTTCAATCTCTTCATTCTCTTCGTCAGAATCTTTAAAAAAAAACGTTGTCACCCAAAAGCCAGACTCAGAATAAATACCCCAAGTCAAACAAACCACTACGTAATGAGCAAAACGTTTCACCAATTAATAAGATTCCCTTTATCTTTTACCTTCCACAATTCAATCTTCCATTTTATTTCTAAAGCCAACATTCTTATTGGCGCCCAACGTGGGACCTTTGAAGATTACACAGTAGAAATTAGAAAGCTCGATTCCTTCAAATAACCAAAAATCTACGTGATCAGGTCCACTTCTAAAGTTTTATTATCAAATTTAAATTCTTCGGGCCTGTCGCAAAGGCAATATTGAGTTATAATTACTCTGTGGAATGAAACTTTTAATGGATGTAAAGATAACGGGACCGTTGTTCGCTTGGTTCAGAAATGACAGTTAAATGGCTTTATTGTGCCTTAGATAACATTTCTTTATTAGTCCTTTCTTTGGTGAATTAATTTTGTGGGTATTATTGTTTGCTGTTGTAATAAGTTTATATACATAATCACGCCTGTTTTTCACTGAGGTAGGCAGAAACCACAGACCGCCACTTACTAAGCTTTTTGCATAGGTACTTCTTTTGCTTCTTCTACGATAAATACTTTTTCTCATGCCTGCACTCCATATGGGGTAAAAATCTTTTTGAAGGACGTCCCCAATAACATCCACGTTCTAAAACGTCTTTCCCTACGTTTTCGCTAACATTGGCTTGTAGAAAACTGTAAGTTGCTATGATATGCTTAAAATGCTGCTATGCTTTGCTTATATATACTTATAATTATGCTTATCTTTAACCTTTACATGTTTTTTATTCATTAAAGATTGTTTTGTATTCTGTTCATCATCATCATCATCATCGACACATAATGTCTCAATGCTGGGCACGGGTCTTCTCTCATAACGAGAAGGATCAGGCCAGTTGTGTTGTATGGTGTCGTTGTATTCTGTATATGATTGTTAATTGCTGAATGAGACACGTCTATCGACAATCTAGAATAACCCTGCGCTTTTATACGGCATCGTAACGGCATCATAATATGTTTTATTTTGAATCAACAGAGATGGCGCTGAATTTAAAAAAGAGAATTATTTGTTTCTAACGAGCTCATTCCCGCTGCAAACTTTGCCTACAATCTCGCATAGTCAAAAGAACATGTCAAAGGAACGTACGGAAAGAGTGCGTCTTTTGAAGCACTTCAGGAATGCTTTAATTGCTCTAATTAGCATCTTGTAATACTTGGTTTATTGCTTTGAATAGAATAATAACACGCCTATGCAAAATACCTATTTAACCTGTTTTGGTAAAAATAGGGCCCATGAGCAGGCAAGTGCGGTTTCTAGTAGTAAGAGTCCGACATACCATGCCGCCTTCCCAGGAGGAGGACGCAGAAGATTTACCGTACTATAGACATAGGTACTCCTCTGCCTAACCCTTCGTAGAATAAAAAGTATGAATCCTATTAGACTAATCGCTCCCCACCGTCTGTCTGTCCCTATGTGTGCTTAAATCTTTGAAACTACGCAACGGATTTTGATACGGTTTAAATAGATAGAGTGATTCATGAGGAAGGTTTTTATGTATAATACATAGATATATAAGAGTATAATGCATACATGTACAGAAAAGTCGAGTGGCCACGCGGGCGAAGCCGTGGGCGGAAAGCTACTATAAGATAATTTATTTTAACAATACAACGCTTTGGATCTGTACTGTAATGTTGTATTATATTATTTGAATAAATTCATTAATTGATATGGATTTCTAAGATTAATTCCAATATTTTCTAAGTAACCACCAGATAATTGCTATAATCACAACATTTTCTCACATAATTTCCACAACACTTGCTCGACTTGTCCCAACTGTACTTAGTTTCAATTAGCTGTCGAACTTTGCGGAAGCAATTAGAACTTTAATCATAAGTAGCCGCGCGATGTTATATACGAGCAGGTGGCTCTATTTATTTACTTTGATTTATGGTATGAATGGAAACCTCCTGGAGCGGTGTCGTAACGCCTTAGTATATTAAAAGACAGAAATGTGTTGCTGGGAAGTTTGTTTTGCCGTTTCTTCTTTCTAGATAAAAACCTAAGAGGCAAAGGGTGGGCGTTTTGGGGGCTGTCTTTTATGTTTAAATGACGTTCAAAAACCTCTGTCTTGAAAAAGGATTTTTTTACTTTGACTTTATTTAGATTTGTATTTGGATTGCCAATAGATGTTCAAAAAGTACTTAGTAGTCTTCTTGAATACATTATTTGATTTTACACAAATATAGAGCAATTTGCGTTAGATAAATGCTTATCTATTCTCTTTGTAACATACCATCATGCCATTTATGGGGAATAAAGGCATGAGGCATTTTTTATAAAAGCTAACTAGCAATGTGTGTCGCACATTACTAGTATTCTTGTTAACCCCTCGTACTAAGCTAAATGCTTGTGTTACGAGTGGGTTCACGTCGGTAGTCCTATGGGTGAGTTTCGAACCGGCAACCGCATGATCGCAATTCCGACGCCCTAGCCATTAGGCTACCGCCGCTTCTCAATTCTCATTAGGTTGTACATTAGCAGTTACTACTCTGCCTAACCCTTTGGGAAAAAACGGCTTGATGGTAGGTTATTTTATCAATAAATATGAAACTTGCAAATTGTTCGGGTGACGTATTTTAATTCTTCCGAGTGGTTCGACTCGATGTAGACAAATTGGCCTCATTACCGCCACGAAAGGCAGCGAATCGGTTGAAATAGGCTTTGTGTTTGTTGATATACTTACAGTTTCGAATTCGATAATTGAATTGCGGAAAACAGAAACGGAAACAGAACTGGGAATAAAATATAACTTATTAATCCTACAAACCGAATAAATAACCTTCATTATAAAATATTTGCAATGAGAAACGGATGTGTGGTGATAATACGTTGTACCTATTATAAATTCATTGTTTTAATTTAATAATTTGAGCAGCATTGAGTTTATGTAATACAGAATAAACTAAAATTTAATTTCGTAGAAACGAAATGAAAACTAAGTATATTTCCGCGAAGCAGAGGTGTGCCTAAGTAGGGAACTGATAAAAGGGGATTATGGGATTTTTTGTCTCGAAATCTTTTTAAACTGGGATATGAAGCTTTCTGTCCACGTAGCCAGATTTTATTAGTTAGTCAAAGGTATAATCAAATGTTTTCCGTCAATTATACCATATTACAGCTACTTTTAACTTTTTAACCTTCAGGGAATACAGGCGTGATCGTATGATATGGTATAAACTGAAACTGCGGAGCCGATTTCAGTAATAATTGTTTCACCGTTAGAAAGCTACATTAATCAAATATAATTTATAAAATGTGCTGCAGCAGCTAAAAAGGCGAAGGTTAGATTACTCACCAGCATCAATAACAGCTTCATAAGCCTTTTCTAGCAGGATCCTGCACATGGGATCCATGGTATGGGCTTGCTTATAATGAACGCCGAAAAACGACGCGTCGAATTTATTTACATTGTTGATCTTGCCAGTACGCTGTGGGATCTCAGGATGAGCCAGCTTCCAACGACGAGAGTCACCGGAGATTAAGTCCACCTGAGATGAGAAAGGTTTTTGTTAGATTTGCTGTAGAGTCATTGAATTGAGGCTGTTTTATATCTCCCATAAGAGCACAAGCTTTAGGCTCCAGGTTTGTAGGGGGCAAAATAAATAAAATGAATAGGAGGAGGAAAAATCAATGGATTCTTCCAATTATCAAATGCAGAGATAGAATCAAACGTATTACATAATCAGCTTATAATGTTTCTACTGCTGGGACACAGGCATCCTCTCGGGGAGGAGTGGGCTGTAATCCACCACGATGGCCCAGAGCGGCTTGGTTTGAAAAAACATATAAAATCAACCATTTTTTTTACTTTATAATGAGAAGCCTGAAATGCCTCTAGATGGCCCTAGACGCTCTTGGGTAGAAGTATACACAGGAACATAATACGTGGCCTTGTCCTCAATAGGTGTACTCAAACTCCGAACTGCTACTAAGATTTTTTAATGGAGAAGCCTAATAACACTGCCCTACCTGGGAATCGAACACAGGAACTCACGCTCAGTAGTCGCTTTTGCGACAAGCCCGTGGCCTGGGCCAGAAATTCAACACTACCGTTCAGATTATGACGTCTATACCTATGTCAAAATTACGTACTAATTCTAACAATAGTACTAACCTTATTAAAAAGGTTTTCCTGCAGATGTTTGACGGAGTCTGAGTCAGGGAAGTATCCTGACACGCCGCTGATGAGGACTTCGTCGCCGGGAGGAGGGTGCGAGAGCCGGTGCCCTGACGTCAGCCGGTCTTCAGCTATTGTTGTCGGCGCCATCTTGAAAAGAAAGTTGCACGTTAGAAAATAAGTAGGTACCGTTTTTTTTCTTCCGTGTGAAAATTTCATAGATGTCCGCTGCCTCTCGAGGAAAGGCAGAGGGTTATTGCAGACTCCTACCGATTAGAAACATATGACCATATAAGTATCTAGAGTATTTATTTCATTAAAGAAGTATGTTGTAGCTGAAATTCAACGTTGTGAGGTTGCATTGCAATACCTCTTTTGGGCTCTGTGGCGTTTACTTAAAGAGGCCTACGTCCAGCACTATAATAATTCTATACGAATTGTATTACACGATTAGTATTTTTATCAAATTATTTTTTTTCTACGAATATCCTAACCCCAATCAGTTAGCGCTTCTTTGAATTAAACTACTTTACGCATTTTATCCCATTACAATCAGTTCAGTTATGTCCATCCTAAGGTTGCCTGGAAGAGATTGCAGATAGCGATAAGGCCACCAATTGTATATTCTTTTATTTTCAAATGTGTTTTATATTATTATTATTTTTTTTTTCTGGTGTACAATAAAGTATAAATTTCAATGCTTGACGTATCGGGCTCTTAACAGCATCCATGATTCCCCATGGTTGTAGTCTACCTAAAGTCTATAAACTAGGGACCCGTCCCGACTTTGCACGGGTAGTGTAGTATATTATGGGGTCACATGGCAGGTCGTGGCGAATGTCACAACTCCCATGGACCATCCCTATAGGGCGAACGATGTGCGGATGTTTCTATTTCTGTTCAGGGGCTCTAGACAAGTGGCATGAACGCTAATCCAATAGAATAGAATAGAATTCTCAATGTATGGGAGTGACACTAGCTTACGACATTAATTGACATGTCATGTCGTAAGCTAGTGTCACTCCCATACATTGAGTATTCTATTCTATTCTATTGGATTAGCGTTCATGCCACTTGTCTAGAGGCACAGTAGTGTAGAAACAGATTTAAAGACAGACAAACACGCGGCGCGTTTGTTTCATAATATGTAAACATATAGGTAGGTAATAGTGTAGGTAAATCACCAGTCAGCATTTCGACAAAAAATGCTACACCATTAATAAAATTTGTACCTGTATTTTTAAGTAAAACGAATTGCTATTGCAAATACCATCAGGTTCGTCAGTGGTTGTTGTTTTACAGAATTAACTTGTTAATTTAATTTTAAACTTGCACTGTAAACCACTTGGAATTTTAATACTGAATTGACTTTGAATAATTTGAAGCGGGGCATTAATATTTAATCGTTTTACAGTATTATGTGGACGTGTTTGTAACTATGACAAGATGTTTGAACCCAGTCAATTTACCGTTTTGGCCACGAATTAGGTACAACGTAAATAGGTATTAAGTATATCTACAGTATCTTTCTGTTGGAGAACTGACAAACGCCGGAGTAAACAAGTCCCCGAGTGGAGACCGCGTCTAGGCAAACGTAGTGTAGGGCGCTCATCGACCAGGTGGAGTGACGACTTGCAGAAGGCAGCTTAATAACCCTTTGGGCAAGCGGTGGTAGCCTAATAGGTAGGGCGTCGGACCTGCGATCATGTGGTTATCGGTTCGAAACCCACCTACCGACGTGAACCCACTCGTAACACAAGCATTTAGCTTAGCACGAGGGGTTAACAAGAATACTAATAATGTGCGTCCCACATTGCCAGTAAGCTTAAAAAATAATACAGTCGTGATGGTATGCAAATAATTTACAACACTTTGACATAATATGCGGTAATTTATTTCTGGTCAAACATTGTCCAATTTTCCATCTAGTTTTAGGTACCTATTTATTTTGTACCAGTGTCCAGCGGTTGTAGTCGGCTGTTAAATATTCATTAAGGCTACAATTTTTCCAGACTGTGTAAGTAAGTAGGTATTGTATTTGAAACAGGCAGGTATTGACTACCATGTTGTCGCTAAGCCTGAATAAATTATACTGTATTGTGGTTTCTTTATTCAATAATGGTTTCCAAGTCGTCTTACTTGTTTATTGTTTTACGCATTGGTCCTTTATATCGTTTTTTTATGCGATTTCTCGGCAAACGAGCTGGCGAGACGGTAGTAGTGATCGCACTTTAAGTGAACTTATTTAAGGAAAAGGCAGGGGAAGGAGAAAAGGAGAAGGAAGGGGACTGAGGGAGGAATTGGGCTTCTGGCGCTCCGCACTCACCCCACGAAACATAACTACTACTGCTAATTGACATCGATTTTCTCTGGGAGGATAGAACTTCCTCGGTCGTACCGACCCATTCATGCTGGCATGTAGACATGCCAGCGAGACACTACTACTACTATAACTATTGTGTGGAAATCCTTATAGACCTCCACCGCCCTGGAAAGGTGACGGGACGAGTCGGGCTAAACCCATGGTGGGTGACCTTCCAACTAAAACCAAACGGATGTTTCGTCTCACCACTTCTTGTTGGGGCCTCGGGAGCGAGTTGTTATTCCTCCGCAATCATACGTAGGTTCTTTTTTTTGTCGGCATTAAGCATTTGGGTGAATATCAACCAAGTTCACTTTTTGACAATTTTGGTGTTCGTGCAAAATAAGGTCCTGGTATAAGAATAGAAAGTGCAAGCTAGAAGCTTCTATTCTTATACCAGGACCTTATTTTGCACGTAAATTTAACAAAAAAATAAACCACCAAAATTGTCAAAAAATGAACTTGGTTGATATTCACCCAAATGCTTAATGCTATCCACCGCTCTTGGCAGAGCGATGGGGTGTGTCGGACTCCGCTCTGAAAAGAGCGATCTACCGACTAAAGCCAACCTCGGCGTTTCGCGGCACCACTTTAGTGCCGGGACTACGGGAACGCTGTAGCATTCGATCATACGTTGGTCCTGGCCTAACGTTGGCGCCAATTTTCGACGAACGTGCGATTTGGTAAAATATAAGCACACGTTATAATATGGAGCTCTTGAAAATATTAAAGTATCTACACTAAAATTGCTCAATTTGTTGAATTATTAATTTAGGTCTTATACCCACTAGACCTTCATAATTGGACCCTACCTACTCGATAGGACCCATTAGTCCCCAATTTATTACTTAATATAAGTACAGCAATTTTGCTCATTTATTTAAAGGAAGTATTTACCTACATAACTAATAAAAATAACGGTTCTGAAACTACATAGTTATGCCCGAACATACATAATATATTTACAGGATTATTGTAGTCGATTAAAAACGGAAATCTATCCGAATATTTCAATCAAGACTTGATTTTCTATACAGCTGCAAATCCTTAGATTTCTTACTGAGTCGTTGTATAAAAAGCTTAGCGGAATAGTGAAAACCTTTTGAAGATCTATTCTGTAGTTTCTCTTTAAAACCGTCTTTGAACCTGATGGAATATAAGTGCGGTATAAAACATAAAATAAATAGAAAAGAAAATTAATTTGATCTGATAGCATCACCTTTTCCCTGGGGGAAGTGATGTCAACCTCGTTTATCCCTTTCCAATGAGTATTTTCTAGAAGTTTCCCGGAAACTGCCAAGACAGTTTTAAATCCGCTACGTCGAACGGTCTGATTAATGTTGCAAAAAATATTCACGTTTACCCTCAGTATAGAAATAATAATTTTGTTTTCTTTCTTTGTTGTTACTAACATTGTAAATTGTCCTCTGATTACGCCGCTCGGCAAATGTTTGTAAAATATGTCTTTGTATTCTCATGTAAGTGAATGCCTGTAATTCTTTATGAGAATAAATTTTCTTAAACCCGAATGTCTTATTTAAAAAGTTAGAGGCCTTGGATTTGAACTTGACACCTATGTCTTGACGATCCAGGGTCAGTAATAGTCACTGGTCTGTAGTTATTTCTTATGCGCATAATTGCGAAAAGTCAGAGGTCCTTAGATTCAACATTGTTTTATTTACGGGGGGAAACCTTCAAAAGGTGACCGGTCTTGGAGATAAGACCGGACAATGGATTCTTACATAGAGGGGGCACTGTATCCTTTTAATAGACCGCCCCAGAACCCCCCTTGTAGAATGCCTGGTAGGACATATCCGTAGGACGAACTGGAGATCTAAAACTTGGCATCCCAACGATATGGCTGAGCTAGTATTGCATTTAGTTCCCATAATATTATTTTTTTAAAACCTTGTTTTTTTAAAGCAATTTACGTATCAGACAGTTATTGATTCAAACAACGTTTTATATTCAGTTTATTCAAATTAATTAACGTGGTTGACCTAAAGGTTAACTAAACGGATTTAATGTGACTGAACACTGCTTTTTAATTCATTTGTTTAAATTATTCGACGCAAACGAAGTAAATTTTGTAGTACCTATGTAGTAGTATGCTAAAAACATACGACCTTGAGACCTATAGTTTTAGGCCTCATTTGGCCAATTTTCACGTCACGAATTAGGCAGTTACAGAGGCTACCGACGACTTCGTCGCTAAGGACCTACAACGGGGTCGATTCCCGCATGGAATAAATTCTTCATTAGCCTAGGTAGATGTCCCGGGTCTATTTGTGAATATTCAAATTTCTGAATTTGTATGTTGATAATAAAAACTTATGTATGAATACTTATGACGTAAGAAGAAAATTTTTAGTGGTATGTCACTTAAAATCTATCTAGGCACATCCTACGAGATATATTATATTTTATATAATAAAAAATATGTACAAAATTCTTTGCAATGTAAAAAAAATACTAGACAAAGACATGGAATATACCGATGGTAAAATACTATTAAAACCCGGCTTTATTTCAATTCATTTTGTACCATACGCCTAAAAACTATTATTTTGTTATGCCAAAATCGTCATTCAGATAAGATAAGAATTGTTGATTTTTGACTACCAGATCCATCAGTTCAGTCAGATTCCCTTACTAGACTTTTTACTAGGATTTTCATATTATGAAGAACTATTCGAAAAGTCCTTAGAAAAGTTGCGGGTAGCTTTAACTAAGAACTGGAACTGTTTCTTATTTTAAATTGTAGTATCTGAAATTATTAATTAATTACTACGTGTAGGATAACGGGAGGAGAGGTGCACACTCCCATTAGGCCCACGATAGCCTAACCCCTCTTATTCTTTCCCAAAGTGGATAGTAAATGGGTTGATGATAGGGGTAGAGTTCCATAAAATAAGGAGATGTTTTTAGTAAGTATTTAAGTAAGTAAGTACCTTTAAGTTAAAGGAACTGTTGTAGTTAGCCACTTGATTAATAGTCGATGTACCTATCGAGTCCCTTACACCTTAAAATCTTAAAATCTTACTTTCTAAAAAAATATACTTAATAAGAAAAAATGTCCGCACTCACCTTTCTATTTTAGTTTTTATATTATAATTTATTCACAATCTGGGATCGAACTGGAACGTGGACACCGGCGGCCGACAACTACTCGTCTGGACTCAGTGACGATGCCGCCGTACTATATAAAACGAACAATTGGAAAAAAATATATACACAGTGTGTTCACAAAAAAAGGGGATTTTTTGGGCGCATGAAATGCGTTTGGCAGAAAATAGCTTTATTTTACAAGTAGTTACGTATTTATCAACATACTGTTCGATATGCAAGACATCTCAGTCCAAACAGATAATTTTGTAACGTTTTTTTTTATTTTCAAAAATCGAATCGACAAAATGATTGCACATAATTATCGAACCTTATCACAAAATTTTACGAGAATCGGTTGAGAAATGCTACGTGTAGAGGAAAATAGCCGGACATCCGGACAGCACGAAAGCATTTTTGCCCAAACTGATTTGAAGACGCTTCGCTTACGTTAAGCGCTCGCTCGGACAAAAATGTATATTGACGCTTATGTCGTACCTTGATTGAAGTACTTAATAGATTACTTAAAGGAACTTTTACAAGTCAATGTTTTAAGATTTTTTATAGTAGATCTTGGCCATTGGCAAAGAAAAATTCTAGAATTGGAGAAACATTGTTGCTTCTTTAGTCAGAGAGTCCCAATGTAGAACTATATCTGTAATTTCTCCAAAAAGCGATTGCTGCATTGAGTTAACCTGTCAAGTTGTAGCTTAAGCACATTTAAATAAGTAATAACAAAATAAACTTGAATTTATTTTAAAAAACCTTGACTGCAATTAGCACCTTATTTTAAAATATGATGATTCCTTCTATTTTCTCTTAGCTATATTTATGACATTGTATTTAGTGTGGATAATTTTTAAGTTAAAATGACACGTAGTTATCTTCGATGTAACGTGAAATTCAAGCAAAGCGCGTTGACTGGAGATTATTATGTACATTACAACTTTGATTCAGGTGGCTTTATAGAAACTTAACGACTTCAGCGTTAAGTTACAATAAGCCAACAGAATTTTACATTGTCACGTAGTATACGCTTAATAAATTTGTATAGTCTGCAGTAATTATAATGTAATCCTAGGTTTTTAAGCTTCCTTTTAATTCTACCATAAAAGAATATCACGTATCATTACGTTAGCAAGTACAGCCTTGCTTTGCTGAAGGTATAGATTAGAATTCCAAACTGGTATTGAGAATTTTATTAAAATAACACTGGTACACTAATTGTTTGTACTCAGTATGAATGTTTGATGGAAATATTTTTAACCATCGTCTTCAATTAATTTTGTATTCTAGATCTTTCAAAGACACTACGACATTTCCTAACAGAACAATATACCTAAGGACATGTTATTAAGACATGTTACATTAAAGCGTACAACGGCTGTTAATTAATATAGTATGGAATAGATATATAGAATATTTATGGAATAGATATACCATCGCCTGTAGGTAATAAGAACAAGAATTTGTAATGGAGTATTAACATTCCTTATAGTTGCGGAACTCTGAACAAGTTGTTTTTTAGAATATAGGCAAACAAACGAAGACAAAACAAAACAAAAACAGAATGTAAAAACATTATTTCATGAAAGGGGACACATATAATTTAAAAACAGCCTGTATACTAGTAGCGGTACATTGGTTTCATCGTCACAATTACAGTTCAATTCAATTTCAATATATTTACAAAATGTCCGGGATATTTGGCTTGCATTTAATTAAATTTTTAATTAACCTAAAAATATATTTCGCCCTGTCTGTTTGTAAGTACCTTCGGCTTTTATGGTCATTTAGGATTTGATTTTCATCACCCCTAAATATAACGAAATTGGATAATATGGTTGACTTCCATTTCTCTTTTCCAGTTAAGTAAATACTTACTTCTACTGCTTAAATAGCCTTGTAATAGTTATTTCCTATTTTTTATTATTAGTAATGGGCGTAGTTAGATACTTACGGCAATTTTAAAATCAGCTAATTTATTCATCTGATTTAACTTACCTAACTATTAAAAATTAGCCTATGTAATATTTACAAATAAAATATATTAATTATTGTTGTTTAATGTTTATTAATGACTCAAACCCGAAAATATGTAGTAACCAATTAGTTGTTTTACCGATACACCAAAAGCCTACCTACATAAGTGCTTAAATTAATTGTTTTACTGAATCAAGTCTTACATTACGTGAGAAATGCGTCATAAATTACTTGTCAAACTGACACTTCACCAATACTCTAATTTCCGAGTTTATCGGCGACGATCGTGGCATTAAAGCCTCTTTGTTTGTAAATTACATGTTTTTAGTCAGTATAGAAGCATCCCCTGACCTGCCACTCGAATTAACATACTTAAGTGGTAAACTTACCGCTTGTGAATATACTAAAATATAGTATTACTAAATAACAATCAACTACGTTATCTCTTACATACTATCACACCTGTATTCGCCGAAGGGTTAGGCAGAGGTGTACTTATGTGCATCCACATTCCGCCGGTATGTTTAGGTCCCATGTAATAGGGGGCGAGCCTATTGCCATTAACCGGGCACAAACCCAGACTACGAGCTGCTTCTGAGAATTTCATAGAAAATCCCAATAACACTTCTCGACCTGGGGATCGAACCCAGGACCTCTAGCGTAGCAATCGCGCTTAAGACCACTAGAATTATGAGCCAGGCAATAAGTTATCCCATTTTTAGGAGTCCAGCAAATACCTAGTTTGAAAGGTTTTTTGAACGGCATATGAAGACTGACAACGGGCAGTAGACTGACAAGGAAGACTTTAGCCTATATCTATTCTGAGACGTGACCTATGCCCAGCAGTGGGACTATATGTATAGAGGGTTGATGATGTTCACTCGACCACTAAACCCAACAGTATGTATGGAACACTGTTTTTTCAAATAAATATATGGTATTTCACGGTAAGTTTATCTATAGGTACTTACTTCGTCATCAACCCATTACATTGTCCCACTGCTGGGCACGGGTCTCCTCTCAGTAGGAGAGGGATTAGGCTATAGTCCGCCACGCTAGCCTACTGCGGGTTGGCAGACTTCACACGCCGTCAAGAAAATCTCTCAGGCATGCAGGTTTCCTCACGATGTTTTCCTTCACCGTTTAAGCGCGTGATGATTAATTATTAATACGCACATGACTTCGAAAAGTCAGAGGTGCGTGCCTTGGATTCGAACTCGAGACCTTTGACTTGTCAGTCCAATGGTCATATCACTAGGCTATCACTGCCGCAAGTACTTACTTAATATTACATAAGTAAGTATACCTAATTGATTTAAAAGGGACTGATGTCTGAACATTATAGATATAGAAGAAAAACTTGGAGGGTCTCAAACAAACAACCACAAAATTTGTGCCTTTCTGTATGTACTTATGTACACGCATCATCTTAAAGCTCTGAAAGAAATTGGATTAGGTTTGCACAGTTTTATTGATGGAGGTCAAACTTAAATTTTGGTGCGTATTTCATGTTGATTCGCTGCCTAGAAATCAAGTTATAATAGGTACATACTTTTAACGCAAGTGTGAAACGGACGTAAGTGAAACCAAGGAAAACGACTTGTAAAAACTTGTAAAATAAGTTTGTATAATCAATTTATTGTATAAATGAAGACAGGCAAGTATTCTGTTCGGATTCTATTATACCCTAATGACATTACACAAATTACGTCTTGTAATTGAGTGAGTAATCTACTTAAATTAGGATGTTACATCAAAATGTAATATCAATCAAAGAGAATCTAATGAATTTCGGAAATCCAATTATGAAAATTAGTGTAGCAATCTGGCTCTTATTGTGTATAATATAGCTAAGCCCTAATATAATAATAAACTTGTCATAAAGTAGCGGGGATTCCTCTTTCCACCCTGGAGTTCCGAGTGTGAAAACTAGCGATCATTTTGAAATAAAACCTTAATGTAGCAATCCTCGGTGAAGCAATTCCATTGGTTTCCACGAATGTCATCACACCTCCGCAATGTGTGCAATGCGCAATAATTATTGCAGGAATTATTTCAGATAGTTTTGGAGTTTGTTTGATTAGCTCACTGAAGTGGCAATGGTCTCGGTCATGGTGCACCAACACATGCCGCCGGCTTTCAGTCTGACATGCCACAAACTTTGTGTCGGTCTCCATTTTGAACCACAAACGAACTACCGCCCGCCGGCATCCAAAAGCCGCTCAGTCTTTTGCAGCCTCAGGCATTTGTGTGCACTGCTGTCACGTCTTTTCAAGAACCAACAATAGTTGGAGAAAACGAGTTCTCGAGTGGAGACCACGTCCATGCAAGCGTAGTGTAGGACGCCCACTGACCAGGTATTAAGAAGATTTGCAGAAGGCAGCTGGCAGCAATAATACGAATAATATTGAATTTTAAATGTTGTAATTGGTATTTAAGTTTATGTTTTTAGTACACCAAGGACTACCCTCCTTATTTTTATCACATTTTTTGTTTCTGTCCATCCAAAGGTTGTCTAGAAGATATCGCTTTTAGCGATGAGACCGCCATTGTACCCTTAGCTTAAGCATTTCCTTATTAATGTTGCTTCTTATTAATGGTGTACAATAAAGATTATTCTATTCTATTCTATTCTAATACGGGCTGATGATGATGATGAATGAATACCCAATAATAAATAAAATTATTGTTCGAAATGTTACGTATAATAATCCGCGGGCCTTGTCTTAACGTGCGTTCCAAATTGTCTCTATGTGTTAAGAATGCTCACCCTCCCAGAAACTGATCGTAACAAGAGCAGCTTAACCTCCCAGACTATCATTAGTGTAGTTATTACTTAGCCACAAACCTCTTTGGTGGTGTGAATTTATATGAAATCTAGTAACACATGAGCGTGTAGGCAGGTGCCGTGATAACAAAGTTGCAAACTTTGTTTTGGTTGGAAACTATTACAAGTAAAGTTGCTTTGATTACGTAACTTATACGATACACTGGATGGTGATTCGGTAATGCATAAGTGATTGCTCCGGACGAAGGTATGAGCGGTTTGTAGCTTAAATTATAACCTCATGTTCCCAATCTTAGAGCCTGTGAAACATTGTTCTCATAAGTATATAAGTACTTTTCTTAATTTTTACACTCTGGTTACCTTTTTACATTCTGAAGCCTATACAGATATTTAAATAAAAGTTTGCGAAACTGAGTATTGTAAAACCCTGCTTCATCGAATATAATCAAAATTGGAGACACTTTTAGTGGAATATTTTTCGCATTTTAATACACTAAAGGCCATTGATTACTATAAATTCGTGGACTTATTTAATATTCAATACAATGGTAATTTACTTACGTATCTATATATTTGGTAGTCTAATAGTCTTCAGTGTCAGCTGCATCGCATGGAAGCGTGTGAATACACTGAATTGATTATATTGTTTCGACAGTTTAGTATTAAGCACACAGGATAATAAAATTGTTTGGAACATGTATAACATGCTTTGATAGTCTAGTGGTCCCAAGCTGACCCGTAACTGCTACGCTAGAAGTTCTCGGTTCGCAAGGTGTTATTGAGTTTTTTCCATGAACATTCTTTATAGCTACCTCTGCCTAATTCTCCGGGAATACAGGCGTGATGGTTTGTTATGTTATGTATAACATATTATGGAATTGCAATTAAAACAGCTATCAAAAGTGACGACACATAAATGATCGTCCAGAAGAGCTAGGCCACTTTTGATAAAACATTATGATACAAAATTGCTAAGGAATATTTTGTTCAATCAAGTTGCTTATTTTTTTTTAGAAATTTTAATACACAGAAAATAGGGCAGTTGCCTTGTTTAGAGTTAGTTGAAAATAACAGGCCTATTGTATAATTAAATTAAATATACTGCCTGCCTCGTTAGTCTAGTGGTCCCAATCGAGACTGCTACGCTAGAGGTCTTGGGTTCGATCTCCAGGTCGAGCAAAGTGTTATTGGGTTTTTCTATGAAATTCTCAGTAGCAGCTCGGAGTCTTGATTTATGCCCGGTGAATGGCAACAGGCTCGCCCCCTATTACATGGGACCTAAACATACCAGCAAACTGTGGGTGTACATTAAGTACACCTCTGCCTAACCCTTCGGGGAATACATGCGTGATGGTATGTTATGTTAAATTAAATATAAAATCATTAAATCTACTAATAAACTGGTTTCTAACACTTACGCAGATATTATACATTGAAATAAACTACTTTTTACAGATTTTATCGCGTTATATTGATATTATTTAATTCCCGACTTTTTGGATCCTTTACAGCATCCATGGTCACGGGTGGACTGAGGTGTTGGTTGTCCTAATGTCAAAATTATCAACAGGTACCCTACATTTTGTTGATTATTATTTGATCCGGTCACGTAGAATGAGCTCACCGTATCCTTAGGTCTCGCAGTCTTGTGCTTGGATTTAATGGAATCTATGATGGGGTTCGAAGCAGATGGTAAGACCCAGCCATCTTCACTATTGAAATTTGGATTTTTTTAAATTTCAATAGCCTCGCGAATAATCGTAGGTAGAAATGAGTTTTCTTTTGCAAGGAGATGTGGTTTATGAAATCTGATGTAGTGCTGGGCTTTGTCAAGTGTATGTTCACAAACGAACGGAACGGCGGTGTTTAACTTCAATATACCTAACGCGATAAAACCCGTAAAAAGTAGTTTTATTTCAATCGACTAATGAATTTCTATAAGATATAAGCATTCAAAGTTTTTGGTGGCGATGCTTTGTCCCTTTTCCGCAAAAGAGTAGCCAGTTTTAGTATAAAAATATGCTACTACGTACTAAATCGAACTGTGACGTCTGAAGCCGATATATGCCCTCTTTGTCTATCATAAAATGAAACTACTTTAATTTAGTTATTTTAGTGAAGGAAAAATACGACCGCGGGCAGGATTCGAACCTTCGTCTTCTGGTTAAGTACACCAGACGCTATGACCGCTAAACCACCGCGACCCCCACCCGCCAAGTCGAAATTTGCCTTCACATTTTTAATTTACGTCTTTGAGGCGACGTCGAAATTTCGACATGGCGGGTGGGGGTCGCGGTGGCTTAGCGGTCCTATCGTCAAGGTTCGAATCCTGCCCGCGGTCGTATTTTTCCTTCACTAAAATAACTTAATAATCTTTGCATGGAAAATGCCTAAAAAAATACAAAAAGATACTTTAATTTATACATATCCTTATTTTTTGAACCAATTCAATGTCAATTTTACCAATATCCTTATCATACACTAGTTGCTATCTACTACGATAACGATTTTTCAGCTACAGTTTTGTAATCACTTGTGAATAGTTAGAGCCTATTGCCATTAACTGAGCATATTATCTCAGATTCACCAATGACTTGTAACACCTTGTAAAATTAATTCGTGTAAATAGTGAGTTAATATCTAATTCGCACATAAATAGTGCGTCAACCTCTGACGAACGCAAAAGGCAGGTTTTAATACTGTAAGCCTCATTTTGACTGGTCGATAACTCAGTCGTTATACCGCATGCGAGAAGTCGGGGATGACGACTAGTGAAAGTACACCATCGTTATCGCGGTCGACATGCAGCATGCGGGTATTCCCCGCACGCGGCTTAACAACCAATGAAATTCATCGGTTGGTGTGAACCAAGCATGGTGCCAGATTTAGCTTGAAGTGTGATGTAACCACTGACTGGCTGGAAATTGCTTTCATGATATGAATATGCAGGGCAGTTCAATTCACGGCGTAAACTGCCTCGAAATAAGAGTCCATACCCTACTCTTTCAAAACAACTACATAAATGTGAGGTGGACTAATGAAAACGGTTACCGCATGCGGGCCCTATGGCATGCTTATACATAAATCTTCCCCATCAAGTAACTAAAATGGTTTTCGCATTCGGTCCCTACGGCATGCGTGAACAAAAATCTCTCGCACCCCTATTTAACTAACCTAACGACCAATGAAAATGAGGCTTAAGCTAGTTCATACATGCCCTTATCATCAGGCTTTTGCTATATATATATAGGGATCCATTTCCAGGAGATGCCGCTGAATCAGTATTTCACGCGACGCAGCAATCAGTTGCTTTTTGCAATATCTCGGATGCTACCCACATCGTTCTCGTTCACATTACTCGTATACTCATTTGAGACTATCTTACAAATGCAAAGTCATGTTGGAAGTATGAAAACATTCTGAAAACTGTTTAATTAAATGTGCTTAATGAACAAAATAGGTGGGTCGCGTTTTTTAGGACACGCACTGGTAAGAAAAAACGCTGCGGTTGGCGGTTCCAATATTTGTGTGTCAACAATGACTTGTTTCATTATAACTGCGTAAAAGTTCTTCATTGAAAGATTTGAGCTGTAACAGGAATTTGGACATGGAATGAATGGAACAGAATGGAATTTAAGCATATTCAACTTGATTAACAATTATTTTGCTTATGAAGATAATACGTTTCGCTGCACATAGTCTATAGGTATCCAGATATACCTATCATGTGTAAAAATCCAATAACATTTTACTCAACCTGCAAATTTCAATGAGACAACATCATTTTACTGGAATAGTTTGCAGCAATAACTTTTATTAATTTTCTTTTTTTTTTAATAAAGCTTACTAGCAATATGGCTTGCATATTACTAGTGATTTTGTTAACCCCTCGTACTAAGCTAAATGCTTAGCAAGCATTTAGCTTAGTACGAGGTACTTAATTATAAATAAGTTAAACAATTTTAATTCAAATCGTAGAAATGTCTAGAGAAAAACGGCAATAATTTCGTACATTGCTTTGCTTGAAACTCTACTTTATTTCTCTTATTGGGCATTTTAACTAAGCAAAGCCCCCTAATGAATCGTAATACTACACAGTTCCTAGCGCAAATTATTCATGTAAAAAATCCATCTCATAATTCGCCGCGTCGTTTAAATTACCTAGTGCGTTACAATGTCGCCTGCGTCTAAGCATTTTCTCTTCATCTTCACAGCGTTCGGTGCTTAGCACAAATTTATGGTTAGTCATAAAGCTGACATTTTACGGAAGCGCTCATACACCTCCGCGTATATGCTAATATCTTAATACGATTATGTGGTGAATTTAGAAGTTTCAGAATGTTGAGTGGTTGATTTATGTCGTCTAGTATGTCATTACTTACCTTATAATAAAAAGCTGTAAGTTTGACAGTAATGGACGGGCCCCGTGGCTTAGTAACGCTGCGCTGATCAACAGATCTGCAAGGTTAAGCTGCCCCTGCTGAGGTCAGTCTGTGGATGGGTGACCATACTTAACACATTGCGACCCCTCCGTGCCTCAACTTAAGAGCACTTTATCAGTCAGTCCCTGGTTATCATACAAGCACCGATGACAATCGTTAGTGTAAGTCAGAAGCTCAAAGAGCCCGACAACAATCTCGAAGGATTGTGTATCGATATTGGTGTTGCCCAGAAATTGGGTTACGGACTTCTGATGGCAGTCGTTTCGTGTAAAATACTGATATTCATATGCATCTGGTATTACAAGAATACTCCTAGGAGGAAGAGAATGATGGCCAGTTGAGTAGTATCCGCAACTAGCGCATGTGTATAGGTACTGTGTATGACAAGTTGTATGAATGTGGACGAAGCAAAAGAAGAATACAAGGATCGTATGAAATTGCGTTTTGTAGTTTCTGCCTACCCCTATAAAAAGGACGTGAGTGTATGTATGATAAAAGCCGTCAAAACAGTTTCATTTTGATACAATTGCCTAAACTAAAAACGGATAAAATACGAGGATTAGAAACGGAACAAATTAAGATAAAACAAATCCAATTAAAGTAACCATTAATTAGAAAACCATTAATTAACCACCAGACGTCCGACGGGTGTAATTGAATAATCGGAAAAAGTCAAACGCCGCGCCGCTAGGGGGCGCTGAACAAAACTAACGTCTTCTACCGAGTAATGAGCAGACGGACTCGTGAGCTACGAAACCAGACAAAATTAAAATTATTTTATTCTTTAGTTTAGATAAATTAATTCGTAAGTATCTACCGGTATCACCGCACTGCTGCAGTGATACCCTAGTGATAAGACCATTAGACTGCCATGTCAAAGGTCTCGAGTTCGAATCCAAGGCACGCACCTTTGAATTTTCAAGGTCATGTGCGTATTAATACTTAATTTTCACGCACATACAGTGAAGGAAAATGTAGTGAGGAAACCTGAATTCCTGAGAAATTTACTTGATGGCGTGTGAAGTCTGCCAAGCCGCAGTAGCCTAACGTGGTGAACTATAGCCTTATCCCTCTCATTCTGAGAGGAGATCCGTGCCCAGCAGTGGGACAATATATGGGTTGATGAAGTTGATCTGTCGGTATAATGTACTAAACGCTGTAATTCTTTGATATATGTACTTACTGAAGTTGAACTTAAATTTCAATTTTTCAGCCGATTTTTTGTCTCTGCCTGCAGAACATAACATGCATACACAAGTCTTTATCTTATAAGGCTCGGCAGAAACTACAGAACGCCATTTGCTACGATTTCATGCATACTTTTTTTACTTCGTCCACATTCAAACATCTTGTCATAAACACACTTCGTGCTGACCTTTTTGAAGGACCTCACCAATAAGGTCTTTAATATACCTCCTCTACTTATAAACCTAGCTCTTGGTGACGACGGGAGGTAAAATATTAGCAGCCGTTGACTCGGCCCCGTCTATTGAACTAATTCAGTTCCACAGACACCTACTTACTGTACCGGTTCGCAACAAATTGTAATTGTCACTATCCTCTATTTCAGTTTTACGGGAAAATTTCTACACTGTCTTTTTTTTTCAGTCTAGTTTTAAGGCTGGATATTTTCAAAGCTTTTAAAGAATCGTCTTTCTTCAGATGAATTTAAGTTTTTATTAGGAAATGGTTACTTATTACGGGACTATGAAAAAGGCTACTTATACGCTTACCATGATTTCAGTTCATGATCCTGGACCCACTGCTTTTGCATTGATATTTTTCGTCGGTTATTAAAAAAAACTGTTTTTTCCTTCGCGTTTTTCCGTCGATGTCCACATTACAATTTCAACATTATCAAGATTCACTGACTGATTCATTGGTCTCGTGGTAGCAAAAGCAACAGCTAAGAGTTCAATTTCCAGGCTGAACAGCTTAAAATATAGATTTTTTCTATAAAATTCTCAATAGAAGCGAAGCGTGTGTGTGCATAAGTACAACTTTGCCTGGCCCATTGGGGTATATTCCAAAAATCCAAAATACTTGTTTTGAATTCTGTGTCGTTCATACACTCTAATCCGCTTAATTTTTTTTCATCTTCAATGTATAGACACAGGTCCTCTACGATTCTATTTTAGTACCTTTAGACTAGAATAATGTTGAGAAGAAACTATTCAGAGTTCTAAATATTGAAGAACTACAGAGGAACTGCACATTGCGAGTTTTTAGCTCTCTGAATTACTAGCTTGGACAAAGTCGCTAAAATATAGGTTTTTAATTAATTACGTTACGCGTGGACATGAACTTGATTTAATTAGTTACATTACATTGACATTATTGTTCGAACATATATAATGAATTTTGTTTTTGAATGACGACAATCCATCACGTGATTTATTTATTATTACAGTGAAAATAATGAAAGGTATATATGTAGTTGACTGGTGTTTAATTCGTTAAAACTATAATAGGCTTAGTGAAAAAAAAATACTGACTAATAAAGTTATAAGATTGCAGTTTAAAGTTTTTATTAGGGTATGTTAAAAGATGCTTTTTCCTTTTCTCGCAAAATAAGTGTTACTTACTTATACAATTTGTATGGTGCACGGAACGCTTCTAAATTCTTTATTTTTGAACCGAATTTCTTATGGTCAAATTTTTTTAAGAGGCTATTGAAAGAAACACCTAGTCAGCTAGCCTATTCAGTTCTACCGTATAAGTTTAGTGGTCACAAGCGCGACCGCTACCCTAGAAGTCCGCAATCAGAATAATATAACATAACATACCATCACGCCTGTATTCCCCGAAGGGTTAGGCAGAGGTGCACTTAATGTACACCCACAGTTCGCCGGTATGTTAGGGTCCCATGTAATAGGGGGCGAGCCTATTGCCATTCACCGGCACAAATCCAGACTCCGAGCTGCTACTGAGAATTTCATAGAAAAACTCAATAACACTTTGCTCGACCTGGGGATCGAACCAAAGACCTCTAGCGTAGCAGTCGCGATTGGGACCACTAGACCAACGAGGCAGTCAGAATAATTTAAGAGACTAAAAAAACCAGTGGAGGGATACATCTGACGCCTGCATTTGCCATCCCATGCCCTATAGTCATTGCCATAGGATTCATGACATTAGCCACGACCGTGACGAGCTATGGACTAGGTCCAAAGAACATATATAACTACGTAACAGTTGATCTTAGAGTACTCTTCGTTATGTATACATACACGAAATACAATTTGGCCCCACAAACACCAGTACCGAAGTTACGCAAGCAGCTATAAGAATAATGTGACACTCTACTTAGTTGAGTGGGACGTGGTGGGAAGCGTGTAATTCAATAACGAATTGCTTGCTCCACAAACATACCTGCAACTAGAAATGTAGAGTTACAAATATTTAGAATAGACAAATGACGTCATCAATAAGTCATAACTGGTGAGGTTAAATTTAATTCCTAGGTCCAGCAGTGTTATTGAGAATTTCTATGAAATTATCTGTAGCAGCTCGTAGTCTGATCGGAGGATTTGTGCCCGGTTAATGGCAATAAGCTCGCCCACTATTACATAGGACCTTAACGTACTGGTGTATGTACATTAGGACACCTCAGCCTAACCGTTCTGGAAAACAGCCATGATGGTATATAATAATAAAAAAATATACCTAAATTAAATAACCCCTTGACGCGGCATGCATTATCTCTACGTGGAGCCCTAGTTGAGCTGACTAAAATGTTTAATTTAGAGCACATGGCGAGCTAGCTTACTAGTTTCAACAAAAATCTGAACTAAGGCATAACAAAAAAAAGAATCGAACACAAATTAATAATACTTTCACGCATAAGAAATGTTATATGGGGAATACAAGCGTGACCGTATGTACAAATACATAACTTGCAAACACAGTTCCATTCTAAATTATTTCTAGCTCTACAGTCGACTGAACCACAGTGTGCATACTATTTTAATTCTAGTTTCTTAATTATGGTCTCACTCACCGATGTGCGCGTTTTCACTCCGCGCTATTCATTGGGGTCGCCTTTCAAAAGGTGGGTACAGTATTACAAGCTACATACCCAACGCATTAATTCAAAGGGAATTTTCACTGAAAAAGCAAAATTTAAACGTAATAAGTGTAACACTCACGCGAATATTTGACATTGAAATAAAACTACTTTCTACGGATTTTATCAGATTTAGTAGAGGTATGTGGCACTTCACAGGTGGTAGGACGTCGAGAATAAAAAATATCAATATAACGCGATAAAATCCGTATAAAGTAGTTTTATTTCAATGTAATAAGAGTGTAAGCTGGGCGTTGTGGAAGTCTATGGGGGAGGCCTTCGTTCAGCAGTGGGCCTTATTTGGCAGATATGATGATAATGATGATGATGAAGTATAAGCTAGGGTGGAGGAGCACAGCCGAACCCCTCTTACTCTGAGGAGACTCTGAGAGAGATGATTATCATTAAATACCTATAATACGCAGTAATTTGATAATGGACTGCCCATTTACAGGCAACCAGCTATTTACACTATAAAATGACTGGAGAGAGAATATGTTATTTGTTATTGATAAATGTTATGTAATATTTGTATTTTAATTTACAAATAATTGGCTATTGCCCTCTTTGAGATACGTTATTTCTATCCAAAGTAACCTAACATACAGGGTTAGAAACATACAGAGTAGACATAGGTATATATATACACAGGGTAGGCGTACACCCTGTATATAGTTTCTAAACAAAAGGTCAATCTAGGGATGTCGTTATTAAAATAGTTGTCATTGCGAAGGGCCGGGCGTCGTATTTGTGACCAGATGAGTTCCACATCCTGTCCCGAATAACTGGGATTGTTACTTACGTTGCTTATTCAGAGCCACTCTCATTAAGTACTGGGATGTTTTCGTTGTTTTGCCGTGTCAAAGCATTTACATGCCATGGTATCTTATATTTCCTCCTCCAAGATAGTAATTTAGCCCATTTAAATTTTTCTCCAACATCAAAACTGAATAATAATTGTATTGTAGAAAACTACGAAAAACTAGAAAACCTCTTAAATTTTTAACTACCTAACTCCATGAATAATGTCATCACAATAAGTACTATACCATCACGCCTGTATTCCCCGAAGAGTTCGGCAGAGGTGTACTAATATAACCCACACTTCGCCAGTATGTTTAGGTCCGATGTAATAGGGCGAGCCTATTCTTATTAACTGGGCACAAATTCAGACTCCCAAGGTGCTACTGAGAATTTCATAGAAAAACCCAATAACACTTTGCTCGACCTGGGGATCGAACCCAGGACTTCTAGCGTAGCAGTCGCGCTTAGGACCACAAGACTAATGAGGCAGTCTTAGCCTTAATTTTGGACAATTTTTTAATTATTTTTGTTTTTGTTGTTCATTTCTATTTATGTGCAACTTTTTCATAGGACCATAAACAATATTAAACAAGTAGCATAAGTATTGCATGATATGAGATTTAAAACCAGAAGCTTACACTTAGCCAACTCTCTTTTGTTTATTATTGTCGTGAATAAGTTTTACCTGATGATGTTACAGGTGCACATTATGTGCACACAAATATACATACGACGTGTTACACATATACCTATGTAACTATAGTACTCATGGAATGAATGAGGTGACGTGGGGGTCGCCAGTTATCTGTTGTGCCGTGTACAGACCACTTGTATTTTATGATCATTATATATATATTATTATATTTCGTATTCGTGTATAATTTGGAGGCCATCAGGTAACTCTTGTTGGACACCGTAACCCTGTGCATTCACCAGAAACTGAATACGTCCTCCTGAACATTTCCTAGCACACTTAATCTTATCCTACAAAGTCATAAAAAAAAATTGCAATGAGACTAAATACAAAGCTTGTCAAACTAATGCATGAATTTCCTAAACGGTAACAGGATACAAGTTTCGCTTACAGCAGAGAATTCATTTAGTATCGCCCCCTGGTGCTAACCTTAGATACATAATTAAAACTAAGGGTTAATAACCTGTAAAAAGAACTTAATTATTTATTTATGCGGACTGGAGTCCGAAACAATGTGTTAATTTTTTTTGTTTTCTAACTGAACAAAAAGGCATAATAGGAGTTTATGCAGGGGCAGTCTAGGTATATTGTTAAACTAGACTTGTTATACACAATAACATGAAGACTATCTAGCTTCTATTGGCTCACTAAAGTCCACTGTATATTTATAAAAAACCGGCCAAGTGCGAGTCGGACTAGCGCACGGAGGGTTCCGTACCATTACGATTTATGACGTATTAAAAAAGAACTTCTTACTAGATCTCTTTCAATCCAATTTTCGTTGATAGTTTACATGGTAATGTACATCATATATTTTTTTTAGTTTTATCGTTCTCTTATTTTAGAAGTTACAGTGTCCCTCGCGCTAACTATTCAGTTTAGAAAAAAATTATGTTAGAAACCTCAATATCATTTTTGAAGACCTATCCATAGATACCTCACACGTATGGGTTAGATGAAAAAAAAATTTTGAGTTTCAGTTCTAAGTATGGGGAAACCCCATTTTCTTTTGTATTTTTTTTTCAATTTTTGTGTAAAAATCTTAAAGCGGTTCACAGAATACATCTACTTACCAAATTTCAACAGCATAGCTCTTATAGTTTTAGAGAAAAAATTCTGTGACATACGGACGGACAGACGGACAGACAGACAGACAGACAGACATGACGAATCTATAAGGGTTCCGTTTTTTGCCATTTGGCTACGGAACCCTAAAAAGTAAACTAGAAAAAGTTACCACTGAGTGGAGCCCATAAAACGCCAGACGACGTCGCGACAGGCCCAGGAGGAGATGGCGGGACGAACTAGACCTTTACTGGAAGGATTTGGCCGCAAAAAGAATAGAATAGAATAATCTTTATTGTAAACCATTATTATGAAGCAACATTTATAATGGACTAGCTTTCCGCCCACGGCTTCGCCCGCGTGGTTTATTGGCTTTTCAATACTAAAATATGTATGTATTATACATATAAACCTTCCTCTTGAATCACTCTATCTATTAAAAAAAACCGCATCAAAATCCGTTGCGTAGTTTCAAAGATTTAAGCATACAAAGGGGCATAGGGACAGAGAAAGCGACTTTGTTTTATACTATGTAGTGATAAAGCTCTGAACCGAGAGGAGTTCAAGGAGAATAGGTCTTTGCCCTCCAATGGGACGATAATGGCTGAATAAAAAAAGATAAAGTATTGGTAACTTTCCCTCCCTGTCCTGCCCTCTCTATCATCATCAATACACCTAATGTCCCACTATGGGCACGAGTCTCCTCTCAAAATGAAAGGGATAAGGAATAGTCCATCAGTAGTATTTCTCAGCACTACCTATAAGTATTATTGTACAGTTTGTTCGAAATAAGTAAGCCGATCGGAAGTTAGCAGTTCCGAACTACCGCGGTGATAAAATCGTATAAATAAGTGTTTTAATACATAAGTAAATATCGAAATTAGTAAACAAAATAATAAGAAATGTAAAACATATACGACTCTAATTAATTATCTTTACACCGACTCTTTCTATTAAAATTTACCACTTCTAAACCACAGACAACTTACGATCGGCTTACTTATTTCGAACAATATTATATTATATTATATAATGGCAAACATGTTGAACAATAAATATTTCTTATGTTGTCATCTTACATGCAATTTGTATGTACACACATGTTTATGTAAATAAAAATTATCTTATCTTATCAGTTGTCACTGTCATAGTAATCTGTCAGAAATATTTTTTGTCTGTGGCTGCTGTATCGTCTCTACTCTCTCTATTCTGTGTCTCCTAATGGTGTGTACGTTTTACCGAAACCACAAATATAAATGTCTTTTTATAATACATCGTTTGTATTTTTCAAAAACCCATCACTACCAACAAGCATCATGGACGGTATAGTTTATGGAAATAATCAACAGAGTGGAACATAGATTAACGACATATCTTTATTATCTAATATTTACAATAACGATGTAGTTCATGGGCCGCAGTTGAACAGGATTGGTTGTATGTACTTCAGATTGTAGAAGGTAAAAACTGTGACATTTCCAATAAAATGTATCACTGAAAAACAAAATTGATTAAAAAATGTAGTCCGCCATATTAGATTTAGAACGACGTCACTAAGATAACCATACATTGTCAGCCAAACTAAATGTGTATGTAAAATTCCAGTTCAATCGGTTGAGGGTAACTGCTTTAAAACGCAATTCCAAAGTTTGACCTGAACAAAAATACATACATACATTGTAAATTAAATAAAGCTTGGAAAAGGAGTTTGTTATTTTTTATTTATTGTTTTCAATCGTTATTCTCTAAACTCCACCTCAGAGAGGCTTTTTTTTATCATTATTATTATCTGACTATTTTATTATTGACATTCCTGATCTGATCCAATTTTATTGACTACCTTATGTGAACAACTGTGTTTGTACTCATCGTTATTTAAATTAATAAATTCCAAGTATAGGTGTAAACTTTGCATGCCGTAATAAAGGCGAAATATGTGATACTATAATCAGATAATGTATAAACTAACATCTGTAACAGCATGTTTCTCGCAAATAAATAAATTAATAAACTAAATTTATATAGTAACGATCCAAAGAATTGAACGACGAATGTGCAAAAGATAAGTCAAAGAAAACATCGCAATGAAAACTGCATGTTAAATCAGTGGTTTTTCATAATAATAACAATCTTACCTGATCCCAACATTGTGACTATGCCCAGAAGACAGGCAGTACTCAGTAGAAAATGTCTGTCCTCTGGTAGAATGATTTTATACGTATCTAAAATGAAGAATATTACTTTGAATGCTATTTTCTTTTGGGGACGCGGAAAATCCTAATGGATCTTTAGGCATCTGGGCTGTATACAACTAAAACTGTATTTTTTAGAATAACAAATACATTTTTCATTTTTCAGCCGCATGGAAAAGCGGTAAGTTACCTATGTTGGACTTGACTGACTAAAAACTGAAAAACCTTCCCTTTGGCATGAGATTCTTAAAATTCATCATGAACTCGACACCATGATATTACCGGGAGGCGCGCATGTGACAAAAAAGCCGCCATTTTTACCATTTTTTAATAGTCATGGCTCATCCTCCGCCAATCCATGTCTAAAAACTACAATCGTCTTCCTGTGACCTTCACCATTTTTAAATGGTCATGGCTCGTCCACTGCGAGTCCATGTCTAAAAACTACAATCGTCTTCCCGTGACCTTTACCATTTTTAAATGGTCACGGGTCGTCCACTGCCAGTCCATGTCTAAAAAATTCAATCGTCTTCCAGTGACTTTTACCATTTTTAAATGGTCATGGCTTGTCCACTGCCAGTCCATGTCTAAAAACTACAATCGTCTTCACGTGACCTTTATTAGCCCTTGCCAAAGGGCCATGCCATTGTCGAGCACAGGGGAATTCACACAATCCCAGGCTTGCGCAAGTCCACAGTAACACAATGCTAAGCTTTAATTATTCAACAAGTGTGGCCAGTATTTATATCATCAAAATAAATAGTATAATTCTTACCTCTCTCCAAAACAAGTAATGCAAAATGTATCTTCATAACGGACAACACAAATATATAAACACACAGAAATGTTGAAATTAGTATGTAGAACTGAAAATCAAAATAATTTATTATTACAGCATTTGTTTTTAATTTTTTTGTGTCATACCAACAACGTGACAAAGAAGCATGAAGGCTACTTGATGGTACCTAAGCTGTTAGGCACAGCCTTTAAACGCAAGCAATACCAGTAATATCACTATTGCAGGTCAGGATCTGTTGTTAAGTCTCAAATGCACAGTAATTTCATTGACTACCCTTCAAACCCGATCAAAATAATAATAGCACATTATTGCTTAGCGGCATAATTCGGCAAGTAAAGATAAACACCCCAAAAGAAGAAGAAGACTAGGATTGAACGCAACAACGTGTAGTGGTCTCAACCGCGACTGGTCGAGCGAAGTGTTATTGAGTTTCTCGATGAAATTCTCAGTAGCAGCTTGAAGTTTGGAAATGTGTCCGATTAATGATAACAAACTCGCCCCCTATTACATGGGACTTAAACATACCAGCAAACTGTGGGTGTAACATAGCACACCTCTGCCTTAACTGTCTAGGACAGGCGTGATGATGATGGTAAAAACAAAAGACATCATAAGTTGTAATTACTTACCCACATAACTCTTTTCTTCTCCAACACTAATGAGGTAAGCAGCATCATCCCGCTAACTACAAGAGTAATGAGGCCGCCGAATGACATCAGACTTATAACTAGAAAAAAAAAAACAAAATTAAGCTTGATATGATTTACAATCAGTTCGGACATAGTAACCTTACGCAATTCATGAGATTTTTGCGTGACTGCGTGCACACATACACAATGCAACTAATAATATACACAGAGCCTTTGCAAGACCATTGCAAGTCAATATCTGAGTAATTAACGCAATTTTATATTTAGATTTTCTGCTAGTCAGCCAATAGTGGCATAGCTATATTAATATTTAGCACCAAGTAGACAATAGTGTGATAGCTACACGCATGAATTTGGCACTAGTTAGCCAATAGTGTGATAGATACGCGCATGAATTTGGCGCTAATAAGTCAATAGTGTGATAGCTACGTGCATGAATTTGGCACTAGTTAGCCATTAGTGTGATAGATACGCGCATGAATTTGGCGCTAATAAGTCAATAGTGTGATAGCTACGTGCATGAATTTGGCACTAGTTAGCCATTAGTGTGATAGATACGTGCATGAATTTGGTGCCAAATACTTAATAGTATGACAGCATCGTGCATGGTTTTGGGGCTAGTTAGCCGATAGTGTGATAGATACGCTCATGAATTTGGCGCTAATAAGTCAATAGTGTGATAGCTACGTGCATGGTTTTGGCTCCAGTTAGCGAATAGTGTGGTAGGCCCGCGCAAATTTTGGCGCCAATTAGCCAATGGTGTCATAGCTACGTACGTGATTTTTGGCACAAGTTTGTCAATAGTGTGATAGCTCTTGCTTGCTACCACAGAATATAGTCCACAAATTACAGTATTATTGTTATGGACTGTACTCACCTTTGGAATCCTCAGTGGCGTACAATTTATCATAATCACTGGCAAGTAACACAAGAACTATTAACATGACCACACCAATGACCACTTTAACGACGCCAATCATCATGACCATAGGCCATAGTCTTGTCACCAGGCCATGTTTCCTGGACAATTGCTTCGTAGCCTGTTCTGTTATGCTGTTTGAATTAAGAACTTCTTGCATTGGTGATTTTTCTAGCATATACGTGTACAGCGTTTGGTCGAGAATTTTTCTAAAATCTAATTCTGGCGAATTTAGCATTTTATAATTTTCTAAGTAGGGTGTAGTGACGTTTTGTTTTTTTTTTTAAATGATGCTATGACATGTCGTAGGTGGAGGTTAGAAGGTATATTTAAATTATTAAAAGTTGCTCAATTTTAGTTAGGAACTGCTTGGTTCCACATTACTCTAAGTAGGTCTGTTTATACCTACACTATTACAATAATTTATATGTATATTAGCTGATTCGACGGACGTTGTCCTGTCTTACCAATTTTGTGCACAATTTTCTGAATTTTTGTTTCCGTAAGAGCCTTATTTGTCTGTCTACAATTTATTCATTTCTCTTTGATTTACGAGTGACGAGACTACTGTATTATTTCTCTCTGCATCACCTCAAGGTTGTCTGGCAGAAAATGCCTAATGGCATTAAGACCGCCTTTGTACCAATGGTGCATAAAGTATCCATAAAAAAATAAATAAATAAAAAAACCTTCAAAAAAGTATTAGAAAACTTTAAAAAAATTGTGAAATTGGTAAAGTCTTATGTTAATGCCATAAGACGACCAAGGGAAATAGAGATTAATTTGTAAATACCTATATAGAGACAGACATAATTTTTTTTATATATATATATATATATATATAGCTCAGACGAGAGTCAGGTGAGTGTTGAGCGCCGGAGGCTCAATTTCTCCCTCAGTCCCCATCCTTCTCCTTTTCTTTTCCTTAAATAGGCTCGGCAAGGCATCTGCAACTCCTTTGGTTTTGCAGTTGTCCATGGGCGGCGATGGCTACTTACTCAATCAATCAATAATATAATAATCCATGGCAGCCATAGACCCTTCAGTTAATGATATACAACACTAGTAATCTATAGCTCTGCATGGGGCCTGTTGGGGTTAAACCGATAATAAAATAAAAATCACTCAGCACTCTTACTTCGAACTAGCTTTTTTTTAAAACTTCAATAGAGTATTGAAGTTTTCCATTTAGACATGAAAAGTCAGTTAACCAGCACACATAAACATATACATACATACATTCATACACACACCTTAAGCACTTCAGCCGTGTGTAATTCAGCGGTGCAGTCAGCTCCATTAAATTAAATACTTAATGAGACTCTGCCTCGTGTTCAGCTGTTCATACTAAATAAATTGGTTCAGAAGTTAAGCTTTTAATTCAGGCAATAGGGTAGTTCACTCATGCTTATTATAAAATTAAATTAAATATAAAACTTATACCGAAAAACAATTTAAATTGAACCGGCGGTAGCCTACATGGCTAGGGCTTTGGACTGGCGATTATGTGGTTGTCGGGTTTGGAGCCCACCCATTGAACTACCGACGTGAACCCACTCGTAACACCAGCATTGAAGCTTAGCACGAGGGGTTATCAAGATTACTAGTAAAAAATACTTAATACAGTTGAAATTAGAACGCGTTCTTGTTGTAATCGCTTTAATTCAACATAAAATATTTAAATACTGTAAAAATTAGAACGCGTTTCTTTCTCTAATCGCTTTAATTCAACATAAAAATACCTAAATACAGTTGAAATTAGAGCGTGTGCCTTTTTTAATGCATATAAACACCAAACAGTGCTGCAAATCCTTCTGTCTTTCTTACTTAGTGGCGCTGGTCTGAAATATACTAGTTACTTACCAACTAACTTAAGTTCGTGCTTAATTATTGAGTCATATTACGAACCAGTACCTCTTTTCTTTGCTGTACATATTTATTGCGAAAACTTTTTTTACTTATACATAGTTTATAGTGAGTCCAAAAATGCGATTAATATGCCAGGACACGTGAATTGGATACATACTAGTTAGCTAGTTATGTATCAGTTTCTGCGTTACATGTAGCGGAGGCCAATGAAGACAATTTCAGAATTCACTGCGCGTTAAGGGCTTCCACGTTTGCTCTCAATTAAGCTCTTAGATACGCCCAAAAAGAAGAACACTTGTTTCTTGTATTTTAGGCTGACGACCCACAGCGGGTTTTTTTCCAATTTCACGTTCTATTTTTTATTTCACCCCTTCCGTGGGACCTGGGAATTAAACCTAAGATCACACGATAAGCAACTTCTTTTTCGATTTCGACCGATTCACTAACCGAGCAATCTACTACTAATTCGACAGTTCTATAAAGTCATTTGTTGTCAATAGAATCTAAGTTTAATTAAAAGATAGCATAGACCAAAGTTGTAAAGATAAATGAGTTTCATCTATCAATAAGGCTGTCTATCCACCAGAGTAGACAGAGGAAGCAGAGCGGGGATCGAGCAAAAGAGCGTAGCGTAAAGTGGAGCTGGGTTACTCAAAGTTGTTGCGGGAGGAATGTCAAAGCTGTCGAGGGAGAAATTCGTCGCGATTCTCCCAACTTATCGAGAGGAAAAATCGTACCTACTTATGCGTTTCTAGTTGGTAAGATGTTAACATTTAACGGTGCATCATCGTCATCATATCAGCCTATTGGCGTCAAACGGTTGTCCGGTTTTATGGTATCTTTCAGATAATTTTCAACTTTCAGATAATTTGTTGGTAATGTTATTTATATCCATGAGGATTTTGTTAACATAGGAACCAGTATTAGTCAGTTTGGCCGTACTAAAATGGAGGTTCTGTTGTACACTTGATCTTTCCGCACATGTCCATCTATTTACCTTCTTTTTGCTTACGGGGGGAAACCCTTAAAAGGCGACCGGTCTTTGGGATTAAACCAGACAGTGTGGGATTCACTGATTACCCACTAAAACCGCTCAGGTGGCCACTATCAGCACATGGAGGACACAGTGGGTCACTGTGTCCTCTTAATAGACCATCCCCCCTTTTGCATCGCCTGTTAGGGCACATCCCTTGGATCTATCTTGTATCTTGAAGCGTCGGTAGCCTAATGGCTAGGGCGTCGGACTTGCGATCATATGGTTGCCGGTTCAAACCCCACCCATTGCACTACCAACGTGAACCTACTCGTAACACAAGCATATTTAGCTTAGCACGAGGGGTTAACAAGAATACTAGTAATGTGTGACCCACATTGCTAGTAAGTTTTTTTTTTTTAAAAAAACTATCCATATACCTACTCCTATCTTAAACAGGAATGAAGACATGACTGTGCATAGAACTTATCGACAACATTTTTCTCCGTTCCTCTTCGCTTTGGTCAGCAGGCAGCCTAAAAGCCTAATACAAAATTAATTTTTCAGCAGATTCTTTTTTAATTTACTTAAACGGCAATTTTGCCATTCTGCGAAGTTATTCGACAATTTCAATTTATTTCGAAGTCGATTGTCAGTCGAATCTTGGGAATCGGGCAGACAGCAAAAATATATTTAATTAAACAACTTTTTTCTTGGATCGAGATCATCAGTATTTTTACCCTAGGCTACACAATAACTAGGTTATAGGAAAGTAGATACATATTATAGTACTAAGGATATACATATAGAAAGGTCTCTCTCTGCTTTATAGGGAAATATTTATACTACCCGCACTTCGTTGTAGTCTTCGGTGTCTCTTAGACAAAGGTCAACGGACAGACGTATGCTTGTGATGTACGCACACATATACATGGCTACAGATCCAGCTATACATTTCCAGTATAAACTGAGCTCACGTTGTATAAGCTGTCTGTGTAATGAGAGGTCAGCTTATACTGGCAATGCATACCACAATGACGTAGGTATAGTCATGTGTCCGTGATTAATTTAAAGTGACTATTTTAGCCCCCGAGGAATTGCTATTCACTGATAACGGTGTGGCCCATAGAAAAAATATTATTTCAATTTTCACATTGCTATCCAACAATCAACACAATAAGTAGTTAAAATAAGGAAACATCTTTATTTTAGATTGAACCAATCTAGTCTCTGAACAGATCTTAATTTATCACTTTCATCTTTTATGTAGATTTCTCTAAAATGTTCCACTATAACAGAGAGCAGTGTGAGTTATCTCTGAGTAGCTAAGTGAGTGCAGACACAACTAATCTTCACACGTTACCTGCTAGTTACCAACTCACGTCTCAAGATGATCCATAGCAACACGCGAGATAGAAGTGTCGCTACATATATAAACATCAGGCGCTGTCAAAATCAAGTCAATTATTTATAACAATTTTATAATTAATGTTATTACATTTGAAATGACAAAAATGAGTTGCAAGTAGGAGCTCCACAAATATGTTACTTTAGTCTTCAATTTTGTGCTTACAATATGGTCAAATTGTGCTTTTTGTGTAAACACTAAGCGATAGTAGGGCAGGAAATTTTTGTTGGTAGCTGTTTTCTCAACTCACTTTGGTGAGTGCTTTATTGTGAATTATTCTTTTTAATTTTAAAAGGGATAAAATTATTCATCCAACTTTTTCAGTGTCTCTTCGCCGATTATGAAGCGAATTTAGTTTTGCTAATGTGATCTATCACACCACAAAATTAATCAATTTAAATCATTTTCTATCAAATTAAATTAATTAGTAACTCACCATCGGTTCTGAAGATACACAATTTGCTTGACGTTAGTTTTGTTTTTCTCAAAAGTGAATCGACGTTTCAATGAATGTAAACTCTACCTTGTGTCGAAGCGCCGTTCAATTTCGCGTGCAAGATTAATTCGAAGCTTCATTTCTCGCTTAGAAACTCCATGAACGTCCAACTAATAAAACGACAAACTTTTGAACAGACTTAAGGCAACATCACTTGCTGTTAACACTATGATACACTATAATGAGCTATAATGAGTGTTTTAGTACCTTAAGGCTAAACCTTCAGCGTTGGGCGCCAAATTTAATAATTTTTTTGGCAAATTGTTCGTCTATAAAGATTTTGATGTAAAATAGTGGATTTGGCCAAAAATTACAAATTGCACCTAAATCTCGTACGATAGCGATTTTTAATACTCAATCGTGAATAAGTTTTTGTTAATGTCACTATTTCTACTGCTATGTATAGAATGTGTTATAAGTAAAGGTACAAATTGCGAAAACCCAAAAAAAAAATGTTTTCCAAGGAGGGACGTTACCCTTAATTAGCTATAACTTTGATATAGCAACTCCCGCGCCAGGAATAATTAGCTCTTTGCTTTGCTAAAATACAATTAACGGATGCAAAAAAAACCCAGACTGAAAATACAAAATATCTCTGATTCAGTAATCTATTAAAAAAACAGCATTTTAAAAAACTTACAACTTTATTACAAAATCACAGACTTAATAATCATCAACATATTCTTCTATCCAGGATAGGAACTTGGCTATGTCTGTGAATATGACGTAGTGGTCCGGGTCGCAGAGGTACTCTCCTTGCCGTGCCACCGACAGCGAGGCCACTCCTCGGAGGTACCAGATCCCATCCCTCTCAATCACCATCCCTCCTCCACTGTCACCGTTGCAGTCTGAGTATCCTGAAAGTTGTACGTTGAAAATTATAATTAGAGGACTTCATTAGTCTAGTGGTCCTAAGCTCGACTGCTACGATAGAAGTCCTCAGTCCTGGATTCAATTGGGTGGTTGGGTTTGAAATCAAACTTTCATTTGAAACTTTCATCGAAAAAGTTTTTCGATGAAATTCTCAGTAGCGGTTTAAAGTCTGGAACCAGCGGCCAGTTAATGGTAAGAAATAAACAAAAAAAGGTCGTAAACATATGCTTTTCTTGCGACTTTCTTGCTTAGTTTATTGTGACAGGTTTTTATACTAGTTATACTGAGACACAAAGAAGAGTTTTTTTTTTCTTGGTAATGTTAGCAAATAAGCAATCGAGCCACCTGGTGCCATAAAGTTTAAATTTACAAAAATCCTTTCTTAATTACAATAAAAGCTAGGTTTACCTTGAATTTTATATCGTACATAAGAAAAGATTGTTTCAAATATCCGCGGACTTACGGCTCGTCCCAATCTTAGAACAATAACTAAGGTGCCAATATTAAAATAAACAAATCCATCAGTAGATTATCTTACTGGAGATAGCGTTGTGACATTATTTATATGGATTTTATATCAACATTAAGCTAGTTATTGGGACCGTTAGTAGTTTTGGCTATGCGTTGATAGAATAAGTTTCGATCACGAGCTTACCATCATTGTATCCGGCGCAATACGTAAGATTCGAAGTAAACTGCCGGTAGAAGTCAGCGTACAGCTTCACCTTGGTGTTGACACAGGTCTCCTGGTCTATCACTCGCATTCGCAGCAGGCGCAGCTCTTCTCTAGGCAGTCCTGTGATGTCAAAACCCCAGCCCACAACCTGTAATAATCAAACTAGAAGGTCAGCTCAAATTAGTACTTATTCCTCCTTCTCTTTCAACCAGATACCATTAAGCATTAGACATACAGTCGCCAGCACATCAGGTTATACAAAACTGTCAAAGGACAATGACGGACTCACGAACAAATTTTTGTTGACATTTTTTTGTTGCGTCTGCACATGAAAAATATTTCAAAATATAGATTTTGTATTTCTGAACAATTTTTGTTTTTGGTCCGAGATTATTATCTTTACACCGATTCTTTCTATTAAAATTTACCACTTCTAAACCACTTGCAGACATACAGACATACATTACAGTATACTCGTACTTCTGTCTCGACGTGATGATTAAATTAATGAATTACGTACCGATCCCCTCTTCCCCACAATACTCTTGATGTCCTCGTTCTCTGGCCAGAGACACGCCGGCTGGACCCAGTCTGAGTAGGTGATAGCTCCACGAAGCTCCAAAATCGCCAGGTCCCCTTTGAAAGTAGTCGCGTTATACTCTAAGGGAACTAGTATTCTGTTTACCTGTAAGCAATAAGAAAGGGTTAATAGGAAGATGATGATGATTGATTAAGCGTCGGTAGCCTAATGGCTAGGGCGTCGGACTTGCGATCATATTATGGTTGCCGGTTCGAACCCCACCCATTGCACTACCGACGTGAACCCACTCGTAACACAAGCATTTAGCTTAGCACGAGGGGTTAACAAGAATACTAGTAATATGTGACCCACATTGCTAGTAAGCTTTTTTTTTAAAAAAACAAAAAATAAAATTTAATCAAAATGTAAGTAGTTAATATGCTGTTTCTTTCCTATATTTTTAATGTATTGGTTTAGTCGGCAAATGACTCGTCGTCGATGACTATTTACCATCCCCACCTGCAAAACCTAAGGAATAAGCAGTAATGAACTGATTCTAGTCCATAGACACTATCGAGATAATTATTTGCGTTTATTACCTAAACATTCTGTTTTTAAATTATTCCTTTCCATTTTTAGCTACGATAATCATATATGAATGAATAATATATGAATTCTAGGTATTTTGGATATCCATACCTGTATTAAAAATATTTTTAATTTGCGTCATTTTAGTATCATGGGAAGTATCCATAATTGAAATTTTGACACCATTTCATATTCAACTTGAATAATTTTCAAAATCAGCCCCTCTTCTCTAAATCAGAATGGATATCGAGAGCCTTGATCAATCATCCACAATGAGTAATGTACACGACCCAAGTTCTCTCAATCAATTAAACTTGTTGACTTCTGGGAGCCTACTATGATAATCAAGCGTCGAAGCTTCGAATCTCTATACGAAACAACTACGCATCATGTTCTCGATTTAAATAATATTAATATATCAAAAGGGCTCGGGGTAAGAAGCGTGGCTATTATTAGCATATCGAGACCACTCCGTGCCACAAGGAGCACGTTTAGCCATCAGCCCCAATTATTATAAAATTCAAACATCGATGATAATCATTAGTTTTAATTAGAAGGCCAAAAAATCTGTCAACTTGGCTCTAGGAATATTAATCAGAAAGCGTAGCCCAGAAATGTTCGATTCGCAGTTAAATTTTCATAGTAGGCCCCCTGCATCGGATGTGACGCTCAAAGTCCAATCCGGACAAAGTGTAATCCGTTTAAGAAAATCGGATTGAATAGACAATGGTTGTATTTATGCTACTATGACCTAAATACCTAGCTTAGACATTTAGGTAGGTTTAAACCTTGACAAACTACGTACTCGCAGACGAGTGGCTGCTTTAATTTTACATACCATCACGCCTGTATTCCCCGAAGGGTTAGGCAGAGGTGTACTTATGTACACCCACATTTCGCCGGTATGTTTAGGTCCCATGTAAAAGGGGGCGAGCCTATTGCCATTAACCGGGCACAAATCCAGACTCCGAGCTGCTACTGGGAATTTCAAAGAAAAACCCAATAACACTGCTCGACCTGGGAATCGAACCCAGGACCTCTAGCGTAGCAGTCACGCTTGGGACCACTAGACTAACGAGGTAGTCTTTAATTTTACAATATTCTTCATACTTAAGTGTTGTTTGTATAATAATAATAGGTTTGTGTTGTATTAAAAATATTTTATGAAAATATATAAAAGTGATAAAAATCATTGTCATTTTAGCCCCCTGATATTGAAACTAATGGCTAGGGCATCGGACTTGCGATCATGTGGTTGCCAGTTCCAAGCCCACCCATTGCACTACCGACGTGAACCCACTCGTAATACAAGCATTTAGCTCAGTACGAGAGGTTAACAAGAATACGTCTAATCTAACTAGCAATGTGCGACACACATTGCTAGTAAGATTTGTAAAAAAAAGCTACCGGGCTATTATTCAGGTCCTGCAGTTCCTCCATAGAGTCCGTTTTTGTTTAGTGGGTTTTAAAAAAATACTGTTCCACTTACAAACTTAACTTGCACTCCATCGACGGAGGTCCTAAGGTTGTGTTTCCCGAGGTAGACCGTCAGAGTGTTCTTGTTGACGACGCGGCTGGACCCCTTTCTGGTGACGCAGTGTGCTGCCGTGATGATGTGGCGTCGAGAGACCAGGGTACCACCGCAAATGTATTTGAAGTCTACTGTTGTCTGAAAAGACCAGACATATACCTACTTCGGTTTCCAGAATTTATTTCACTTAGAGAACTTAAAATGTTCGCTTCACAGACTTACACGAGGAAAAAATATGTTTCTTAAACTAAAGTACAACATCGACAGGAGTAAATCATTTTGTGTTTGTTTTTAAATTACATACTAATTATTATTAAAATAACTAAATAGCGTAAAGTTATTAAGTCTAAAAAAGAAAGCAACAAGTAGTTTTTAGTCTGATCCTTAAATGTTGATAGTTTTTGACATTTAGTAAACTATTACGCAAACCTTAAGGTTACATTGGTTAGATTGAATGTGACGTCGCGTCGGTATAAAGAAGGAACTTCAGATGAGATTTTCTCATAGAAGTTGTTTAACTGTTGGACATAATGTCATAATTGGACTTCAGGTTTATAAATTGTATGTTAAGAATAATGCTATTATGTAATACCCAATCTGTTGTTTGATTAATAAAATAAAGTAAAAAATAAAATGTCAGACGGAAGACCGAGTGGTTCAAGTCAGTAAGAGTTCGCCATACTCCTACCTACTCCCTAAACGGTATTTAAGTAGGTATGACGTTCGTAAGCATTTGCACACATGAAAAACGAAACAAAACAACTATTCAGCATTTTTGGAAAATTTCAAATTGAGCAGTATTTTTATGCTAACGAGTTCTACGTAATAAATTGAATGCAATTCTTAGAACTTTTGGTTTGTCTTTGCCGTACTGTTCACTGTTGGTTATTGGTTATGGTTACAAACCGATAGACAATTTTGTAATAATAAATACCACAGCCACGGACGAGAAAAAAAAATCTTTTTTTTTTTCTTAGATATTAATTGTCAAAATTGGAAGGAAGGATAACTGATGTTATTAATTGAAATCAAATAAACAAGTTATACTCCAAAAAAAACTAAATAAACAGCGTAAAATAATGACTCCAAAAATAACACCAATCAAATAATTTGGCTTTATGAGTCACATCAAGTTTTTTGGGTGATAAGATTGAATATACAATAATAATACATACAAACGTACGTCTAAAATACATGTATAACCCACCCATTCAACGCAGATGGATTAACAATATCCTGGGGGTCAACCATGCACGCTGTGATATAATTTTTTTGTCGTATAAGTACTCACTCGTTTTGAGGCACTATGCAAGAAGGAAACAAGACAGTTAAATATGCCTCCGTGGAGGGACGAGGTGCGCTATCCCTTTGTCCGAAGGGAGGATCCTCCGACCAGAGCAATTTTGGCTAAAAGGCCACAACCCGATGGTGGAATTGCAAAAATATAATGCAATTTTCGTTGCAAATCTTGCTTGGACAGTACAGGAGTTTCTGCATCAAAGAGTGCAAATGTTAATAAAGGTAGGTAGATAACTAGGAAAATTAGAAATTAGAAAAGTCTCTATCTATCTAGACTCTATTAGGCTACGTTTCAATAAAGTCGCCACATTACCCCGCGTTTCCACTGACGACAAAATTTAAACATGTCGTAAACATCTATATAACTCTCAGAGAGTGAGTGAGATAGGTAGTTGTGTCCAACATGTTTCGTCATCAGTGGAAACGTGGACTAATGCCTGGTAACTATTTGCCATAATGCACTCAACTGTCAATTACTAACTATCAGCCAACTAGGTACTACTAACAGCCAATGCGTCTGCAATAAAACTTATTGCACGAAACTGTTACAGTTCCTAATTGGTTGCCTTATCAACAATACAAAAATGGTAAATACGTACTTGTTGTTGGTAAAGTGCTACCTGCCACGGCCACTGACCCTCCAAGGTAGTAGTTCCTCTTAAGCTGTTCGCTGGTACCCCATTCAGGAACACCTTACCGCACTGGGGCTAAAAAACAAAAGTTCTAATATTAGACCTTTTTTTATGGGACAATTCGGCAAATGAGCAGGCGAGCCACCTGAGTAGTAAGTAAGTAAAAATGTAAGTAGTAACCGCCGCCCATGGACAACTGCAATACCAAAGGAGTTGCACATGTGTTGCCGAGCTTATTTAAGGAAAAGGGAGGGGAAGGAGTAAAGGAGAGGGAAGGGAACTGAGGGAGGAACTGGACCTCCGGCGCTCCACACTCACCGTACGAAACGCAACAGTATGCATACTCCTACTTGACGTCGATATTCTGTGTGGGTTTACTTGTCGCGAGTACCGGTCGCGACCGCCCATTCAATTTTTTTTTTTTGTATTTGTGGCTATAGTATCACTGCGACCGATATCGGTCTATTGTGATCGCCACTTAAAGACTTAAAGTTCACCGCTGAACCCTGCGGCTGCTATAAACTGCAGGATTTCCTTAGGGGTGAGCTCCCTTATTTCATCTGGGGTTAATACATGTTTCCCCAGATGCGCATTACGCTTGTGCATCAGCGGTCCGCATTGCCCCAGAAGGTGAAGTGGCGTTTCATCAGCCTCTTCGCAATATCTGCAGGTTCGCGTATCGCTCAGCCTTAGGTTGAACATGTGTTTGTTTAAGCAGCAGTGTCCTGTTAAGGCTCTCGTGACAATGCGCAGATTATTCCTACTCAGCGTTAGGAGAAGGTTTGTTTGCCTTTTACTATAGGCTTTAATTAAAGCTTTAGAGTAGGCCATATCCGCCGATTCCGTCCAGAGCTTCATGGCAGTCTCAAACCTATTGTTTGAAATCAAAACTGAACGATATAATATCGCTTTGTGTGAAGTTAAGAGAATAGCCGCCTTTACAAACAATTCAGATGAAAAGCCGCAGACAAATTGTTTTATGGATAATTACTAAGTATGTATTTTACTTGTCCTTGAGTCATGGAAACTATTTTTTTACTACATAAGTACCTATACTAAAAGGTAGGTATTCCTAGGGACACACTGTGAGAAGCAGCAATGCCTCACATTATCAGTCCAGTAAAAACCGCAAACAAGAAGATTTCATATAATTTTATATATCTTTGATATAACAGCATAATTATATAAGCTTAGGTAGGGAATAATAATAATTGGACGGACGACAATAGAGATACCGCTAACCGGTTCTTAAAAGGTGCATCTTTATAGCACTTTTATAACGATATTTTATCCTTATTTCGATATACGAAACCAAATGGGTACCGAAGCTGATGGTCAGATTTTATTCGATACAATAAGCAATTTTTTTCAATCTCAAATGTGTTGCTGATCTAATATAGCCGTCATCCATCTTCATCATCCACAGCCTGACTTCACCCTCTACTGGGTATAGGCCTCCCTAAGTTTGTGCCATCCACCACGGTCCTGTGCCACTCTCATTCAATATAGCCGTACGACAGGTCTAATAGTTGAGCTACACAATCACTGATGTATGCGTGCTGTGAGTTGGGATAGGTCAACTCGAAGCTGCTGTCGCTGGTTCTACAAAAAACCTGTTTCAATATTGCCCTACATCATAAAACTTACATATCTGATAACATTACTACTTTCTGGACTTTAAAAGAGACCACGACTATCTAAGTTTGTTTAGGTGTTCCTTCTAACTTTTTCATTTTTTTTTTTCATTTTTCATTTCAATCTCAGAAGTCGTCCATGGAAATGCTGGCACAAAAAAAAATTAAGATATGGACTAAATAAAAAAACATTGATCAGTAAAACGTCCGCTCTCTGCCCCTGCCTATTACTTTGTTGTCTATAAACAAGTGTGAATACACGCGAAGACGGATAACATCGTATGTACAATTTCACACCATAGAAGAAGTACTCGACTCCATCTTACGTAGGTATGTCTAGTAAGTATCGTTATCAGAAAGTCTGTAAAAAGACTAATGGTAATTTGACTTGTATTTGATTAAAGATACTGAATTTGTCACCGTTGTGACCGTCCACCACCGACGTCACCATGGGCGTAAGGTGAAAAATTTATTCACTCCAAGCCACAATTTTGACAAAGAGCTTGTTAAGTTAGGACTTGTAGAGTTAGGGCCTGTAGAAAAAATGGACCTGATAACTTTTTGACAGTGCGAACCATATGGTGTCTTGTCAACCTTTTACATGAAAATGGATTTAGTGGGATAATCAATTTTCAAAATATTTGCAAGCGCAACTTCAATATTTTAACGTTATTAAAGAAGAATGAAAATATGCGTTCATCCTAATTAATTAAGTAATATCGAATCTTGATAAAAATATGCGTGACGAACAGAAAATGGTGGTGTGTATATATTGAAACGGACTTTGATTAATTGCTACTGATTTAAAACAGATTATATTTTTATCCTTACCTCTGGGAAAATTTAAAAATATTTAAAAATCGATTAGAACGCAGGTGGATATAATGGCTGCTCAAATCAGTTCATTCTTATACGATCTTTTGATAATTTAATTATATTAGCACCAGTTACTTCAAGCGGTTTCACTCGCATTCCAAAAAACTTTTTCAGTCAAGAGGTAGCTTACCTATAGCCTTCTCCAAGGTTCAGTCTATCTCTATACCAAAATTCATTAAAATTGGTTCATCGGTTTAGGTTTGTAAGAGTAATAAACAGACAGTATTGGAGTAGCCATTTTGTTCTCTCTGAATTTTCATTGGTAAAAAATGCAGATATATTTTTTATTTCATACCAAAAGTATAATTATGATGAACAAAGATGAGAGAGGCCTTCAGTAGGAATCAAGAAACGATTCTTACTCCTACTGAACAAAAACCGGCCAAGTGCGAGTCGGACTCGCGCACGGAGGGTTCCGTATCATTACGATTTATGACGTATTAAAAAAAACTATTTACTAGAACTCGTCCAAACCAATTTTCGGTGGGAGTTTACATGGTAATCTACATCATATATTTTTTTAGTTTTATCGTCCTCTTATTTTAGAAGTTACAGGGGGGGGACACACATTTTACCACTTTGGAAGTGTTGCTCGCGCAAACTATTCAGTTTAGAAAAAAATTATATTAGTAACCTCAATATCATTTTTGAAGACCTATCCATAGATACCCCACATGAAAAAAAAAAATTTGAGTTTTAGTTCCAAGTATGGGGAACCCCGAAAATTTATTGTTTTTTTTTCTATTTTTGTGTTAAAATCTTAATGCGGTTCATAGAATACATCTGCTAACCAAGTTTCAACAGCATACTTCTTATAGTTTCGAAAAAAAAGGCTGTGACACGATCGGACAGACAGACAGACAGACATGACGAATCTATTAGGGTTCCGTTTTTTGCCATTTGGCTACGGAACCCTAAAAAGGCCCTTGTAACCAGTGAGTAAAAGTAAAAATAATGCAGTCTTACCTCAACTATCCGACGTCCATGATGGGGTATATATAACGCGGGTAAATCCCCAAAATAATAGTCGAAGGATTCTTCGTTTTTCCTGAAATTATGTGATAATGTCATAATTTCAACAAACTCACAATGAAAATATCTACGCTATTTACTCTACCTTACTGATTCAAGAGGAAAACAAACACTGATAAAAAACATAGATCATGTTTTTGTCATTTCAGTATTTTATGCATTTATGCAATCGGAATGTTTGAATGCATAGGTATGCCTTTCATTCTTTATTGTGCTAAGATGACGAACAAGCAAGGTAAGCGATAATCACACTTATTATCGCAATGCTGTACCACTGAAGTTAGTTACACCTCTTATTTTAAAAGGGTAAGTATCTATGAAGTTTTTGCCAGGTTTTCAATAAGCATCCTGCGTTTTAGAACTATGTAATTAGAATAAGAATAAGAATAAGAATAAATTTATTACTCAAAAATAATTACACATCCAGACATTTAGGTAACATTAGGTTTTACAAGTGTGTTTTACGGAGATAGTTTCCTGTAGCTTCCACACTAGGTCGAGCCTGTCTCGTGGAAGCTGGAGTCAGTTTTTGGTTCGGAGATTTTAAAATAAACTTAAAATTAAAAGATAGACAGAGATCTACCATGAAATTTAACAAGTACTAAACAGACAATAAAATATTAGGAACAAAATAATATAATTCTTTTTGTTGTTGTTTTAGTAAAGTGTGTAGGTAAGTATGGTGTAGCGTAGCTTGTGTGTATGTGTGAGTGTGATGTGGTGTGATGTGTGTGGTAGTGTGATGTAGTGTGGTGTGATGTGTGTGGTGAGTTGTGATGTGTGCGGTGTAGTGAAAAAGGTCTGGTATGTGTGTGCATGTATGTACATTATATATTCTATACCTTTAAATTGGAATACGCGATTTATGGGGTCACTCTAACAATGTTTTCTGTTTCAGCGTAGGAAAGTGAAAGAAGCCATTTGCGAACAATTTTTTTAGCTTGTTTGGTGGTATTTTTTTTAATGTTACAGAATTTCAATATTTTGTTATATATGAATGGTTGCATGAATTTCTGCGTGTGTTGAGCAAATGTGGAATTAACTCTGATTTTATGAACTTTGAACACACGACATTCAAGTAATCTTGTATAGTTGGGTGATTCAAGCACTGCTTTATGTTGTTTAAGAACTGATTTTAAAATATATATCTGACGAACATTTGGTACAGCTGCTTCATTATATAATTGAATAGTGGGATAACGAAAAGGTTTCCTAAGCATAACCTTCAGGACAGAACGTTGCGCACGTTCAGCTTGTAGCATAACCGTAATGCCAAGACCACCCCAAATAGTAATACAATAACCAAGTAAAGATTCACATAGTGACACATAGACAAGGTGCAGGATCCTTTGATCGGCAACATTACGTAGAAGTTTCATTGTAAAAATAAGTTTCCTAATACTTTTTGCGACTAACGTAATATAAGGTTTGAAACAGAGTCTGTTGTCAATGATTAAACCTAAATATTTTATTTGGTTTAGCTTTTGAATGGTGTTACAGGTGCAAATTGAGAGAGAGCATGAAGCAGAATGAATCTTGAGGGAAAGGGTTGGTTTTGGTGCTGATGCTTGAGTTTTGTGAAAGCAGATGTAGTTCGTTTTATCAGAATTGAACTTATATATTTTTAGAAATGCTTTAAGTATCTTATATATTTCTTATTTGTTCATGAACTTCTTGCGAGCCTATTCCTATCCCTTCAGTAGCTAGTAGCGACATCTATTGCGCTACATAAGTAAATCTAGCAAGTGAATCTTACCCGTCCAACACACATTTATCTTGCAATTTTAATTTATACAGAACCAGCCTGTTCCTCTCTCAGGATGTGGTAAAACACACCTCGTCCCTCCTCAAGCTGTTAGTAGAGCTCCAACCAGATATCTACCTACAGTCAACGTTTTTCAGAAATAAATGATTGAATCCTTACTTTGGAGAATCGTTGTGAAAGTCTTGTACTGGTGGCTTCATAGTAGCAGGCGGAGGGTATTCACTGTTCAGCTGAAATCTGTAGCCTATACTGCTGTCATGTAGGCTTTTTACTCGGCCATCATCAGTGCTGGTGAAAAAACGTTTGTTTTAGTAAACCGTGAAAGAGAATCGATCGATTTTGATGATATTTTTAAATATGTCCATTTAAATAAGTATGAAAAAAAATGAAGAAGATGTGTGAATCCTCATTGATATCCTCCGGCTCTCGAAAGGAAAGGCGGAGAAGTATGTCGGACTCCTACTGACTAAAAACACAAGTCCATCCATAGATTTCCAATGAATGCACCAGTGCGTAAAATAAGTAGGTACTTACAAGATTGGAGAATCATCAGCTTTCATTAAATCTTCTTTATTTTGATGTTGGTCATTCCAAGATAGAGATTTGTCCCCAGACCAGTTTGACAACCATTCTTCCGACCAGTTTTGTTTGTCTTCTTGTACCTCCTCCTGTCTTGTTTTTGGTATCACTTCCAGGTTACCAGCGGCTTGAGGTTTTTTAGTCGTAGTTTTCTGCCTATTTTCCGAGCCAATACTTCCTATTGCCTTCGGCAAAAATGAATTATCAGACTTCGTTTCTTGAAGCGAAGCATTTTCTATCCTCATTTTCCAACTAGTTTGGTATTTGTTCTCTGGTTTTACATTTGTATCTTGACTTTTTGACTGTTGGTTTTCAACTTTTGTGTAAGGCCAAGGTTGGGACTTATCTTCTGTTGTATTCTGCGGTCTGGTTTCAGTTCTAGCTAGCAATTTATCTGTTGCTTTTCCTTGCGGGCTATTTTCAACTTTTGGTTTAGACCAAAGTTGAGCTGTTATCTGTTCTTTCTTTACAGTGATCGACGGTGATCTATCATCTAACCTGCTTTGAGTTTTACTTTCAGTATTAACTTGTTGGTTTTTTCTCGAAGTGGTCTTGTCTTCAGTTTTAGCTGGAGCCCAAAAATTGGTTTGCTTGTTTTCAGACTTAACCTGGTGGCTATCCTCAAGTTTCGTTTGTTGCCAATATTGAGGTTTTAATGTCGTCTGTAGCCTATCAATACTTTTAGACGTCGTCGTTGTATGTTTTCCGAAAACGATGCCATCAGATTTTTTTTCACTTTCGAGAACTTGAGGAGTTTTGATATTGCATAACTCTTTTCCATTAAATCTAATGAATTTTAGTCTGGGAGGGCTGTTTTGAGTATTATATTGGATAAAGAAACGAACAGACAACGGTTGTCCAGGACTGATCGTCATTTTAGTATTTTCAATTTTAAAGTCTAAATTATCCTCGGTCGTGACCTCACCTACCCAGTTCTGAAAGGTTAAAAAAATATTACATAATTCAATCGTAGTTGTCTTGTTTGTCGTACTCGAATTCTTGCAAATGAATGTTTGTTATTGTTTGAAATTGGACTAATTCAATAGTAAATTTATAACTGTTGCATATAATACTTATATAAACAGATTTGATACTGAATAAGATAATTATTAAAAAAAAATATAATTTTCACTTAACTCACCCCGAGTATATCAGCCTTGCTATCCAGGACTATATTCAACCATAGTGAATATAGAGTGGTATCTGTAGTTAAGTTAACGACCCCATACCACTTCTCAGGCTCTGATCCAGGTGGCTCGTATGTGAAGATGGACGGACATGGCGAAACAGGCGTTCCCTGGGCAGTTTGACCAGAAGTCCGTGTGACCAAAGCTATGATAAAGATCGAGCTTACAGCTCTGATCTGGAAGCAGAAAAATAAACTTTCAACGTAAATGGCCGTTCCGAACTGGCGCACGGATAAAATCGCTTAATTAACTGTAATATAATAAAGAAAATAATCACAAATGCGAGACATATACGACCAGAATTGTATTTACATCGACTCTTTCTATTAAAATTTAAGACTGTTAAACCACTTGCGAACAACTTCACGCGTGCACAATTATTTCGAACAAACTTTTTAATTTGAATTATTAAATGATTAGATCTTAGATCTTACCTCCATAGTGGCCCGGTTAAATCCCTAGAGAAACTGCGCCTACGCAGATCTTATAGATACTCGATAAATAAATAAACACACCTTTATTGATTTTTATAATATCATGAACATAAACTATACTGTATTTGTTCGTAAACAACCTATTTATATTATTAATGTTGTATTTATGGAATTTCCCGCTGTTATTTTATTGTGCATGGGAAAACGATAATACCAGTTCTTGATATATCTGCATACCTTTATTTATAACTATCTGCTATTTCCTGACTTCACATGTGTATTATTATAAATCTTGGGGAATAAAATATTAAGACTATATAAAAACTAGAATAAATTAAGTAAGTACTAGGTCACGATCTAAACGTAAACATAAAAACGCGACGTAAATCTTTTTATATTCGGTACGATAAAGTGATATTGAGGATACTGAGGTTTAGTGAGTGATATTCATGAAAAATAAACTTGAGTTGTTAGGTATGGCCAATCTGTTTACTAATAGTTAAGTATGACAAATACGGTTGACAAAATACCTGACCATATTTTTTAGTGTCGAGTCATATAGCGTAGAAATTCTTATACTAATGTCATATACCTATAAATTTTTTCGAAAAGATAATTTTAAAAAAGGAACAGCTTTAATCGCAATAGAAACCGGTCTATCGCAGTTTTGATCACAACACTCGAGATCACCAACACACTTGTCATATTTTTATAACATAATATAAAACACAAGGAAATTAAAAAAAAACACTATCACAAGAAAAATGCAATCCTTACCATTTTGATTTGTTCTTATTTTAAATAAATGCGGCGTTTTTTTTTTTTTTTTATACGGCCAGCGTCCGCGCCTGTTTTTACATGAATGACAATATAATGTTGGCATTTTAAGTTCAAGTTTAGAACGAAAGGGATGGGAGGAAAATGTTCTTAAGTAAGAAAGAGACGAATATATTATGTGATTATTTATTTAATAAACCGTGACACAAACCTGTTAATTTATTCCTTACGATACAGGTTATACACTGTAGCTACCTACTTATATCATATTAATAAAGCTGTTTCTATTATAAAATAGCATAGCATACCATCACGCCTGTACCTTCTAGGAATCGAAGGTCTCAGAAGAGGTGTAATGCGACCCGATCCTATTACCCTTTAATATACCATAACATAACATACCATCACGCCTGTATTCCCCGAAGGGTTAGGCAGAGGTGTACTTAATGTTCACTCACAGTTCGCCGGTATGTTAGGTCCCATGTAATATGAGGCGACCCTATTGCCATTCACCGGGCACAAATCCAGACTCCGACCTGTTACTGAGAATTTCATAGAAAAACCCAATAACACTGCTCGACCTCGGGATGGAACCCAAGACCTCTAGCGTAGCAGTATGTATTCCCCGAAGGGTTGGGCAGAGGTGTGCTAATGTACACCAACATTTCGCCGGTATGTTAAGTTCATACGTAATAAGGGCCGAGCCTATTGCCATTAACCGGGTACAAATCCAGACTCCGAGCTGCTACTGGGAATTTTATAGAAAAACCCAATAATAGGCACTACTTGTGGTAATTAGAAATGAGCATTCAAATGACTAATATTTCTTGTAAATCCCTCCAATTAAGCAAATGATGGAGCCTAATCGATGAAACTGAAATCGGGTTATAGCAGAATATACCAGAAAATGATTACTAATATTATAACGACATAATAATTGACGGTTAAAACTTCATCAGTCGGTTCAAGTATTTACCAATAATAACCCGTTAGTACTGCCCTATTATAAAATATACTATCACGCCTGTATTCCCCGAAGGGTAAGGCAGAGGTGTACTAATGTACACCCACAGAACTGTTATAAAAAACAGTAGGCAATAGCGTATGACCACAGTTCGTTATTATTATCGACTTTAAATTGGTTAGGGATGTTTGGAAGATGACTCCGCCAAAATGTTTGAAGTATTGTGAGAAGAATGTATGAATGTACGAGTATTACCCGTGCATTTTTATACGCCTATAAATGGTTTCAACTTTTCTGTTCAAATAAAATATATGAAATTAGACTTAAAATCGACAAACGAATGGAAATGAAATGATATTTATTAATAAGTTGTAACATCAAATATATAAATTTTAGCAAAAGAAAAATTCGGCCTCAGGCGGGGTTTGAACCTGCGTCCCACTAAGCCGAGACCACTGCCTGTGATGGCGATTTTTTTTTACACATACTAAATCTTAAGTTGACCTTAATGCCATCTATTAATATAATGTTGTAACTTCTTTAAAATATTCTTATGCCGGCAAAATCCAAGTTTCGTACTCTTCACAAAAAACCGTCTGAAACGGATTGCCTGGCAGGTATATTTCGGTCATCCATAAAGTCTTTCCGTATTCCAAATTTCTAACCATCACATGTGCTACCATTATCGTGTCAATATTCTCAAAATGGTAACTGCCCTGAAACATAAAAAAATATAAGTAAGTATAATTTAGGACCAGATTTATTTATCGACTTATTCGTCTTGTGGTCCTAAGCGCGATTGCTACGCCAGAGACCCTGGGTTCGTGTCCCCAGTCGAGCAAAGGTCTATTGGGTTTTTCTATGAAATTCTCAATAGCAGCTAGGAGTCTGGATTTGTGCCCGGTTAATGGCAATAAGTAGTTACATGATACCTGAACATACCGGCGAACTGTAGGTGTACATAAGTACAAATGATAATGTAATAATACCTAATATACCTATGAAGTATAATGAAATGTACGTATTAATGCTCGACAATGCTTCAAATTTGTTTCAAGTCTGGATGTACCTATTTATAAAGTCATCACAGCACTTGTTCCTAGAGCGGGAGATATTTCTTTTAACCCTTCAAGTAGGTACTATAGTACCTTGTCGTTCCTGGTATTTGGCGTATAATATTATTCTATTTAGTTTTTGTAAGTTCAAGTAACAAATTACAATAGTGTTATTCGCCTGTAACTGTATAATATGTTTAATTCTCTATTAATTAACTGCGGGCGGGCCCTGGTGACCTGTAATACAGGTTGTGCGAGCACAAACCTACATCAGGCACCAGTCCCTCAGAAAGTTGGCTTTAAATAATTATACTAAATATAGCTATTATTACTTAGAGCATGTAAGGCAACTGTTGTGATGGAGAATAAAGAATTTATTTATTTTATTTATATTACGGACACATTTTTTGTGGCAATTGAGTGTCATGTTGAGACGGCGACTCGGGAAGGACCACGCTCGGGCTTTTGAGTTCGTGGTAGATGTTAGTCTTAGCAGTTAAAATTTAAGATCATTTTCATTTATAAATGTAGCTAAAATATTTATTAATTTAGGAGAGTTTTTGGTCACCAGGGCCCTAAGTCTACCATTTCGTTACGTCAGAATTGTCATTGAATGACTACAGAATTGTTCATTTCTTCAGTTTGTCTGCGAAATCTGTCAGTTCATATGTCATTTAGTCCTATCGGTACAATTGAAATAGTAGTCTTGGAACCAGGGGTCGAATACAAAAAAACGTAATCGTTTTGTTCGAAAAATACCTTTAACAGTGTGCAATGTTTTTTTTCAAACTTTACGTTAAATATAGAACATAACATTGGGACCACCATCTCGTTGCAACCAAGACCATCTATTAAGTGGTTCACTCTCCATTTTCCGTTTAACCAGATGTAGCTCTTGATTTTTATCTTAAACAAAAAAAATAATAATTCAATATTTTTTTAATACTTATATTACTAGTCGATCCGACGTTATCCCGCTCGAACTCGATCGCAGCGCTACCTACCGGGTCCAATTGTATTCTTAACCATCCCTGTATTAGAGCAACAAAAACAAAAACATTTTTTACAGCAATTTTGGAGCGCTGGAGGCCCAATTCCTCCCTCAGCCCCTTCTCTCTCCTTTTCTTCTTCCTCTCCGTTTTCGTTGGCTCGATAACGCAACTCCTTTGGTATTGCAGATGACCATGGGCGGCGATGACTACTTGCCATTAGGTGGCTGGCGTGCTCGTTTGCCGAGCTATCTCATAAAAAAAGATTTTTATATAGTTATAGCCCCCTACAAAACCAGGGGCTAAAAGGCCAGACTGATTGATTAGCCAGGATTTTATATGATACACACTCGAATTCTTTGCAGAGTCTTATGAATTATCTTATGTAAATTACGAGCTCTACCAAGTTTGTGAACGTTTGGAAAGAATAGATCTAATAGGAGTTATTATTTTCGGAAATTCCTCTAACGGTTACATAAGAAACAAATCATAGCACATTTCTACCAGAAATGCTAACGGTTATCGTTCAAGTAACATATGCTTCATCGAAACTGGCTTCTTAAACCTTGGCGAGTTTAATTCATTTAACTGCTAAGGTTGTAAAATACCTACTTGAAATACCTTTCACACAATATAGCAGAGATCACAGAGATCGCAGAGATCATACGCACGTTTGTTTCAGGAAATTAAGACGACATGAATAATGTCACACCGTTGAAGCTAGGAGCCATATCATTATCAAGGAACAGAGGTTGTACGACAACATGTAATGGCGATTGACGATCGTTTTACGATTCAGAGAATGGAATGCTGCTCTACACATTTTGTTTATGAAATTGTTATGCACTGCTAAACCATTTGCGGACAACTTCAGACGTGTTTAGTGATTTTGAATAAACTGTTCCCACTCGCGCAGATATTAAATAGTATCATCCCTTTCTCACAACCTAAAAAATATTTCATTAACACGTTGTGATACAGCCTCTGTTAAGATGTATAATATAATTCTCAATAAAAAAGAAACAGTACTAGGAAACGGAAGCCAACTCTACCAACTTCTTATATCCTGTCCCTAATGACATGTCAGTTTACAAATAAGAGAAGAGAGCTTTTACTCTTAAAGAGATTCGGAGCCGAGGTTTTCCGCCCACGGCTTCGCCCGCGTGGTTTCTCGGCTTTTTTGCATTCAAATTTTTCTCGTTTATGTAGCATTTTGCATTTCTGCTCCGCTCTTTTTGGTCTTAGTGTGATAATATATAGCCTATAGCCTTCCTCGATAAATGGGCTATCTAACACTGAAATATTTTTTCAAATCGGACCCGTAGTTCCTGAGATTAGCGCGTTCAATGGTAGCGTATAAAATGGTAAAAAGTGAAAAAAAAAATAGTAGGGTAAAAAAAAAATTATCTCGATTTCCGGCAAAACTACAAGTCCTACGGAAAAAAGTTAACCCCCCCCCCCCACTTTTACTTTAACCTTTCATTTTTGTTATATTTTCTTCCTTTTCTCATAGGTTTCATTCTACTATATATTTTTGTTACAAAAATTATCGACCCTGGTCTATATTAGAATACGTCCCGTTTTGCCAGTACGTTGAAATGTGAGAAAGGATATGCAGCTAGTTTACACTGCATAGGTCAAATCAATGGCAGCAAAGTGTTACCCGCAAATATAAAAATTTATCCGTGGAGGTCGGCCCGGTAAGAGGTGGCGGGAAGATTTGGATGCGTACCGCGAGGGCTGGTTCGAGGCGGCTCAGGAAAAGAGTACCTGGAAGGAATTAGTAGAAGCCTTTGCCCAGCAGTGGGACAATTATCTAAATAATAATGCTCAATGCTCAATGTTAAACCAAATCGGCAGAAAAAATAATGAGAATCATCAGTACCTTGATGTTTGAAATATTCCTAGTAACATTCAGGTTGCCACGAGTCAAGAACGACTTCGTCGACGTATTGTAGAAGTCTACGTTGATTCTTATTGGAGGATCTCTATGTAGACGGTAGGAGAACTTTTTGCAGGTACCACTCCTCATTATTATTATTCTGTAGGGTCCCTGAAAATATTATTATTTTTAATTAATTAATTCAAATGTATACCACTCCTGATTCCATACTAGACCAGCATGTTTGCTTATAGCCAGATGATGTCTCATTAGTCTAGTGGTCCCAAGTGCGACTACCACGGTTAGAGGTTCTGGATTCCCAGATCAAGCAAAGTGCTATTGGGGTTATCTATTAAATACTCAGGAGCAGCTCAATACTCAAGAGTTTTTATTCACTTGACTCAAGGAGGAGTCTAGTGACTAAAAACTTATTTTTTCCTTCACTAAAATAACTTAATAATCTTTGCATGGAAAATGCCTAAAAAATACAAAAAGATAGTAAAAAGTTCTGCAACATTTTTTCTAAGAAAAAACGTAAAAAAAAAATCCTTAGAAGAAAGAAACATAGAAATGTGACTACAAGATGATTAACTTACAGATTTTGCTTCACTTGCGGTAATATTCTCAACACAAACAAAGTTAAAAAACAGTAACGTATAACACAGATGCAGCCATATCGGCGACATATTTGTAAAAAACCTTGCAAGTAAATAATTTATGCTGGCCTGAGTGATTAGCATAATCATGTTCTCTAGCAGATTTATATCTCAATGGCTTAATGATCCCGGGGCTAATAACAGCGGAGCAGGTCAGTAGCTACTAGTTCGAATCGTTTTATGAATACCGCCATTTGTATTTTAGAATTTGACGTAAAATACCCTTTACAATTACCTCTGCGATATGAATTCATTTCAATAAATTAGCTAGCATTGTTCTGTGTGTATTTAAATTGTACTTCCGTATTTCAAATACATATAATACTAGCTTTCCGCCCACGGCTTCGCCCGCGTGGTTTCTCGGCTATTCTGTACTATAATACATATGTATTATACATATAAACCTTCCTCTTCAATCACTCTATCTATTAAAAAAAACCGCATCAAAATCCGTTGCGTAGTTTCAAAGATTTTAGCATAAAAAGGGACATAGGGACAGAGAAAGCGACTTTGTTTTATACTATGTAGTTAGATGTAATAATAAAAAGTAGCCAGCACATCAGGTTACCACAAAATGTCAAATTTTCTCAGTTGATTTTGAACATTGTCAACATTTTAAGGTTTAAAATCATTTGGAGAAATTTTACAGTTTTGTATAACCTGATGTGCTGACGACTGAACACCAATATCGCTCGACCCTATTTCATGGGACTCGCCTCCTATTACATGGGACCTAAACATACCGGAGAAATTTGGGTGTACATTAGTACACCTCTGCCCTAACCAATACAGCCGAAAGGGAATACAGCCGTACCTAATGGTATGTTATGTTATGATGGTATGTTTCACTTACCAAAACACTTGAACACACCAACATAATATTTTTAACCTGTGGAAATCTTTCGGACTTCAGCTGACCGGGAAGGACGACACCGGGCGGTGGCATTTGAACCCTAGTGAACAAAAAGTGACATAATGACTAATACGTACACGCATTTTAGGATCACTTCGGATCGTGGGAAACACATGCCTTCATGAGTGTTTGTATATTAATCTGTAAACCTTCCAGCAAATAGTACTGACGATCGATATGACGTAATTATGACGCTATTGACAAACGTAAACCACACTCGCATTTCAATAAGTACCACAATCTCATCAGGGAGCTCATCAGCGAAATCGGTTTCACCAAACAGTCATAATGGGCCGGAATTTTGTTATTATGTGTCGTAAGAAGTACGTATTTTGGTTTAAATCCATTATTATATGCTATTTAGTAGTACACACTACATAACAATCGACGACTTTAGGAAGCGGCGCCGGTAGCCTAATTAATGGCTAGGGCATTGGACTTGCGATCATGTGGTTGCTAGTTCGAAACCCAGCCACACATTTAGGTTTAAACGAGGGGTTAACAAGATTAATGTGCAACTAGCATTGCTAGTAAGCTTTAAAAAAACACGGCCGTAGTTCCCGTAAGGGTGCAGAGGTGTAATAATGTAAACGCACAGTTCGCTGTTTAGGTCCTATGTAATACGGGGCAAGCCTATTGCCATCAACTAGACACAAATTCCTCGTATTCAATAAAACCAGAGTCCTACAATGTGAAAATGTATCTTGTTCCTTAATTCATAAATCAAAAGATGTGATGTAAATCTGATAGTAACAATGTATTAAACCAAATGACCTTTCGAAACCGAGGTAATCACCAACACGCAACATCAAACTGGCTTAGAATCAGTATATTACCTGTTTTAAATAATTGAATGACTCGTAAAAAAAACTTGGAGACGTGTCACAAGGGACACCCAGTATATATATATACAAGATGTTTCTTGTAAGGAGTCAAGCCGGCGCAGGGTTATAGAGGACTACCATACCTATCGATTGGACCCCCATGTATGTTCCGCGATTTTTTGTAGTTTTCGAGTTAGAGTACTTTATTCATTGTTACAAAAAGTTTACGATCGAGTGACTTTAAAAATTTATATCTTTTTTTGTATAACCTTTTCTCTGAGTTTTATTTTTGTATTATGATCCTCCCAAATTGTTGTTTCACACATAAAATAATCATCTTACCCACATAATTACAAGATACACAAATTTTGATTGAATGTGAGTAATTTACGTATGAGCAATACAGATTGTAATTTTCAACTTTAAAATAAATACCTAAAAAGTAACTACCATAGATTTGGCCTTATTTTAAAAACTTCGCGGGTACCTAAGCTTCCATAATAATCCAAAAAAATTGATACTTAATAGGGCATTATTTGTTGGAATCTTCCTTTAAATGTGGTGAAGTGGAATTTCCAATTTTTCTGATTTTATTCTTTACCGACATTAATGTCAATTAACGTTAGGAATTAATGTTTAAATGTGTTACAGCCTTACTGTAGACCATTTCATGATACAAACAACAAATTCTAACTACCTATTTTAAAACTCTCCCAATATTCTGACTACTGACTCGAGAAAAAGAAAAGTACATAAAATTTTAATAATCTGGTTTGTGAGCAAAATAAAATCATTTGACTGGCTCATAAGCCTAGTACTAAGCTAAGCTAAAGCGCGACTGCTACGCTAGAGGTCCTGGGTGCGATTCCCAGGTTGAGCAAAGTGTTATTGGGTTTTTCTATGAAATTGTTAGTAGCAGCTCCGAGTCTGGATTTGTGCCCGGTTAATGGCACATATCAGCATAATTATCAGTCCAGGGAGGGCATTTTGGGCATTTCATTTGAAACTTGATTTAACATAAAATACCATTACGCCTGTATTCCCCGAAGGGTTCGGTATAGGTGTACTAATGTACACCCACATTTCACCGGTATGTTTAGGTCCCGTGTAATAGAGGGCGAGCCTATTGCCATTAACCGGGCACAAATCCAGACTCCGAGCTGCTACTAATAATATCATAGAAAAACCCAATAACACTTTGCTGAACCTGGGGATCGAACCTAGGACCTCTAGCGAAGCAGACGCGCTTAGGACTATAATGATCCAGTCAAATGATTTTACTTTTCTAACAAACCAGATTAATAAAATTTATGTACTTTAATTTTTTTCGAGTCAGTAGTCAGAATACTGGAGAAGTTTAAAATAGGTAGTTACAAATTTGTGGTTTTTGTCATGAAATGATCTGCAATAAGGCTGTTAATCATTTAAACATTAATTCCTTACGGTAATTGACATTAATGTTGGTAAAGAATAAAATCAGAAAATTAGGGAATTCCCACTTCACTACATTAAAAGGACGATTTCAACAAATAATGCCCTATTAAGTATCATTTTTTTTGTATTATTATCGAAGATTAGGTTCCCGCAAAGTTTTTAAAATAAGCCCAAATCTATGGTAGTTTCTTTTTAAATATTTATTTTGAAGTTGAAAATTCCGATCTGTTATTGCTCATACGTAAATTACTCACTTTCGATCAAAATTTGTGTAACTTCTAATTATGTGAGTAAGATGATTATTTTATGTATGAAACTACAATTCGTGAGGATCATATTACAATAATAAAACTTGAAGAAAAGGTTATACAAAAAAAGACATAAATTTTTAAAGTCACTCGATCGATAAATTTTCGAAAAAATGAATAAAGTACTCTAACTCGAAAACTACAAAAAATCGCGGAGCATACATGGGGGTCCAATCGATAGGTATGGTAGTCCCCTATCACCCTGCGCCGCCTTGACACCTTACAAGAAACACCTTGTATATATCGCCATCTTGGATTTCAAAATTAATGCCATTTTCGTAATTAGCATCCCGATAAACCTTGAAATTGATACCCTGGATATCAATTTATAAAGAAAAATAATGTCCGAAATCTTGGATTTCAAAATTTATGTCGATATTTCGACTTTCGACTTCGACTTCGACTTCGACTTCGACTTCGACTTTCTACTTTCGACTTCGACTTCGACTTCGACTTCGACTTCGACTTCGACTTCGACTTCGACTTCGACTTCGACTTCGACTTTCGAAACTTTCTGCATTTCATGCTTCTGTTTGTTTGCATGTTTTTTCTCTAAACAAATAGAATATAATATAATGACTTTGCAGTGGGTGAAAGGTCAAGTAGGAAGCCATCTGTCATCTACATCAACCACATCAACCGGGCATAGCTCTCCTCTTAGAAGAAGAGGCTGATTGATTTTACCTTTGCTGGGCACGGGTCTCCGCAAGGCAACAAGTTGGCCGAGTGTAGGCAGACCTTTCAGGAATGCATGTTTCCTCACAATGTTTTCCTTTGCCGTTAGATTCAAAACTGACCCCGATATAGTCGGGAAAAGGTAAACACCAATACTCCTTGCACTTCAATATAATTATGTTAGTTCAAATCAATGAATGTTGACAATCGACGGAGCATCTCTTGCAAAATTTCCATTGATATTAGCGAAGGAAAAATTCGACTGCTGCAGTCTAATTTTTCCGTCACTAAAATAATACTTATGCATAAAAATACATAAAGATTTTTAAAACCGCAGCAAATCGTCATAGATGCTGGTATAGAGGCAATTGAAATTAGGTTGGGCCCCTAATTTCGGGCGATACACGCATTCGGCCGTCATGCGTGATTAGAAATTCGGGTCAAATGTAGGCTACAGTTTCAATCAACAGATGTAGGTCCAATTTCGAAATGTGGGCTTATTTCAACCCACGTCAGTATGAAACGACTGACTCCATTTTAACGTAAGTGCTGTAATGGTACACACGATCAAACTGAATATATCCACCCAAATATCACGCGAATAGCACAATCACTATTAAAAAATATTCAAACTACTTCAGACTAAATAGTTCTGTACCGTTGTTTGCGATCCAATGGGTAAAAGACAAAACATAGTTTAAAGTCACAAATTAACAATCAATTTTGTGCCTTATTTGGTTAATGGTAGATTTATAATCAATATTTAGAGCATCAGTTTAGCATAATGCTGAGCGCCACCCTTTTGCCTTGCGGAGATAAGATGTACTAGGTAATTATATCGTATGAAAATGTCATTTATTATTCGCAAGGAATACATTGTTTTTCTTTCTTTCTTTATCTAACCTCCAGCTGTTAGATCTACACAATCTTCATTATTATTGTAGGTAAGAGCATTTGACAATTCACATAAAAAACTTCAAGTGACTTGATTAAGCTTCCAGATTCTTTGTAAAATAAATTAGATCTTTGGACAATAAATTTGACCGTGTGTAGCAACCATCAGGGATGAAAAGTTAATAACGGTTGGATTTATGCTACACTAATAAAGTACGCTGGTTGAATGAGCATTTCTACCTAACTTTTCAGCGACAGGCTAGTTGTTCCTGAAGAGTTACGTAGAAAGCTCTAAATTACGGCTAGATGTAAGATATCTACAAACAATATTTTCTATCTACTACTAACTTAGGGGTAACGTAGGGATGTAGTCGTATCGTACAAGCTTGTTTCTATCTTAGGTTCCACGCTCATAACTACTATGCAGGTATCTATTTAATTACAGAAAAAAGTCCCATTGCTGAGCAAAGGTCTACCCCATATTGGTGGCTTTCTTAGTCATTCAGAAAAGCATTCTCTCTATTAAACACAGACGCCATTCCGTGATAAAACAGACTGACCTAATTACAATTCTTTCTTCGTTCACATTCAGACATCATGTTAAATACACACAAATACATTAATACGTAGTTGAATGCATGTAAATAAATTGACAGAATAACATCAATCATTCCTTAAATACCTTTAGACTCAGAAATTTAACTTAATGCTCAACAAAATTCCGATAACACCGCCATCATCTTGTCACAAGTGTCTGGAGATGGTTGCCGAAATTTAGATTCAGTTAGTATTGAATCGCTTTCCGATCACGTTATTCCTCAATCAGTTACAATGCAACTCCAAATTGAAATGAGGGGGCTACGATTCGGTGTTTTTATGGGACAGTCTCGTTTGTCCGACAAAAAGGGGATGGTATGGTAAAGCGAGCTATTTTCCGCAACTCCAGGAAAATTGCGTGTATTTTGCGTGGGTAAGATTTTTGAATTAAATTTATGTTAAAGAGATTTTACATATATTTGAAGGTTATTTCGAAACGAATATTGTACCTAAAGTGTGAAAGTACGAGTATGTTTTTTTTTATTATTATTATTCCATTTATTTAAAGTTTACCCATATTGTTTACATTTTTAAATATTTTTATAAAACACAGAAGATAAATAAAAAACATTTAAAAATATAAAAATAGTAGTCCACCGGTGTCGGGAGCAGAGTCCAAGCCACCGGTGGTCAGGGCCCCAGAGAGAGGAACCTCCTAACAATACGCGCCGTATCTAGGAGTACTGCTTTATGTATCGTTTTTATTATAATTTTTTTTTTAAAGATTAGATTTATTTAAATTCGCAGGTTTGTTTTTTCATTATTATACCTACATATATTTTTGTGCTGCTACATATTACTAGCTGTAGCCCACAGCGTCACTCACACCCCAGAAGGAATAAGAACCTAGAATCCTTTTTGCTCAACTCTCGAAGATAGATACTTAATTTTGTGTGATGCACGGATATTTATTTCGAGTATGGTTGTAATTTGAGTCAGTTAATTGTACGTAAGTACCTTGTCTCCAAATGAAAGTTTTAAAATAAAAATAAATAAAATAAAAATAAAATCTTTTATTTAAATTCTTTTTACAAAAAAGGTGTACATTTGTCCAATATATATAATTTAACAGTAAGGTATGTTATATGATGAGCGTCTTAATAAAAACGTAAGGTATATATTTAAAATTATTACAGCTTGAAATATTCAATACTAGAAATACATTGCGACCTGCCTGATCTAGGTTATTACAAACCTGTGTTTCAGGCCATCACTTTACATCAAATGTTCACTTCAATTTTCTCATAATATATTAAATTTTAGTACAGGTGTAATTAGAACTAAGCTATATAGGTGATTAATAACAATTAATAAATAAGAATACAAGATAATACTATGTTTACGACAAAATTTCCAGAGTTTTTTCTGTGTCTATGTAATTGAGCGAAAATAGATAGCATCACGCCTTTTTTTCCCGAAGGGTTTGGCAATTCACATTTCGCCGGTATATTTAGGTCCCATATAAGAGGGGGTGAGACTTTTGCCACTAACCGGACACAATGCCGAACCCCGAGCTTCTGCCGAGAATTTCAAAATAGATAATTGAAATTGAAATTATCCCAGTAAATCTTAAATTACAGTCACATTCGCTCGCGGTACAACAAAGGCTCGGTAACTGATGTTTACCTGCAAACGTTCCACCTACTTACATTTGTGCTGTTTGCTTCTCCCTATTCATACACGTGGATTCCCCATTATTGAATTTGTATTTAGGTAGCAGCCCTAATTCGTGCAGGGATTTGTATGCTAAATGTAATCAAAGGAAGAATGGTATTCCGTTTTAAATTACTTACGGCTTACTAATTATCGCTGTATAAGCTTCGTTTCACATTGTTTTGTCCCTTTCGATCAAATGTCATTTACCTTTTGAGGAAATGAGACAAAAAGTTTATATTCTTTCAAGTACTTATGCGGTTTTAATTCTGCTTAAATACGACGTTTGTGGATGAATCTCATGGCTACTTCCAATGAAAAAAAAAGAAAAGAAAGAAGAAAGAAAACCTGCTTTACCTGGACATAAAGCTGATCTGAACATGAAGTAGTATAAATGTTTGCAACAGTTTCCTACCTTCCAACTTTTGAGAAAAACGCTGAAACAAATCCAGAGATTAAAAAGATTGAATGGCCGCAAAATTGAAATACTTCTGTGAATATGATAATATGTTAGAAGTGACTTTTTATAGAAAGAACAAAACAGTCAGTTGATTTGTTTACTGGCGATATACTACTTGTATGAATAATCTTATCTCTAGTAAACAAAAGGATCGGCCGTTAGTAAAAACTATTGCTATCCTCCCAACTAACAGCATAGTACCTACTTATTGTAAATTCTACTATTTTTTAGATTTTGTAGTCGGAAAGAATAGTTGTTGACCAACCTTTTTTAAGTTCTTGACGATGAAGTATAAATTAAGAAACATATCAGTCAGAACAAACAAAACTGTCAAACGTCAAACTTGTAAACTGACTATTTTTATTTAAAAATGCCAAAGAGTGTTACTGATGATTATGCGAGATCTAGTGAGAAGCCGAGGAGTACCAGCAGATGTACACACACATCAGCATTACAGGTGAAATTGACACCGAACTTCTGGAAATTAGACAAGGTTTCTGAATAAATTTGCCTGTATTAGAAATCAGGCGCACGCGTTCGTTTGGCGCGCCAATTCAATATTTTTTTCAAAAATAGAAATGGAATTTACTGTAGCACTAGGTTTCCGTCCGCGCTTCGCCCGCGTGGTCAATACATTTCATTTTTCGAGATAATATAAAGACTATGGCTACGTAAATTAAAAATGTGAAGTCAAATTTCGACATGGCGGGTGGGGGTCGCGGTGGCTTAGCGGTCATAGCGTCTGGTGTACTTAACCAGAAGACGCAGGTTCGAATCCTGCCCGTGGTCGTATTTTTCCTTCACTAAAATAACTTAGTAATCTTTGCAAGGAAAATGCCTAAAAATACAAAAGACTATGTCACTCAAGAATCATGTAGCTTTCTATTGGTGAAAGAATTTTCAAAATCGGTTCAGTAGATCCAGAGATTATCCCCTACAACGTCACAAACCTACCTGTTTATAATAGTATAGAATAGATTTTAATACTTTGATCATTAACAAATTACTATTCTCTTATTTCTTTTGGTTGTTTAAATGTTATCTTTATGTGAATGTTGTACATATTTGTAATGAGAGTAGCACATGCACTTACTTTTAAATGAGCAATGTATGCGAATGTTTGTGTTTACTCTGTACATATGCCTTAATAAATACATAAACAAATAAGTATACAGTTGTCAAGGCCCATATGCACGATTATTTCACCAGCTAAGGCTCCATAACCATGTAACCGAGAGAAAAACACAATAAATACAGCAATTTGAATTTGCAGCATTTCCTTTAGGCCTTGGTACCTTTGGTATGTAAGTAAAAGAGGTAACAGCTGTGGTCAAAACAGGTATGCTTTGAGGCAAAACAGGCAAAGCTTGGCATTCAAATGTACCTACATAGGTATTTGGCACTTAAGATATATTAAACATTCCTTGGGCTCCAAAATGTTAACGCAGTTTTCACAAAGATATGAATTTTCTAATTAAAGAAAATTTCTAGTGAAAGAAAAATTCGATCTTAGGCAGGGTTTGAACCTGCGTCTCTCTGGTTAAGTACACCAGGCGCTTTGCGAATTATCTTTATCTTTGTGAAAATTTCGCAATATTTAATGCTAAAAAATAATAAGAAAATAAGCTTAACGCAGTTTTTTTTTAATTTTTTGTTACCCATGTAACAATAACTAACAAAGAGCTCAACTAACACTGCCTCATTAGTCTAGTGGTCCCAAGCGCGACTGCAACGCTAGAGGTCCTGAGTTCGATTCCTTAACTATACACCAAACGTGCTGTCAATCCACACACTAATATTATAAATGTGAAGAAACTCTGTCGGTCTCTCTGTCTGTTTGTTACATTTTCACTTCTTAACCGCTGAACTAATTTAATGAATTGTGCTATAGTTATAGATTGGACCTTAGAGAAGCATACAGGCTACGTTTTTAGTATGGCGTGGGCCACAGCAGTAATAACAATGTCACAAACTGGTGACTTAACCTTTCTCATAATCTGACCAATTAGGTCCCTCTGCACTTCGCAATCCACAAGCCAGGATGTCACATCGAGAGCTGCTGCGGCGTCTGCAATCTGTTCCCAGGAGTTCTCCTGATAGCTTTCACCCAAGTCCTGGTTGGATCCATCCTGCTAACCCTAATACTGACACATGGGACGCAATATGACCAGATGCATATGACACCAACATCGCAAAGTAAGTTTATTTATATTATATCAATTTCCTGATTCATGTCTTCGCAAAATGCTGAACGTGAGGTCTTAACTCGGAAAACGAGTAGGCGAGCTACCTGATGGTAAGAAGTCGTCGCTGCCCATGGATATCTGCAATACCAAAGAGGTTGCAAATGCGTTGCCGAACCCTTTGAAAGAGAAGGATATGGAAGGCTAGGAAAGGGTAATTTGAAGTGACAGAACTAATTGCATGGTTCCAAATAGTGGTTCATATAAAGAAGAGAAAAAACTCCAAGAAGCGAAAGAGATATGCAAGAGTCCTAGCAAATGGCGGTCTATAGTTTCTGCCGACTCCTGTGCGAAAAAGGCGTGAGTGTATGTATGCGTGTATGTTTTCTATGAAATTGTCAGCACCCGCTCGGAGTTTTGATTTATGTCCAGTTCATTGGCTCCCTATTACATGGGACTTAAAGTTACCTATGAACTGTAGTGGGCGTAGACCAGTTTACCTCGACGTAACTCTTCAAGGTATCTCTGTACTCTTCCATATTATATATGCCCTTTGTTAATGTGAATTGTGAATAATCTTTGATTATGACTATGTAGAACTTGTGCAGTGATAGCCTAGTGATATGACCATTGGACTTGGTTCGAATCCAAGGCACGCACCTCTGACTTTCCGAAGTCATGTGCGTATTAATAATTAATTATCACGCGCTTAAACGGAAATCATCGTGAGGAAACCTGCATGCCTGAGAGATTTTCTTGAGGGCGTGTGAAGTCTGCCAACCCGCAGTAGGCTAGCGTGGCGGACTATAGCCTAATCCCTCTCGTACTGAGAGGAGACCCGTGCCCAGCAGTGGGACAATGTAATGGGTTGATGATGATGATGATGAGAACTTAGTTACTCAGTTAGAATAATAATTAATTATTATATTAATTATTTTATAACATCTTTTTTGATATCGTTAAAGTACCTATACGTTTTCTGATACAGTTATCAGTGCCGCTACAGGCATTGTGCTTAGTGGCATCACCGGCGCAGGAGTTCTACTCGTTGTTGTAGCATTGACGGAGAATTGTAGAGCCATGCTGGTAAATCTATTTGGTTTTTCTTTTTGTTCTCACTAAATAGAATCAAAGAGGGTAACAGCCTGGAACAGCTAGTTTCTATAATGTCTCTGAAATCAATGTATTTGCAGAATATAAAGCAGATTCTTGATAAGAGTGTTATAAGATGAGAGGTCGTGGGTTCGATCCTCAGGTCGAGCAATGTTATTGGGTTTTTCTATGAAATTGTCATTAGCAGCTTGGAGTCTGGATTTATGCCCGGTTAATGGCAATAGGCTTGCCCCCTATTGCATGGGACCTAAATAGACCGGCGGAATGTGGGTATATATTTGTACACCTCTGCCTCACCCGTCGGGGCCTTCAGGCGTCATGGTATGTTATTATCATGTGAATAATAGATATTATGATACATCGAAAATCTGTAGAAATACCACGTTGCTTATTTCTCCTGCTTTACTCAGGAAGTTGTAGAGATGCGAAGTGTGTTGCCCCTCCAACCAAAGGGAGGATCCTCCAACCAGGCAGGTGTTTTTGCCTGGTGGGCTACGGCCCGACGGTTGATGTCAGGCGGTTGTATATACTCTAGTCGCGCGGTAAACTCTCGCGATTCAGGATTTGCTCGACTAGTTTGCTGTGTAGCGCGCTAGATGACGCTACATAACTCTCTCCCCTAGACCGGAGGTCGATAAGATTACTCAATACTCAATACTCAATATATTTATTGCACTCCACAATGTTAACAGGTGTTACACAGTAATTTAGTAGGTATCAATCATGGACCCTGTCGGGCACGGCAATTTAGGAGAGAGGAGGAAGGCATTCTATTTTTATATTTGTTATACCTACTACTTTTTTTAGTTTTTTAATTTTTTTTTTTTTATGTTCTTAATTATTATTTTTTTATAGTTATTGTTTTGTATATACTATTTATATACCGTTTATTTTATTAGCATATTGTATCAATATACCTAGTAAGATTTATATAATTATGTATTTATTATTATATATTTAAACATATTTATAAAGTTATTTATTTGTATAGTTTGTTTTGAATATATTGTTGTTGTTAGACTTAAATGAAGGTAGTCTTCTTTGTTACTGAAGCTAATTTTATTTGTCATGGTTTTTATTTAGGTATTCGCTTATGTCGTAGTAACTCTTTTTTAATAGCATTTCCTTTAATTTCTTTATAAATATACTATCTTTTTGTTCATTTTTAATTATTTGTGGTAGATTATTATATATTTTTATTGACATAACGAATGGACTGGTTGAATGCATTTTTAGCCGAGAGTTTGGTAAGTTTAGTCTGTCTTTATGTCTTAATGAGTATGGTAGATGTTTGTCTTCTTGTGTAGTGTAAAACTCGTTGTGTTTTCTTACAAATTTGCATGATTCTAGGATATATATATAAGGTAGAGTTAAGATGTTTAGGCGTTGGAAGTGGGGTTTGCAGCTATCTGTATCTTCTATATTAACGAGAATACGCATGAGTTTTTTTTGTAAGGTAAAAAGAGAAGGTGCGTCTGTACTATTCCCCCACAGTATAACGCCGTAGCTTAGCCACGAATAGGCATAGGCATAATATGTGACAAGTGCAGTTTCTAAATTAGTTGCCTTTTTGACTTCCCGGAAATGAAAATTGTGAAAGTTTTGACTTAATTTTTTTAACGTGTGATTTCCAATTTATGTTCTTATCTATATTTATCCAAGTAGCGTAAAGTCTTTAACTATTTCTAATTTATTGTTATTGAATATGAAATTTAATTCCAAAGAGGTCTTTTGATATGGGTGGAAGGTTATTAATTTAGTTTTTGTATAATTAATTTCTAGGTTGTGTTGGTTCATCCAGGTAAGTGTATTATTAAGTAGAGTAGTTAGTTTATTATTTATATTTATATTATTTTTGCACGAGATTAAAAGGGAGATATCGTCGGCGAACAAAACACAAGGACCCTGTATATGTTTAGGTAAATCATTGATGTAGATGAGAAACAAGAGACAGCCAATAACACTACCTTGTGGGATTGAGGCATTTATGACTTCTGAGTCTGAGCGAAAGTTTTTTATTTCTTTTGTGCTTTGATTGAAAAATTCAATTTCTACTTGATGCTCTTTATTTTTTAAGTATGACGTAAACCATTCGTGTGCTTTGCCACGAATCCCTATTCCGTGTAATTTATTTAGTAGAATATTAAACTGAACTTTATCGTAAGCTTTAGTCATGTCTAATAAAACACCTATTGCATATTGTTTGTTATTAATAATATTTAGAGCCTCCTGTATATATTTATAGACAGCTAGGGTCGTGGATCGGCTTTTACGAAATCCGTTTTGGGATTCATTAAATACATTGTATTTTTCACAGAAAGAATAAACACGGTTACACATGGCTTTTTCGAAGATCTTTGAGGCTGTAGGTAGAAGGGCTATGGGGCGGTAGTTGTTGGGATCTGTTCCATTGGAGGCAGCGGTCAATGCGTCAAGTGTTTGCCAGTGCAACTGTTGGAGGATCCTCCCTTTGTTTGGAAGCAATACACCTCGCCTTTACAAAGTAATGTTTCCGGTTTCTGATTGAAGGCATCAAGTTCTGGGGGAATTTCTAAGGCAAAAAAAATTTACTTTAAGGACACATTAGAACACCTATTTCTTAAATAACGGAGCGGGAACCGTATATAATTTGGAAAACTCATATGGGTATTCTACGACAACAGTCACTCCATGCAAATACTATGGAGCAAATACTATGGACTTACCTGGTGTTAACCCGTCTAAGACACAGGTCATCGTTATAGGTAGCTCACGAATGGTTTCCAAAATTGATTGGTATCACCTACCCCAGTTTATCTTTAATGGCATTATTATTTCCTATGAGTGATAAGGTAAATTTGGACTGAATTTGAATAATCATGGACAGAACCTTATCATGGCGTCCGGAACTGCAGGAAACTAGCCGCCGACGACTGTTATGTTTTCTTTTTTTCTTTGTACATTATATATAGAACTAGCTTTCCGCCCACGGCTTCGCCCGTGTTTTTTTTCGGACTTTTTTTGCTATAAACCTTTCCAACGAATGCAAAACCGTGGAAATCGGTTCGTGCGTTCTGGAGTTATAGCGTCAGGAAGGAAAACCCGACTCATTTTTATATAGTAAATAATCTATCTAACTATCTATCTCTATTCTATTAACTATCGTATCTATTCTATTGACATTGTAATTATATTTGCACGCCATGTTCTATGGCAGAATATGTGAAACAAATGCGCCTGTAACATCTATTGTACCATATTTTTGCAAATAAAGTGGTTTGATTTGATATGTATTATCTTTTGTGTTACCAGGTATACTTGCTCGTAGCAACTATAGTGTGGCTGGGGCTGGTGTCCTTGGCCTTCGCAAAGATTGGACGAGCCTGCACCAGGTTCAAAGACGGTAAGCAAAACATGTTAACAAGTCTCTCATCAGGACCTTATGCGTCAGTGTAAGGGAACCTTCCTTTTTTTTTTATGTAAGCTGCAGTTTCTCGCCGTTGCTTCATGGTCAGATCTCAGATCAAATAAAAAGTTAAGATGGAACTTTGCGAACAAAGAAGTGAGGCCGGCTAAAACTACGCCTTATCTTGTCAGTCGAGCTTTCGATAGCTCGACTGTCTCGACTGACAAGATAAGGCGTTGTTTCGGTATACGTGTGTGCGTGTAATTTTATTTGTACACGGCAAGGCGTAGTTTTAGCCGGCCTCACTTCTTTGTTCGCAAAGTTCCATCTTAACTTTTTATTTGATCTGAGGATCTGAGGACAGATCTCATCCAACAAAGTTTCGTTGTCCCCTAATCCGAAGAAACTTCCTAAAATCCCGTGTTCAGTTTCACCTACGAAGGAGTTCCTTATATATATAGGAACTCCTTAGAAATCCTCAATATTTCAAACTTCTAGACCTATCCTTTTAGCTATGCTTGTTCCGTCGATCAGTTTAAATTAATGTTAAACACAATACGAAACATTAAAAGCAAAACATTTCTTTCTTACATAATTATTATAAAACTAATTCCTCGCCACATATGTCTCTTCGCGGTAAACTCTTAAACTACTAAACGAATTTTCATACAGTTTTTACCAATCAACAAAGTGAGAAATGTTAAATTGTTTTTTTGTAAAAATATGTAAATGTCGGAAAAGGTCAGACCGCCTGGAAGCTTTCATTGACAACGCTGCCATGCGACCCTATGACGGAATAAACATGTCAGACATAATAATTATGCTCTACTACCCGTAGGAAGCCGGGACGAGTGGCTAGTATTCCAATAAAGTCTAAAGCTTCTTAGGGCACATTTCACCAACTTCGAATAACTTTCCGTTCAATTACTCGGCAGTTAATTTCATACACATTCTGTTCCATTTTTGAATTTATTCGAAGAATAGCGGCTACTCCGACATCGTGAAATGGGGCCTTAAAAAGTTACAACCAAAACAGAAACGGAAACAATACCGTTTATTGTGACCGTAAACATTTACTTGTTCAAAACTTTTATTCATAAACACCAGCGGTGCTCAACCTAAGGCCCGTTTTGTTTTCTCTCTTATTAACTACTTATTTTTTATTATCACATGGGCGTAGCTACCGGTGGGCTAGACGGGGCAGTGCCCCGGAGCCCCCAAGCTCAGGGGGCCCCTCGGACTCTTCCCGCAACGAACGAATGAATCTGGATAACGACAAATCGGGAGTACGTCGAATTTGGAAAACGACAAATACGGAACAAATTTAATATTAACGAACGATTTTAAATAGTTTAGGTGGAGTCCTAGTTGATTTTTTGCCCCAGGGTCTTTGTTTACCTAGCTACGCCACTGCCCCAGCAACACATTTCTGTCTGTTCATTTACTTAGCCGTTACAATTTACATTAGTACACAGTAATCATCAAACGATTACGTATGCATCCACCGTAAGGGTTGGGCATCTCTGAAACATAACATATTTCTTTGTAAGCCTTTCACGTAAATTACAGAAGCGTTCCCTGCGGCCTCCGCAAGACATTTGTTTTACATACCTCTGCCTATTTACAATAAATTTCCTATATTTTAGTATTGCTATCATACTATTGGTTTCCAATATGTAATTGAGTAGGTCCCGGTATAAACGCCGGGCTTTACCGAGACGTAATGTAAATGTAAGGGCCGTATGTAACACGCTTGTCTAATAAAAACTTGTGATGGAAAGAATGTTTGTATTTTATGTAGGATCTTTAGGCCTTTTTCTTATATTTTGAAGTGTCATTTACATTTATCAGTCATTTTCTTTCTGCTTTTTCCGGTTTGAAAATTTCAGTATCTTTGTAATAACTACGGGTGATTTTATCTGAAACTTTCATTTGTTACTAGCCGTTGCAATGGATTAACTCGCGTTCCAAAACCTCATCCAAACCGACAAAAAATTAAAAAATAGTTGTTTTGGCTTCTGTTGCTATTAAATACCACCCATATTAGTTTTTTTTTCATCATCTGTAATGTACCGACATCCGATAAACAGGCAATGTACAGACATGCCTGTTACAATTTTTTATAGGTGCGAGTACCCATGTATAGATTATTGCACCACTGCTGTGAAAGGAAATGATACCTTTGCCTTGCAGTAAATAATAAAATCATAATTATTTACAGTTTACTCACTCCCTTAATAAATAATAAAGCTTATTAATACTGCTGCCGAGTTTTTGATTGAGAACTTTTTTAGATACATCAACCCCCAGAAAAGATTGACGTATCAAAATGGGAAAAAACCACGAATAAAAAAAACTCAAGAAGGTCGATATTTGTTTCAGCTCCTAAAATAAAAGACGAGCAACACAGGCTGGCTAACTTGGCCTGTGTCAGTGGACTCCTCACATTCCTTGGAGCTGGTGAGTACTGATGGTGTATTACGACATCGCGGTAGGCCAAGAAGAAGATGGCGGGAAGCTGGACTTCTTCTGGAAGGACTGGACTTAAACTGTGACGAATAGAAAAAGGGTTGGGAGGCCTTTTCCCAGCAGTGGGACGAAAATGGCTGAATAATAATAATAATAAGTAAAGACTACACTCTGCTTAGAATCCAGTTTACGCTGACCTCTAGTTAAGCTAGTAATTACGTATATATATATTATAAAACAACATCCTCCGCCACGTCTGTCTGTTCGCGATAAACTCAAAAAAACTAACGATTTTCATGCTGTTTGCTGTTTCCACCAATGTATAGCGTGGTTCTCGAGAAAGGTTTATATGAATAATACATACATATTATAGTACAGAAAAGACGAGAAACCACGCCGGTGAAGCCGTGGGCGGCAAGCTACTTACGTAGATATATATCTTAATTGTCTAAATTTCTAAAAGAACACTTGTAATAAAATATGTACATTATACAAGTTCAATAAACATTATTTCTATTCTTAAAAAAAAATATGAAGGATAAATGAAGATTTATTTTGTTTCAGTAATATACTTCTTTACTATTATGGTGGTGTTTAGTTTCTACCACTTTAGATACGTGCGCCGAGCCATACTGCTTCACGAGAACGAGTGTGAGTGAATTCGGCTTCAGCTTCGGCTTTCGTCCTTCCGCATTCGCTCGAGTAGACAAAGTAAAGCGTCAAAATTAATTATATGAAATGGGTTTTTTATAACGCTGTTTTATTATATAGCCATTATGGAAATTAAAATTTCTGCCGAAGTAGGGTGAATGAGTCCGTAACTGGCTATTGAAACATTAAAACATTTTGAATAAAATATGTAGCTTTTCATTTTATTTTATTAGTTTCATTATGTTTATGCTATTTAACATTAAGAGTTAAAAAAATTGTCGTTATTAGATTTATCCTTAATGATTTTATAACGTGATGGAGCCTGTTTTGCCCTGCAATTGTTATAAGGTAAAAGTCCCAGTCTTAGTCTTTGTTAATGCGTATTCGTGTGTTGATAGTGTTTTTGGATTATTCCGAAATAAAGCGCCAGAATCTTCCATTAATTGCAATAAAACCGTTTAATTCCTTCTTTTTCATTTACAATCGTTTTTGCAAAAGTCACACCATAGATACATTATAGAACAGGAAAAAAAAAAAAAAAAAACTTAAACATTTATTATTTTTCAAAGACTATTGTTGTTAAAGCCTGCCATCTGTGAATCCCGATAAAGTACCTCGAAGAAGTTGCACATGTTGTCTCAACAGATGGCGGTAACATGCCGGCCGCCTTGAAAGGTCCAGCTTTCAATAAATTAATTAAACTGTCGTCGGTAGCGCGCCGTCTTCCACGTTACTGTTGTCCTTCACCGGTGAAATTGGGAGGGGACAGAGTTTCGGAAAGGCTCGTTGAACCGACCCCGCAGCTGTCCGCACAGTAGCGACGCGCGTTACACCATCCTTGCCTGTAAACACTTGTGTTATTCTACCCATACGCCACTGCAAGGGTGATGAGTTGTCGTCCTTCAGAAGGACAAGCATATTCAGTTCAAGGTCTTGCTTGATATTTTTCCATTTGTTCCTCGCCTGCAGCTCTGAAATATAGTCAGTGGACCAACGCTTCCAAAACTGTTGGCGGATTCGCTCCACTCTTTCGTAGCGTGTTAGATGGTGCTCTGATGAATAGGTCAGGTCCCCACATGCTAGTGAGGTGAGTGGCCGGCCGATAAGGAAGTGAGCTGGGGTGAGAGGCTGAAGATCATGAGGGTCTGAGGACAGTGGAGATATAGGCCGGGAATTCAGGACGGCTTCGATCTGTGTCAAAACCGTGCTGAACTCCTCATACGTTAAGTTGGTGGTACCTATAGCACGCCTCAGGTGGTGTTTGCAGGATTTGACCCCCGCCTCCCACAGTCCCCCGAAATGAGGAGCGTATGGCGGTATAAATTTAAATTCAATATTGTCATTTGATAACGTATTAATTATATGCTGTGAATGCGCTCTAAACATCAGATTCATTTCTTTCATAGCTCCGACAAAATTCTTACCGTTATCCGAGAAAATTTGAACAGGTTTACCACGGCGCGAAATAAACCGTTTAAGTGATAATATGTACTCCTGAGCAGACAGAGTACTTACTAATTCTAGATGTATAGCACGGGTAACGAAACAAACGAATAAACAAATATAACCCTTTTCCAATTTAGCCCCCCTACCTTTGCGGTTTAATATATATATAGGTCCTGCATAGTCCACCCCACATCGAATAAAAGGGAATCCAGGCTCTAATCTCTCAGGGGGAAGATTACCCATGATTGGCACTAAAGTGTTACCTCTCATTCGAGTGCAGCGTACACATTCGTGAACAATTTTCCTGGCTAGGTTCCTACCTCCTAACGGCCACCAATTCTCACGCACGGTAGCTAAAAGAAGTTGGGGGCCCGCATGTAGAAGCTGTTTGTGCTGGTACTGAAACAATAATCGAGTAAAATAATGTTTACTGCATAACAGAATCGGATGTTTTTTGTCGTAAGTAAAGCCAGGTGAATTACTTATGCGTCCGCCTACTCTAATAATATTATTTTTATCTATGAATATATTTAACCTAGATACTGCACTGGAGGATTTCACAGGTAAGTTACGTTTTAAATTATTATATTCATTAGGAAAGGATTCACGTTGTACAAGGCGAGTTAACATCTGTGTTGATGCATTCAACTCGGCTACTGATAGCTGCCCTATTATGCGATCCTTTGGCGGTGAGCGTAAGTTATGAATAAATCTCAGCACGTAAGCACCACTACGTTTTAAACGATTATATGACCCAAACAATTCAAAGTTTATTATATTATTTTGAGTGACCTCGCAAACCATAGTGGTTAGTTGCGATTTACACTCTGGTAAGTCAGTGAGGGTCAAATCACCTTGCCTGGTTGCGCCATGCTGTGCCCAGGTAGACTCCGGGTTTTGTAAAAACTGTGGACCCGTCCACCATAGGTTACTGTAATGAAGTGCATCGAAACTGAGCCCGCGTGACACTAAATCGGCGGGGTTATGTTTTCCATTCACATGGGACCATATCGTGTTACTTGTGAGTTCACTTATTTCTACCACACGGTTTTGCACAAACGTTTTTAATGAATGAGGAGGCATTCGAAGCCATCCTAGAACAATAGTTGAGTCTGTCCAAAAGTAAGTTTTGTGAAACGTTAAACGCATTGACTCAGTAATTTTTTGATATAATCGCGCCCCTATCAGGGCTCCACAAAGCTCGAGTCGAGGTATACTAATAGGTTTAATGGGTGCAACTTTACCTTTTGCACATAGTAATTTCATAGTGATAGGTGAATCATCAGAGTAAGTACGCACATAAGCACAAGCCCCATATGCACATTGCGACGCGTCTGTGAATATATGCAATTCTATATATTGTGTGTACTTACTCATAATACAACGCGGGACACTTATTTTATGTAAGTATTGAAAAGTATTAATGAATTTGTCCCATGATGATAGGACATCACTGGGGACCGGATCATCCCAGTTAATTTTACACAGCCATAACTTTTGCATAACAATTTTAGCTATCATTATTGCGGGCGCTAAAATACCTAAAGGGTCATACACCTGAGAAATTATAGATAAAATTGTTCGTTTAGTAAGTGGGTTATCATTTTTAATTATCTGTGTAGTATAATGTAATTCATCGCTTCTATTGTACCAACCTAATCCTAATGTTTTATTTTGACATTGGTCTCCTAATGATAACCTCTTTGATATATCATGAGCGCTGATGTCCATGTTAAATAGCCACTTGCGTAAAGGAAAACATGCTGATTTCAAAGTGTTAGTTACCCTTTCACACAAACTTAATAATTCGTTTAAGTCGTCGTTTCCAATCAACACATCATCGACGTAAAAATCATCCCGGATCGCTCGAGATACCTGGTCATCCTCACATTCTGCCGCGAGCTGATTAAGACACCTCATACTTAAATATGGCGCGGATGAAGTGCCATACGTTACGGTATTGAGACGATATACACTTATTGGGTCAGACGAATGTTTACGCCATAATATTAATTGTAAATCCCGTTGATCGGGTTGTATTAAAATCTGCCGATACATTTTTTCCACATCAGCACACGCAACATATTTATATTGCCTAAAGCGCACTAATATGGAAAAAATGTCGTTCTGAAGTGGCGGCCCAATAAGCTGGATATCGTTCAAGGATTTGGTTGACGATGTCGCTGCACTAGCATCGAACACTGTACGCAACTTTGTTGTGCTACTGTTTTCGTTTATAACCCCATGGTGGGGCAAAAAATAATGAGGAGACCCGTATGTATCCACACGAGTCATGTGACCGAGACTTTCATATTCGTTCATAAATTCTGAATATTTATTTTTAAAATCGGGTAAACGGACAAATTTACGTTCTAGTGACAATAAACGCCTTTCAGCTGATTTGTAACTCTCCCCGAGAACGTCAGCTGATTCCTTGAGAGGAATACGTACAGAGAACCTACCATCTTCCATACGCTTTGTCGTTTCAATAAAGGTATTTTCACATGTTTGTTCATCAACACTATATAATTTTTTGATATTAAACACTTCTTCTAATTCCCAAAACAATTTTAATTGTGTATCTATTGTTTGCGAATGATAACAATGAACCCGTCTATTACGTGTACTGTTATTATCGTATAACGGTCCAGACATTATCCAACCTAACCGGGTGTTTTGTAGATATGGCCCGTTTTTTAATTTTATTTTACCATCATTTAATAATTCCCAAAATTTATCTGCGCCTATTAGCATATCAATCTCCGACGGTATATGGAAGTCTGGATCAGCCAGTTGGATATTGTCTGGAATATGTATTTGTTCGACATTAATGTTAAACAAGGGTAAACTGTTTGTAATGCACGGCAGAACTAAACAATTAATACTCGTGTGATAATTATTTACTTTTGATCGTAATTGTATTTTACATGTGTGGGTGGACTGCGCGACAGTTTGTCCTACCCCGCTAACGTGATAAGTGGACTGTATTAAAGGTGCGTTTATAGTATCGCATAAAGATTTTGTAATGAAGCAATATTGGCTACCATTATCAAGAAGTACGCGTGCGGTATGGTACTCGCTATTACTGTCCGCAATATCAACTAACGCTGTTGACAGCAGGACCGTAGGTAATACGGACGAGTACGCTCGTTTACATAATTGCGAGTCAGGCGTATCAGCTGTGCTTGCATGACACGCCGCCATTGAAATAGTCGAGACGTTAGCGGTGACCGATTGCGATTGCGGACCCGCCCCGCCCACCTGTAATGCGCCGTCTTGTTGTTGACTATTAACGTGTATAAGACTATTATGTTTTACTTGACACAACCTGCAAGGACCGAACTTGCATTCTTGGACGGTGTGTCCTTGGCGTAAACAATTGCCACATAGATTATTCGAATTAACTAGCTTAATCCTGTCTTGAACAGGTAAATTAAGAAACGTTGAACATGAATAAAGCGCATGATCACCACTACACAAAACACATACGCGAGTACGTTTTGTGTTTGAATTATTTGTATCTTTATTTTTATTATTACTGGTGGGGGTAGCCACATAACTATGGGTTGAGTTTTTTTTATGCGATTGTTCAATGTTTTTATTTTCATGTAAAGTATTTTTGTTTTGGTTCACTTTAATCATTTCGAGCATGTCAGCCCTATCCTTAAGAAATTTAAGCAAATCATCTAATTTCAAACCTGACATAGCAACGTCAGATATATTATCATATGGAAGGGAACCTTTATACTCTTCCCACTTACGTTGTGTAGATTGGTCTAATTTCGACACAATCATAAATATGACCAATGTATCCCACGACTCTGTGGGTTCACCTAGAGATTTAAGCGCACGTAGGTTTCGCAACACCATATCTATTAGTTTCCTAATGAGAAAAGCAGATTCCTTTTGCATGGACTGAACAGTAAACAACGCCTTTACATGGTTATGCACTAATAATCGTGGATTATTAAATCTATTTTCTAAAAGCTCCCATGCGTGAGAATAATTTTCGGCTGTGAATTCCATAGCACTTATCACTTGTAATGCACTACCCGTCAAGGATGATTTTAAATAATGAAATTTTTGTATACAATGCAAGTCATCCCGCTCATGTATCATAGTAATGTATGAATTTTTAAACTCTAGCCAGCAGTCATATGTGCCATCAAAGGTAGGTATTTTTATGTTCGGTAATTTAACTCCCATCTTATTATTTGTACTAGAATTATTAGAACAAGTACTAGTATTAAGTTCATTTTTATGCAGTAGAAGTTTTGCCGAAGCTACTACTCTATAAAACTGATCTTCAAAACGCTCTCTTTCTTCCAATTGTTTTGGAAGATCAACTTCATCAGCTTCTTCAATTTTACTTTGAACCTCATTGTACATTTCTAACATATTCATACTAGTTTCTACGCGCAACTTTAATTCTTCAGACTGTTGACCACTTATTGACTCACTATTTAACCTTTTTATATAATTTTCAAATAAAGTCAACCTGCCTTTGATAACACCTCTTTTTTTAATATTTTCAGGCATTTTAGACTCACTCATTTCAGGGAACTGAGAAAGGCAAGAGTACTTACTGTTTTTCACTATTGTTGTGGTCTGAAGTCGGCAGTTACCTGTTCACCGGTCGGCAGTTACCCGGCCTCCGGATATAACGATAGGCACCACAACTCACGCAATAACTGGAAATACAGCACGATATTAACACAAATCGACTGATGGGACTGGGAACAGGACGGGAAGTTCTGACCTGCCACTCCCTGTTGAAGCTTTTGATGTTGCAAATCTTGAATTTGTGTAGGCTTCGGCGCCGAATAATGGCGAAGAGCGAATCTCGTAGTCGTAATAATGCGACGATCTTCGAAGATTCCCACTGTATTCTGTCTCATGCGGCTCGAGGGACCATTATGTTAATGCGTATTCGTGTGTTGATAGTGTTTTTGGATTATTCCGAAATAAAGCGCCAGAATCTTCCATTAATTGCAATAAAACCGTTTAATTCCTTCTTTTTCATTTACAATCGTTTTTGCAAAAGTCACACCATAGATACATTATAGAACAGGAAAAAAAAAAAAAAAAAACTTAAACATTTATTATTTTTCAAAGACTATTGTTGTTAAAGCCTGCCATCTGTGAATCCCGATAAAGTACCTCGAAGAAGTTGCACATGTTGTCTCAACAGATGGCGGTAACAGTCTTTTACCTTGAAGAAACTGAAATAAATCCCTCCATTTTGATTGCGTTACATCTTTTCCCTGAGGACTTACGAGCCCCAAATAGTTCCTTTGGATTTCAGTGCGTAACAAAATTGGCTATATTTCTGGCAAAATTAGTTCACAGAAAATAACGAGATTCTCCAGGATAAATTTATTCCCTTAAAATTGCTCGGCACAATCAGTTCATATTCTGGAAAGGAAATGTAATAATAGCTATATTATATTTAGATATATACTTATGGTTTCGTACCCAACCGGGAATTTGGCAGCCGTATCTGACGTTTTGTTTTAAATGGAAAACCCTCTTTCGGCTGAGTACTAAAATCACCGTTCAAAATGCCAGAGATGCCAACATCTAAGGCTCTAAAAACTGGCATAACTACACTGTTGAATGTCATTGAAACTTTGAATAAGATAAGGAGATACCAATTCAACATTGCAATGAGTTGCAAAGAGATTTATTTAAAGTACATTTTTTATAATTTCTTTGGGTTTAAAGAGTTCAATGTAATAGAATATAATAGAATAATTTATTAGACTACAATGAGCAAATCCATTCATACTCAGGAACCGAATCACCAAACGATGGAACACACACCCTAATATGTGGGGTAGTCCAAAAAACTACCTGGTTGTCCTTCAGACTATAGTTCACCACACCAGAACGTAGTGCAGGGTCACGGATAAGCTTCATAGTTTTTACATGTCTTCGAATACAGTGACGTCACAGTGATATAAATGAAATAATAAACGTACCTAATAAATTACCGCAGATATCATCCTTTACAAGGCTCGTATGGCTTGTAATGCCACCCCACATTAATCAGCAGTAATCTGGAGCTCATTTGATTCTCGCTGAGCACGCGAAGCTAATATAAATATTGGATCCTTGGATTTCGTTGTATGTTCCGTAATGATAAAGCAGTTTTTACTTATTACCTAGCATTCATCATCATCATCATCAACCCATTGTCCCACTGCTGGGCACGGGCACTCCTCTCATTACGAGAGGGATTAGGCTATAGTCCGCCACGCTAGCCTACTGCGGGTTGGCAGACTTCACACGCGGTCAAGAAAATCTCTCAGGCATGCAGGTTTCTTCACGATGTTTTCCTTCACCGTTTAAGCGCGTGATAATTAATTATTAATACCACATGACTTCAAAAAGTCAGAGGTGCGTGCCTTGGGTTCGAACTCGAGACCTTTGACTTTTCAGTCCAATGGTCATAACCAACCTACAGTTACCTAGCCTTGCCAAGCCTATTTGCCTAGCCGCAATTGTTTTTTTTTTGTTTTCGTAAATTGTTTGGCTATAACACATTCTAGGCAACACGGCAGTAGAAATTGTGACATTAACAATAACTTATGTACTAATCGAGTTAGACTTTTGCTTAAAAATCGTTATCGTAGATGATTTTCGTGTAAAATAGATTAAATTGGGTGTCAAGTAGTGTAAGTAGGTAAGTACCCTGTGAAATTACAGGTATTCTCGAGATTTATGCGCAAGTGTGTGGTGTTGCGTCTTGCTGCTTACCGAGCGGCTCGTATGCTTGTTTGCAGGTAAATAATAAATTATTTGCTAAATTGAACGCATTACAATTCCTCAAACAACATCTCACCTAAATACACCTACCCTAAAATTTGCCCGAATTCCGAAATTATTAATCCGAAAACCCACTTCACAATGCCAGAACCAAAAATTTATCCTAGTTCCAATGATTCGTAAATGAAGTGGTATTTCCTCCAACAAATCTTATATCGGGCAGTCGCACACGCAGCTACGTTATAAATCACATTAAGGTCCGCCGATTAAGATTTGTTACTGCCCTCTGTACCCTAACCCTTATAATCCGTATTTTCTTTTATTGATAAACGTTGCTATTATTATCCGATTTTTACTTGAAATTCCGCTTCCAATGGAATTCGGAAATGGTAACATAGTGGTCGTGATTTTTATTTTTTCCTTTTTTTATTGGAAGACTTCACAGAAATCTTCGTAATATAAGGAAGTCTTATTTGATATTAATGTTTAAAAAAAACCGGCCAAGTGCGAGTCGGACTCGCGAACGGAGGGTTCCGTACTATTACGATTTATGACGTATTAAAAAAACTACTTACTAGATCTCTTTCAAACCAATTTTCGTTGAAAGTTTACATGGTAATGAACATCATATATTTTTTTTAGTTTTATCATACTCTTATTTTAGACGTTACAGAGAGGGGACACACATTGTACCACTTTGGAAGTGTCCCTCGCGCAAACTATTCTGTTTAGAAAAAAATGATATTAAAAACCTCAATATCATTTTTGAAGACCTATCCATAGATACCTCACACGTATGGGTTTGATGAAAAAAAAATATGAGTTTCAGTTTTAAGTATGGGGAACACCCAAAATTTTTTTGTTTTTTTTTTTATTTTTGTGTAAAAATCTTAATGCGGATCACAGAATACATCTACTTACCAAGTTTCAACAGCATAGCTCTTATAGTTTCAGAGAAAAAAATCTGTGACATACGGACGGACAGACAGACAGACATGACGAATCTATAAGGGTTCCGTTTTTTGCCATTTGGCTACGGAACCCTAAAAACAAGAAACTTAACAATAAATGCATAACTTGCATTTTTTTATTACACAACGAATAAATATTTTGGCTGTTGTAACCCAACCCTTATTCCAAACAGTATTTTTGCGAACATAAACCATATTTTGCTGAAATAATAAAGTTACCAGCTTATCACTTGGTGAATCATAAAAATATTTTCACGAGTACTCTGTAGTTGAATGGTAACTATCGCTATAAAACGCGGGCGGGCGACAACGCGTGTTCCTACCCTCCATTTTATGACGTCATAAACGACGTCGACGCTTTCAAAGTTCTGCAACAGATTGTAACATGCGATTTACGTTAAACATTATTATTTTAGTTTTAATAGAGGTACCTACATTATTTCCATGATTATCAGGGCATATGTGTAATTCTTACTCTAACAGGACCAACCAATTACTAAGCAGGTTTCGTTGCTGCACTCATAATCAATCCATATGCTATCCCAATGCTGGGGACGGGTCTCCTCTCTAAGAGGGTTTAATTAGGCTAAATTTACTCAGCTGACATAGTGCGGGTTAGCAGAATTCACATTACCAAACTCTGTTACTTGATTTCAAAACCTCTTAGTCGTATGCATTCATGTTTCCTCGCAATGTTTTCCATCACAATACCAATAAATACGCACATAATATAACATCATGCCTGTATTCCCCGAAGGGATAGGCAGAGGTGTACTTGTGTAAACTTACAGTTTGCAGTATCAGCTCGGAGTTTGGATTTGTGCCCGTTTATGTACAGTCGCCAGCACATCAGCTTATACAAAACTGTCAATTTTCTCCAAATGACTTAAAACCTTAAACTATTGAAAATTAAGTTCAAAATCAACTGAGAAAATTGTACGTTTTGTTGTAACTTGATGTGCTGGCCACGGTATTAACTCACCCCCTATTACATCGGACCTAAACATAACAGTAAAATGTGGGTGTACATTAGTACACCTCGACATAACCCTTCGGGGAATACGGTTGTGATAGTAAGTATGTATGTATAAACTTTGCAGGATTTGTGGAAAGTCCCACGCGATTGGCAGAAAATAGCTCAACACCGTTTTCAATCGTCTGCAAATTGATATTTGAATTTTAAAATCCGATTTTGATAAAAACTGCCTTAGTGGTCCTCCTAAGCGCGACTGCTACGCTAGATGTCCTGGGTTCGATCCCCAGGTCGAGCAGAGTGTTATTGGGTTTTTCTATGAAATTTCCAATAGCAGCTCGGAGTCCTGGATTTGTGCCCGGTTAATGGCAATAGGCTCGGCGTCTATTACATGGGACCCAAACACACCGGCGAAATGTGGGTGTACATTAGTACTGACACCAGCTCTGCCTAAACCTTCGGGAAATACAGGTGCAATGGCATATTATGTTAATATTAATAAAAACTAATAAACTTATTTCAACGACGCACGACAGCTGTCGAAGCAATTATTTCCACATCCGTTATTGTAGCTAATTAATGAGTCTAAATTAACTAAGTAACATTTCTAGCTCTAACATACAGTTAGGCAAACAAGCAGTTAATGCTGTGTCAGTGCCAGTAACAATACATCACTGCCCAACGGTTCAGAGAATTCAGGCTTGATACAAGTTAAAATTAAGCCTTTGAACTACAATGATTTACTAAGTGTAGTAGTAGTGTCGCGCGGGCATATCTAAATGCCAGCATGAACGGGTCGGCTCGACCGGGGAAGTACTACCTTCCCGCAGAATATGGACGTCAAGTAGCAGTATACATACTGTTGCGTTTCGTATGATGAGTATGGAACGCCACTCATCGGTGGGCCAATTCCTTAGACAGTCCCCTTCCTTCTCCTTTTCCTTCCTTCCTCTCCTTTTTCTTTAAATAGGCTTGGCAACGCCTCTCCATGGGCGACGATGACTACTTACCATCAGGTAGCTCGCCGGATCGATTGTCGATTTATACCATAAAAAAATACTTATTGGAAATTTCTTTATAAACAGAGCCGTGATGGAGTGAATCGCTATCCCCTTTTATATCTGCAAAAATATCTTATTTATATTTTGTTCCAAACCATTTTACAAAGAAATATTGATTTTGTTTCCCAACGACAATTTAAAAGTACTTAGCATTTAACCAAATTAGATTCTTATTACGTCGAAACTTTACGGAAACTGCTCGATCGGTAAAAAAGTTTACTGCTATCCGGTTATATACAAAGGTTTTATTTAATACTTTTTATCCAAGTCCCGAGTACTGAACCCAATTTACTAAAGCCGTAATGACTTAATTATCCATTACAGGCAAACATTCGCTTAATTTTTAATTAACTGAGAGAAAAATGTGTAGGGTTGGCACTCGTTTTTTCAACTTAATGACTTTTATATAGAGGGGCTCGTGGTTAAGAATATCCAAGATAATAAACCGATCTGAAAAGTCAAACTGTCCTGGTGACTTTCCTGTTCTTTTCCTTTAGCAAGCGATAAAAATTGTGACCCATCGCATGTCAACTTGTGGTCCACAGAGGTGGCTCATATTATGAACAAAAGTTCAGTTTCCGTCTCTTTTTGTCTGTCAAACAAAGTCTTATTATAATTAAAACTTAAAACACAAAAACAAATTTGATCTCAATGTCAACATTCGGTTACTTTTCGGTGGATAATTTAATAATAATTAATTAAAGAGACTATCATTTGACACTTATGATACGTTGACGCTAGATTGGAATTATATTAACAAAGTTTTTTCAGTACTACCTACATTCTCAATTTTGATTGATTCTCTTAGAAAATATACATATGATAGATAGAAAAACGGTAGATATTGCTTCGGTCGAAAAGGTGGGCCTTCCCCGAGTTAAATGAAGATGGAATGAAAATACATCACAAAACACTGATGGTAAAAGACCGAGCATAATCTCTTCAATAGCTCTTGGAAGAGGGTATTAACATACAGTAAATAAAGGGACCAGTAAGATATATCCATAAGATATTTAAGAAAACAACGAACAAAAACCAACAAAAACATTTGAAACATACATAAAACATATTGTTTATCTCACCCAAGGAGAATATGCACGACAATATTTATACGGGGCAGCCCTAGCTTGTTTGCCTTTTTTCGGGCCGCGTGGGCTTACAATATTCAATGTGTGTAGTTCATGTTTGTATAACAGGATAAAATGATTGTACAACTGATACAAGGGTTTTAAAAATTAAGACTCTTTTAAGTTGTATGGACCTAAATTTTTCAGTCACTATAGTAAGTTTTTTAGCGGGATTTGCTATTATGACTGATATCATCATCATCATCGACCCATTTACCGTCCCACTACAAGGCACGGATCTCTTCTTAGAATCAGAGGGGTTAGGTTATAGTCAAACACGCTAGCCTACTGCGGGTTTACAAACTTCACAAGCAGTCAAGAAAATCTCTCAGGCATGCATGTATTCCTGCACTGTTTTAAACATGCATACTATCACTCCTGTATTCCCCAAAAGCGTAAGGCAGAGGTGTACTTATAACAACGTACACTCACATTTCGCCATTTTGTTCAGTTCCCTTGGAAAAGGGGGCGACCCTTTTGCCATTAACAGGGCACATACATATCTACTGAGAATCTCATGAAAAAACCCAACACTTAAAAAAACACTTTGCTCGACTCTGGAATCAAACCCAAGACCTCTTGCGTAGCAGTCGCCTTTGGGACTACTAGACTAATGAGAATGACTCTTATTACCTATCTACATGGGACCTAAACGTACCCGCGAATTGCATGCATTTCTGCATAAACATTCGACGATTAGAGGCGCTATAGTATATAAATGATTAGGTACTCGAAAATTCGTTCGACGAAAACTAGCATTGTAAATTAGAGTATATTTAAAAAGTACCCACTTGCTATTATTATATTGCAAGATAAGCAGAAAGGACAAGCGAAGCGACCCAAAGATAACTTGAAGATGATCGATCACAATTTGTCAGCTCCATACAGTGGGTAGGTAGGATCACTGTTTTCCACAGATAAGCTTTATTAGCTGTCAAAAGGCAAATTGGCTGAGATGCGGCTATAGATGCTACGTCAAACTTCTGAGACAAATTACTTGTAGGCGCTTTAACTATAGCTGCCTGCTATGATCTTGTTTTACCTAATCCTGTGGGATTTTTTCCAATTTGTGTCTTAGCGTCTTTTTATTGTTGTCTTCTTATTGTAGGTCGTAGGTTCCAACCCAGAGAAGCGCCGCGAAAAGGTGACCACTGGTCCCAAAACGGTTAAGAAAACGGCCTACTCCCTCTCGGTGAGAGGAAATAGGCCGTAATCCACCACGCGGGGTCACTGCTGGTTTGTAAATAACAACCTACAATTCGTAAATCGTAGCTGTTACCACTGGGCCACCAACGCTCCTAATGCTGGCCTACATTTCGTTGCACAGGAGTTGCATATATTATTATAAGGATATTCGTTATTATAAGGAACTTCTGCGCATTTAAATGCTGCTAGACCAACCGGTTTCAACTCTGCGTTGTCCATTTTAAGCAAAGTTTTTAATCCATGCTGTCAGTCAGTTATGTTTTATTAAATGTAAGATTAGATAACATACTATATGTTGTGCCGCGCTGGCATGTCTACATGCCAGCATGAATAGGTCGGCACTAGGTACTGGGGAAGTACTACCCTCCCACAGAATATCGACGTCAAGTCGCAGTATGCATACTGTGGCGTTTCGTACGGTGTCTGTGGATGCCGGAGACCAAATTCCTCCCTCAGTCCCCTTCCTTTTCCTTTTCTCCATTCCCTCCCTTTTCCTTCAATAGGCTCGGTAACGCATCTGCAACTCCTTTGGTTTTGCAGATCTCCATGGGCGGCGATGACTACTTACCATCAGGTAGCTCGTATGCTCGTTTGCCGGAATATCCCATAAAAATATGCGGTTTTTATTCGGTAGGACGGCCTGTCACCTCCCCAATTGACACATGAACTGTAAGGATTTTCCGTACCGTACCACACCATCACGCCTGAATACCCGAAGGGATAGGCAGAGGCGTACTCATGTACACCCACATTTCGCCGGTATGTTCATGTCCCATGAAATAGGGGGCGAGCCTACTGCCATTAACCGGGCACAATTCCAGACTCCGAGCTGCTACTGACAATTTCATAGAAAAACACTTTGCTCGACCTGAGGATCGAAACCAGGACCTCGAGCGTAGCAGTCACGCTTAGGACCACTAGACTAATGAGGAAGTATTTTAGTGTTATTTGCCGTACTTGCCGTACCCCAAAAAACTTTTTATGGTTTTCGGGAAACCCGCAAATGTGATCGGCGTGTCCGAATCGACCCGCCTTGTCTCCGTGTCATGCCGAAGGACAGTTACGTGTTGATTATCAAAACAACAACCAGTTTTCGTCTTAAACCTGTTCAGGTTTCTCATCAGTAATAAAAAAAAACAAAAGTTACATTGTTTAATCAAATCAACCAAAAACATTTACGAGGAAAACTTTGAGACCCATGGGAAATCATTAAAGCCACAAAACTAGACGAGCCACTAAAGTACGTTCTGTTATTTTATCAAAACGTTTTTATGTCAAAATATTATTATGATTAAATGTTCAGTAAGCTACCAATACGAATATTATGTGAACCTCTTTTTTTATGTATGTCGGACTCATAACATACCATCACGCTTGTAATCCCCGAAGGGTGAGGCAGAGGTATACTGATGTACACCCACAGTTCGCCGGTATATTTAGGCCCCATGTAATAGAGGGTGCGCCTATTGCCATTAATCGGGCACAAATCCAGACTCCGAGCTGCTACTGAGAATTTCATAGAAAAACCCAGGACCCCTAGTGTAGCAGTCGCAGTTAGGACCCTAGACTAAGAGGAAAGAGAGAGAGAGAGAGAGAGAGGAAAATATAACTTTTAAAGATATGTAAAATTACGAGTATATTTACAGCAACATTTCACTACTTCCAGCCAATAAGAAGTTATATCGCAACAAAATTACACCGCTTAACTGCACCAAAAAGGTTCTTATTGGTTATCTGTCGATAATAGTGATGGGGTAAACAAATATCGAATTTAATTCACTTTTTTTTTTGAACTGTATGAAGTTTCCTCGTGCATCAATATGGAGAAGGCTAAAGTTTATGAAGAAATATTATATATATATATTATATTCAGAGCCCAGTGCGAGTGCTTTGTCCCGCATAGAATTTTTGGTCCCAATTCCACCAAAATCGATGGACCTTTTTAGTCCCCCATAATATTTAACTTTTAGAAACCCGATCGTTTCTATTTCCAAGTTAAACAGTGTTCATTAATAAAATAGAAATCAATGCGTAACACTTCAACAGATAGGTACCTACACTCAAGTTCATTTTGCATCTATGAACAAATAATCGTCAGACGCATCGAACCGATCATCGGCATCGCTAAAATTACACAAATGAAGCGACAGGCTTTAATTTTTACCACGTTCATCCTTTGCATATGCATAGACACATCAAAAGTGATATTGATGAGATGAGAATGCCGCAATTTCTTTAAAGATAATCACAAAAAAAAATACATTTTCTCAAAACTCGACAACCACGCCAGTTTTGCTAAAACTAAAAACTGTTAACATTTTCCTCCGACCTAAACAAAACATGGGTTAAACTAAACCAAACTATGAATTCCCGACAGGTGGATAGTAAGCTTCCGTTCAATGCGTTGAAACTACTGGATACATGAAAATTGCATTTCCAATGGGACTGTCAAAGTGTCAAATACAAACAATGGCCTCAATTTAGCTCGGCTGGGAAAAGGCTTACTGCTATTTGATAACTTAGAATAGAACACTGTTGTCGATAATTTAAAAGGTTTTTTACTATGTTACTATAGGTTTGATTAGGACTAGTTATGATATACATTTGAATAGATTTAAACAAAAAGAAGTAACATATTATCGTCTCCAGGATCTCATCTATCACTGTACCAAAATTCATCAAAATTGGTTCAGTGATTTAGGCGTGAAAGCGTACAAATAAACTCACTTTTGCATTTATAGTTAATACTAGTTAGGATTAGGTTATGTTCTTAAGTCGAATTTTTAATTCGCTAAAAGTCAATTACAAATAATTTATCCGAAGAACATGAAAACGTTGGTCACCATGGTTTGGGAATCAAACCCACGACAATCAAATTAGGCGCTCACCCTCGGCCCTCATCATTCTAAATTGCCTAATGATATGTGACCATATAATTTAATAAAAAAAATGCTAAATATGTATAAAATCGATAATTTGGTCGATACTTTCGATATACTAAGCACATCACTACTTCAACGCTGCTAATCTGCCATCGACATTCTGAGACGGATGGAAAGCGTCTGATCAGGCCGATTAGCGACCGCACGGTTTTAAACAAAACGAATCGATAAAGCACCATAGTACACAAGAAATAGAACCTAATATCCATTGTATTTAACTTCAAGAAAATTATTATCATCAATAATGATAACACATAAATTGCTATTCTATTTTCTATGACATAAAGTTTACTTTGGATTGTTCCGAAAGCTAAGAGCAGACTGATCGTCGGATACAATTTTCTTAAAAGTCACCCAGTGTAAAATGATCTCTGTATCTTAAACGGAATGCTTGGGAAGAGGCTGCGACGGCAGTTCAAGATAAAAAGTCAATCGGTAAGTATCTTTCAGCATCGATTATGGCTTTAATAATTTAAGCGTGCCCTTTCATTCATTAGGAGGAACGGAAACCGATATTATTTTTAATTTATCATTGTACTACTTAATTTGATTACCTTACACTTTAAGAAATTAAATTTGAAAATTTGACTCATTTTAAACTACCTGTGCCCTACTGTTCCACCTTCTGTAGCTGGCTTTTTTCTGTTTGCTCCACTCATAAAGGCCGTGGCGTGATATTATAATAATAAATCCCAATTCTAGAGGGATCAAGAATTGGGCTATCAAATGCAAAAAATAATTTGTATAAGCCAATGCGCTCATCACAGAGATTAGCCCGTTCACTCAAAAATCTTTTTTTTTTAATATATTTAATAGGTACTATCATCATGGGCTGCCTCATTACTAATGTGTGACCGACATTGCTAGTAGGCTTTAAAAAAAGTTCCTAACCTAGTCAACAACTGTTTACTATATATTACTTAACAATATTCATGATTGGGACACAGATAACTAATTTGATTTTTATTGCTTGTTCGTTTAGTTAACCAAATCAATTTATTTGCCAGCCCATTAGAGTTTTATCTGTAGTATCTGTGTTAGATAGTAGACAGATATAGGTATCCTAATTGTACCTATAAAAAAAGCAATCTTATGTGCCGGGGATATTTTTCGCAAATTTTAAAAATTGATTTGTATTAAGTATTTTAAGGGTTTTTTTAGTTAGTTATAAAAAAATCAATAATTCTAATAAACCGACATTAATCATTTTATTAAACCAGCAAAACCAACCAGCAGATGTGTTCGCAACTTGTAAGGGAACAACGGTTCGAATCATATTATTCCATGAAATATATGATCTAATCCTAGTAACGAACTATTGACTCAGACAATACAAAGCAAAGACACCGACAGCCAGACAGACGACAAAACACTACTGACATTGTACGTACATAGAAACACCTCGTTTTAACTGCAAACTGCTGATTTTGAATCGTCGGAGCGTACCGTAATACAGGCTTAAAGCTGTCTGCACACGAGCCAACTGGACATTTCTCGGCAACTGTTCATTTCCTTTTTGCTGGCAACAAACTTAATTAACTTACCGTTTGTAACTCCTGAAAAAAGAATGGTTGTATTGTATGTAATATTTTTACCTTGCACTACTTTGCTAAATAGTATAGTGTTTAATTTCAATTTTTCTGTAAGTGACTGTTACACTCTATTCTGATCTGTTGCGTCTGTATCATTTGCCTACATCGGTCTATACAAAATTTTTAGTGAACCAAATAAATAAATACCCTTTTTCTTAAAAGATGTGCTGTTGTTATCATCTTTGAAAGACATAGTGCAGTGTGTGACGTGAACTTTTAAGTGTGAATAAATACAATGGATGGATTTGACAAAATAGTCTAGTCTTACCGTATTCTTGCTGCAGATAGCTGGTAAATTAAAAGAGCCTATACGAACGACGATTTATAAAATAAGCAGCCAAAGCCCCCTACCCTCTCAGCTGGTTATACTACACATACAAAAACCATATATAGATATCTACCACGACATAAACTTTGGCTAAAATTATCACTCATTAAAACAAACATAAAATACAAATGATATTGTAGATGTTTTCAAATCCTCTTTACGAGCAAAAAACAATTGATTTTGTTTTCATAATTATAATTTCTATGTTTTGTAAGAATAATAGCATAAGTATTCTCTGTACATTTAATTTCATTTAATTAAAATTGTATCATGAATTAATTTAAGCTACATAGCTTATTTAAATTCCAAGAATACATTTTAAATAATAAAATGTTTTGAATATTTTCTAAGGTATGTACCTAAATTTCCAACAAATGTAATTTAAATTCTATGGAGTCGTGCTTAGAAAATAATTTCACATTTTCAAGAGCAATTAAAATGGCATTTTGTTTTATGAGTTCACAAACTCTTTAAATTCATACTACTAGGTAAAGTAACTCTGTTTGTCTGTTACTTTTTCAAGCCTACACTGACGAACTGGTTTTCATAAAATTTTACAAGGAAAAAAATATATAAAATAGCCCCTTTGTGTTGTACCGCGAATGAAACCGAGGACAAAAGATAGTTTACCTATAATTTATTTACTTATTGCCTTTAGAATCCTATGACTGATGAAGCCTTCTGAAGCCAAATTTTGGTACATTTATAGTGTGAAATTAAATAAACAAAATATATCTTAGATTGTTGTCGTTCATGTCAACAATCGCACAACTTTTTGTAACACATGTGAAGACCGCCTAACTCCGACATAGCGTATTGGTAAATTAGCAATAATTTATTGGCACCAATCAGAGCTTCGTTCACAACTACGATAAAGCTTATATCACAATGGCGACCTCTGTTTGTAAGTACATAAAACCTTTTCTTGTCACCAATTTTCAGGCCATGACACAAGGCACAGAATATAATGTATAAATACTTTTGTTTTACAAAATAAAGTACTTTTATTTTCGAAAATAATTTAATTCAATTTCACATGACAATATTTTTTTATTAATTATACATAATTTGTTTAACAAAAAAGTTTAAGTTATCATTAAAAAAAATTGCCTCAATGCCTGGACTTTGTCCTTGCCAAACAACAAATAACAGACACAAAAGTTAACGATAGTTCTATGCCACTCCAGGTTAATTTAATTAAATATATAAAGACTTATTTATTATTATATTCGTTCCTTAAATGAAAAGGAAGAAAAAATTGGCCCATGTAATATTTATTTTTATTACAACAAACATGCAACATTCCATTCCGCTTATACCATGTGTCTAGAGATGTAATATGCCCGGACATTTATTTTTTATGCCGAAAACCCATCTCCAGGTACATCGTATTTAAATGTTCTCAGTACATACCAACCCTTCACTCGCTGCGCTAATGTGTTCTCCCACGGCTTCGCCCGTCACCTGTCACCCTAATCACGCCACCTCTTGTCACTCCCTGCACCTTTCAACCTATTTCCACACGTTGCCATGACAACCGTGCTCATTTATCTCGTTACCTCATTTCCCTGTCTATTGTCTAAAATTAAAGCCGCACTTGCTTTGTGGCGCTCCATTTTTGTTTTTTATATTATTTAGTATTTTTGCGGGTGTCTTACGTTTTTTAGGGTTCCGTAGCCAAATGGCAAAAAACGGAACCCTTATAGATTCGTCATGTCCGTCTGTCTGTCTGTCTGTCTGTCCGATCGTGTCACAGCCTTTTTTTTCGAAACTATAAGAACTATGCTGTTGAAACTTGGTAAGCAGATGTATTCTATGAACCGCATTAAGATTTTCACAACAAGATTTAAAAAAATATATGATGTACATTACCATGTAAACTTCCACCGAAAATTGGTTTGAACGAGATCTAGTATATAGTTTTTTTTTAATACGTCATAAACTGAATATTTTGCTCGAGACTTCTAAAATAAGAGGACGATAAAACTAAAAAAAATATATGATGTAGATTACCATGTAAACTCCCACCGAAAATTGGTTTGGACGAGATCTAGTAAATAGATTTTTTTTAATACGTCATAAGTCGTAATGATACGGAACCCTCCGTGCGCGAGTCCGACTCGCACTTGGCCGGTTTTTATTGCACTATTTATGCCAAAATTATTTAATAGATAATTAAAAATGGACAATGCAAAATAGAAACAAACTATTGAATCGCTTTTAAATTGTCGTTTTTTACATAATAATAATATGATCATCATCAACCCATTTCTGTTGTGGTAGGGCCACGCTGTTCGCAGCATGAATGGGCCGGCTTGACCGGGGAAGTACCACACTCTCGCAGAAGACCGACGTCCGAGTAGTAGCGTTTCGTTAGTGCGCTTCGTTCGGTGAGCGAGAGGGCCGGAGGCCCAATTCCTCCCCCAATCCCCTTCCTTCTCCTTTTCTCCTTCCCCTCCCTAAATAGGCTCGGCAACGCATCTGCAACTCCTTTGGTTTTGCAGATGTCCATGGGCGGCGATGACTACTTACCATCAGGTGTCTCGAACCCTAACGAAAAAAAACAGGTCACATGAAAATGTTGACCGCGACATCATTGCTTAACCTCTAGAAACAAGCGCGTATCTTACACGAAACGACTGAGTTCAACTAGCGTTACTTACTTTTATGTACTTTGTAACTTAACCAAGTACGTATGACTATTTATGCAAAATTATGTCCTCAGTTCCGCATACCGTACGTATATTGTTTTCCGTCATAATTATTTACTTGCATACTTACTATATTATAGATTTTACTCTAAAAGCACACTATTTCCCATATAGGTACTTACACAGTATACTTAAATCATCATTATGATTATGTTCCTTATTTCAATAACAGTTTTGATGATCATTGCTAACAGGTTTGCGTGTGCGCACCCTCACTAAACGGCGAACCAATCAACATACATTTGTCTCTTTCGAGCGTAACGTCAAAATTCTCCGTCTCTTTCTACTGGCTATCGTAAACTTGACCTCTAAGATTGCTATGATTTTCTTTTGTCATTCTTACAGACTCCGTCGCGAATGGCGCTCGCCGCCAATCGATAAAATAAAAACAATTTTTTGTTTGAAAATACTACACACAAATAGTCGTTTTTATAACTACGGGGAAAATTCCTTTAAAAATGGTAAGAATTGTGATAAAAAATACTGTGTTGTGTTATTCATAATTGTGCAATTATGTTATTCTGTGTAATTAAAACGTGTAGGAAGTTCTTAAGTGCTGTGGGCCTGCGGTTGAATGTCACTCGTGTTGTGATCAAAATGGTGGTGAACCGGTTTGTGGTTGTTGGAGGTAGCCTTTTTATTATTAAATCCGCTGAAGACGGCTGCTCGAATTTCAGGATTGTTGCTAAAGAATTTCCCAAAAGAGTTTGTTACCGTTACCAAAGAGAATTTCTCTAAAGCATAATTTGAAATTGGAAGAGCTTTTACCGCCCAAAAACGATAAAGTCGAAATAAAGGAATGGCCGCAAACGCCAGTAGTTTGCCTAGATTCAAAGACAACAAACAATTTATACTCAGAACTTTTAATGGATTGCTTTATCAAAAACAATCACTGTCTTAAGTGAATAAAGTTATCGCTTTGCCTTTGATGTTGTGATTTATTAAACTTAAAAAAAAATTGATAGTCTGTAAATACCCTTTTAATAAATAATAATTGCTATGGGCTCTAAATACTTATAAATTGATTGTATAAAAATTGCTGTAGAGTAAAATTCCGCATAATTCTTCAACAATTTTTTATATTAGGAATTAATAATCTTACCGGTGAAGGAAAACATCGTTGGGAATGCCTGCCTAAGAGATTCTCTCGATGGCGTGTGAAGTCTGCCAACCCGCAGTAGGCTAGCGTGGTGGACTTTAGCCGTATGGACTACCATCTCGTTCTGAGAGGAGACGTGTCCCGTGACCCATGTCCAGCAGGACCCATTCAACACCTGATCTGATATCTACCTACATAATTTACAAAATGCCAGAAAATACCAATTAATAACCACCTGATAACAAAGACACTCGCAATAATCACGTCATCTTAAAAAAACTGTATCCGGACATTGACGTCATAAATTCCCCAGTTTTTGTCGGAAAGCTCAATAAAACTCAAATTAATCTCAGTATGTAATTAATATACAACAAAAACAACATCAGTTTAATCGTGTAAATTCTCGACCATTGTCGGGCTCTAAAGATTTCTAAATCATTATTTTTTATGATGGAAACATTAAACCTGCATACCATCAAGCCTTATTCCCCGAAAGGTTAAGCAGAGCTGTATTGGTGTAATACATAGTTTTCCTGAATATCTCAGGACCCATGTAATAGAGGGCGAGCGTATTGCTATCAAATGGGCTTATCAACCAATGGCTTAACTCTGAGCTGCTACTAAAAACTTCATTGAGAAACCATATAAAACTGTAAGACCTGGAAATCGAACCCAGAACCGATGCGCTCTTAACATTTCATAGCGCCATCCCTTTCTTAAAAAAATATAAATTATCGCAATAACACGTGGTGATACAGTCTTAGGGACTCACGGAGCCATAGAACACAATATCACTTGGTACTTAGGAACCTACGGTTCGGACTTGGCCATACTAAGGAAAAGGTTTTAATTCTGTGCTTATAGCGTAACAAGGATTTATGGAGGGCTCGGCAAATGCAGGCTTTTGGGTCAAGACGGCCGATATTTTGTTCGAGAGGTAGTTTTACTTGTTATATACAACCCCAATGTTGAATGGAATTCTCGTAACAAAGTCATTTATTTCACAAAAGATACAGACTTTCTGATGTATGTTATCTGATTTGAGATTCAGACGCGTTGGATCTCTTTAAGTGATAACATTCCTAAACTATCTGATGACCTTCCAAGATCAGTTAATTACAAAGAAACTGTGATCCTCCGAGGGTCAAATGGATCCTTATAATAAGCAAGATTTTTTTTAAATCTTGCTTATTATAAGGATCTTTCTGAAAACAGACAAGGATATGTAGGCATAGATATAGGTTTTATCTACTTTTCCCACCCTGCGATTCTCCATCACATCACCTGTCAAATTAATATTTTTATTCCCATTATTTCTAAATAACAGTCTAATCTCTCGCTATCTCCTTCTACAACTAAATGAGGCCTCTAACAGTCGGAATGCCTTTTCAAATTCAGAACACAAAGGTGCCTCACACACATACACATACATACATCAATCTTAGGCCGCATTTCACCATGTTAGAATAGCCGTAACTGACCGAATAAATTAAAGAATGGAACATAATTTGTATGAAATTCTCCGCCGAGTAATTTAACGGGAACTTAATTGGGTTGGTGAAATGCGGCTTAAAAATTCAGATAGATACTAATCTATATTTATGTATGGTCTCATATTTTCTCGGCTTGAGTTTGTATTTTTATGTTTTACTAGTAATCCGCCCCGGCTTCGCACGGATATTTCGTCATATTTCAACCAGTTTATACAAAACCTAAACAAATTATACGCCTAAAAATTCCTCCTGAATCTCTATTGCTGAAACAGCATGAAAATCCATTCAGTATTTTTTGAGTTTATCGCGAACAGACAGACATAGCGGAGTACTTCGTTTTATAATATTTAGTGATAATAATATACCTGATTCAGTGTGCTTCATTGTGTGTCCCATTATGAAACCTTAATTTTAAATATTCCTATCCAAAATTCATAAGTTTCCCAATAATTCAAACGCAATATCAATACTTGCAGTCCATAGTTATCTACTTTCTGCTAGATGAACTTCCGTCTATATGACTCCATTCAATCCTGCGCTTTTCATTTCCAAAAATAATATCTTATAAGTACTGCAAATAACTCTCGGCATACCTTTGTACTTCAAGTCATCATACACGTCAGCAATATATGTTTCGCGTTAGGGTCTAGTGACGAACTGGGCTTCAATGTGTCATATTAATCGTAATATAAGGTAAATGTTACGGAAATCGTCTTGTACCGTTTGTGAACGTAAAAGTTGACTAATCAACCACTATTTGGTCGGATTCAAGTTTTTTTTTTTATATTTATAATTTTGTTCCGTTCTCTAAAGCCGGCCACACACTATCCGACGAATTTCTGATGATATCTGCGCAAACAGTTTGTCTAATACAGGATGGGAGGGAGGACACATTTATATTTTCGTTGGTATTTTTATTTATCGGTTTTTCCATACATTTTGCCCGTCATGTAAGTATTGTAGGAGAGAGCAAATTTTTTTTTAAATTATCGACGAAAAATATCAACGCTGGGGGCTCCAGATCATTTACTAAATTCATGGTAAGCGGTTGTGCGTCGATGTCCCTTCCACTCTGTATAAATGAATGAGATGATATATCCCATGATATATCCCATGAGCCATGACCCATCAATCGATGTGCAGAATTATGTGAATTTTGAACATCGATTGAGTAGTTTCCCACGAGTTTTAACACAGGTTATATCTGCTTTTCATTTTAAGTAACTTAGAGGTTACTGCAATGGCATTTAATTATACCATCCCTAAAGGGTTGGGCAGCGGTGTGCTTTATGTACCCACCCCACAGTTGGTCGGGAGCCTATTGCCATACACCGGACATAGCCAAACTCCAAACTGCTACTGAGAAGTTCATAGAAAAACTCCATATCACTTTTCTCGCTGGGAATCGAATCCAAGACCTCTAGCGCAACTAGCGGACCACTAGACTAATGAGGCAGTCAATAACGCAAACAATTAGTGATAATCGTTATGAATACTTAGATTGCTATCATGAATTCTCAGAATTTATATTTTTTCCTCAACAATAACTTATCGATTTCAATTTAAAAAAAATACAAAATATCAAATTAAAAAGGTTATATCTAAAAATAGTAGCTACTCACGATGTTTTTGGAGTTGGAGTCAAAACACAAAAATTATTTATTCTTTAACGCACATTTGTAGGTATGATACAGCGAACTTCATGCATAATTCAACCTTAAAGTTAAAATAAAATGAAATTTGGTGAAAATGTAAATTAAAACAACTATTACATACATACCTTCCTACTTAATTAACCTAAGTAGCCTTAAAACCTAATAAAAGGAAGAACAAACAAACGAAGTTTCTGTCGCATTAGTATTGATATAGCGTACTGTGCTGTTACAGAGAAATTACTTGCTGCAAATATGTAATTATAGTCTGGTTACCGTAACCGGTTGCTTTAGAACACGGGGCATGTTAACCATTATTATAGGTACATCGCAAAAACTGGTAGCAAACGCGACTCGCTGAAGCAAAATAGATCTTATTGCTTCATTACATTGCTCTTCAAACTTTTTTTTTAAACACTCGTCCAGAAACATCATTTTTTTCTAATAATGTGATCATTTTACCAGATTTCCGAATAATAATTTTATTAACCTTTTGAACGCCAGAGTATAAACGTAATGCCGTACCCCTGACGCCAGGCCACTTTTTCTGTCAAATTACACAAAATAGTGAAAACACACTATAGTAATGATTAAATTGTTTATTTCGTATTATGGTGCGACATATATTTGTGACGTTGGCGTTCAGGGTAAGATTTCGTTTGTCACATATATGTGACAATGGCGTTCAAAAGGTTAATACGTATATTTACATATAAATTATGCAAACAGATTTGTTATTTAATTGGATCTATAATCTCTATAGCATAAACATACTCGTATTATAACCTAACATAACATCGAAGGGTTAGGCAGAGGCCTACTATGTACGATCGCCAGCACATCAGGTTTCCACAAAATGTCAAATTTTCTCAGTCGATTTTGAACTTAATCGTCAACGTTTTAAAGGTTTAAAATCCTTTGGAGAAATTTGAGAGTTTTTTATGACCTGATGTGCTGGCGAGTGTACACTAACATTTCGCCGGTATGATTAGGTCCAATGTAATAAGGGGCGAGCCTTTTGCCATTAACGGGGCACAAATCCAGACTCCGAGCTGCTACTGAGAATTTCTCTGAAAAACCCTATAACACTTTGTTAGACCTGGGAATCGAACCCGGGACCAGGACTTCATCATCATCATCATCCACAGCCTGATTTCACCCACTGCTGGGTATAGGCCTCCCTAAGTTTGTGCCATCCACCACGGTCCCGTGCCACTCTCATCCAAGTACGCCCAACGACGTAAGTTATGTCGTCGACCCATCTTGCTGCTGGACGCCCGACACTCCTACTGCCCTCCCTCGGCCACCATTCTGTCGTTGCCTTACTCCACCTGTCGTCACTCCGTCAGGACCAGGACTTAACGGATAATAAATAATGTTTATAGGATTATTAATATTTTAATAAGATACAATGTACTTGTCTACTTGTTGAGTACGTGTATGGGTAATCAAGTAAATGAATGTGTACGGTAGATTATGTAATAAGTATAATTTATGATACGACTCCAACGAGTGATTAGATCTTAGATGATAAGTAGATTTTCCCTATTATTATTTTTGCACGGTATTTTTCTACCATATACTATAATAAAATGATTGATTTTATAAGTGAAGGTATGATATAAAGGTATGAGATATGTTTTTTAATAATATCTACCAATAAATGTATATAACAAATCTCTGCAAAAAAAATATTTCCTATTTAAATTTCACATATAAAAGGTGCATTATTTATTGATGCCCAGAGGCATCGGAATCTTTACCAAAGTTTTTTAATATCAGTCTGTACGCACAATCCAGTATCGACAGACCTCGCATTGTAAACGCTTTCCGCACAACGCGAGACCAGCCTATACTGGATTTGTATAGCTTGATGTGTAGCCGTGTGTACAAAGGCACTCTTTGATTCAAATGTTCTTCTCAAATTAAAAGACCATAAGATTTTTTCTTAACAATATTTTATTTATATATGAATGAGGAAGAAACGAAAGAGATATACTTAGAGTCGTAGCAAGTGGCAGTCTATAATTTCTGCCTACCCCTGTGGGAAAAAGGCGTGAGTATATGGATGGATGCAAGCTGCCCAAGATTGGGATGGTTGACGCTCTTTGGGGGAGGCCTACGTTCAGCAGTGGACGGCAATAGACTGGTATGATGATGATGATGATGATGATGAATACATTTTTTACGATGTGATATTTATGATTGTCATACCATACCATACCATATGTACATTATATGGAATATAAGGCGTATATATCTAGTTCTATTTGCGTCATCAGTGTGACTGCAAACTGCTGAACCTGTATTCTAAATATATCGCCAAGTGAACGCACTTAGTTACTTGCTTGAACTTGGCAATCTTAAATACTTTGTAATTATAACTAGTTTCACCTCTCACACTTGGTTCTCTGACGTCGATTGTGGCTTCATAGCCAACAAGTAATTAATGATGATACATTTTCGATTTTATAGAAAATCCTATAGAAAAAGACATAATATAATTTTATCTTCGTGGCGATTTCGTTAAAATCGGTCCAGTAGGTAATAAGTTAATGAAGTATTTTCAAAATTACAATACAATATTTTTAATAAGGGTATGTACCCACCTACCTATCCCTGGAAATCCAAACATTGTTGATGAACTTTGCTGGCGTCGGAAGGTACTTCTGTCTTAAATTTATGAAGTAAGATTCTTCGGTACAATGCCTTACTCGGGCATCAGACGAAAGACGAAATCATAGAGAAATTTTGATCAATACAGAACCAAGCCTTATGTTCTTAAATGAAATCGTTTATTTTCTGGATTTTAAATCTAATATCCAAATCCAATAGGTCAGGTGCGTAGTTCTCGCAACCGGCGCGTGTGTATGAAACATGTATGAATGTGAAAGAAGCGAAAGAGATATGCAAGAGTCGTAGCAAGTGGCAGTCTATACTTTCTGCCTAGCCCTGTGGGAAAAAGGCGTGAGTGTATGTATGTATGCATGTATGCAAATCCTATATTTGTCAAATGTTGCTGGATATAGCCGTCTGTATATAAAATAATAACACAAAAATATTGCGGTCGCTGAATTTAGATGATTATGACCAACATCACACTTATGCCCCTCAACCCTTGCAGATCGCAGCCGTATTCACCATCCTGGCAGTGCTGGCGGTGCCGTCACTGGAGCAGGACTCGCAGTCCACGCCCATCTCGCCATGCCCCAACGTGTTCATGTACGAGCCGCCAGGGTCGGAGCCCGGCCGCTGGTACGGAGTGGTCAACTTGTCCACTGACAGCACTCTGCACTCGCTGTGGCTGAACATAGTGTTGGACAGCAAGGCGGATATACTTGGGGTTAGTGTTGTTCCGTCTATTCCAGGGATACAAAGGGTACAAGCCCAGGACCCCAAAAAAAAAACCGGCCAAGTGCGAGTCGGACTCGTGCACGGAGGGTTCCGTATCATTACGATTCATGACGTATTAAAAAAAACACTATTTACTAGATCTCGTCCAAACCAATTTTCGGTGGGAGTTTACATGGTAATCTACATCATATATTTTTTTTAGTTTTATCGTCCTCTTATTTTAAAAGTTACAGAGGGGGGGACACACATTTTACAACTTTGGAAGTGTCTCTCGCGCAAAATATTAAGTTTATGACGTATTAAAAAAAAAACTATTTACTAGATCTCGTTCAAACCAATTTTCGGTGGAAGTTTACATGGTAATGTACATCATATATTTTTTTTAGTTTTATCGTTTTCTTATTTTAGAAGTTACAGGGGGGGGGGGACACATTTTACCACTTTGGAAGTGTTTCTCGCGCAAACTGTTCAGTTTAGAAAAAAATGATACTAGAAACCTCAATATCATTTTTGAAGACCTATCCATAGATACCCCACACGTATGGGTTTGATGAAAAAAAAATTTTGAGTTTCAGTTCCAAGTATGGGGAACCCCCAAAATTTATTGTTTTTTTTCTATTTTTGTCTAAAAATCTTAATGCGGTTCATAGAATACATCTACTTACCAAGTTTCAACAGCATAGTTCTTATAGTTTCGAAAAAAAGGCTGTGACACGATCGGACAGACAGACAGACAGACATGACGAATCTATAAGGGTTCCGTTTTTTGCCATTTGGCTACGGAACCCTAAAAAACAAAATCAAGAGCATTTTATATCCTTAAAGTCTAACTTCTAATTATACCTAGTATACTGATAGTCAATGTACTGTAGTAATGTTATCGGAAACAAGGACTGCAACTCTGATCGCAATCATTACTGTATTAACAATGAATTATCGCAACAATATTACTTTCACCTTAACAAGACCCTTGTGAACCCAACGAACATAATTATGTTAAGTTTAATTTCCTTTACAGAACTGGATAGGCGACGTAACAACACAAGACAACATAGACTTCAAGGTTGAAAACACAAAAATGATGATCAACCCTGGTCCCGCTGTAGCTGTGCGCTTCTTTGTCCAGTACAACCCTCTAAACAAGACCCCCAGGCTGCAGATGATAAGACTGAATGGCAGGGAGATATGCAATGCCAACACACCTCAACCAGCCGTCGATAGACCTGACATAGGCCAAGAATCGAGGCCGAACCGCCCAGACACGAATGGGAAGCGACCTGGCACGACTTCCTCAAGGCCCAACACGGATATAAGGCCCGAAGACAGGCCGCAGACGAGGCCAGTTCAGAGCAGGCCTAACGACGCTGTCAGCCCTGTTTATGTGAGGCCCGTCCACTCTCCGAATCCTTCGAGCATGTAAGTATTTTTTTTAAGCCAATTACTATCGACCTGCCCCGAATCTGCTATATCTAAAGCTGGATAAACTTTAATGGACGGATGGGGGCAATCATACCGGTTGCGTATTTTCTCATAATTCATAAACACCTTCCTAGATAATCCGTTTTACTTTTGTTGAAAACTGTATAAAGATCTAAAATATCGACATACCTACATACTCTATTTATGCAAAATCTTTGAAATTCGCACCTTAAACCGAAAAAGGTTCTTAACCCGATTTACCGATTGAGTGAGTATAATAATGTTCTCAAACATGACGTGTCATCTAAATATAATGACGTCACAGCCCAAATTAATTTCATCACGACGATTGTACGGTACGGAACAGTCGTAATGAGCATTTGATTGCGATGTTCATTAATATCATGTGCTATCTGCAAATGGCATTGTACCGCAGGCTTGTGATTAATTCTACCGTACCTTTGAAGTGAAAAGTACTATTAATTCGTAACGTAATAAATGTAGATTGAATACTGATAAAATTGTCTGATAATTTAATTTGATTCATCATCACGTTAATCGTCGACTTCCAGTAATAAACAAATGCGGTTGAATATCAGTATTTATATATATACACTATGCGACTTTCTTAACGCCTCCGCAACCCAATTTCTGGGCACTGTATGGGTATTGCCCAGAAATTGCGTTGTGGAGGATAAATTGGCCGACAAGCTTCTTCAGGCTAAAGATTGTCATAGGTGTTGGTATGACTGACGGCTTTATGTGCTCTCAGAGTCACGGACTCGTTTTCACTATTGTAATTGGTATATTGTAACGGTCAAAGAAAACATCGTGAAGAAACCTGCATCCCTGATTGATTTTCTTGATGACGCGGCGTGTGAAGTCTACCAACCCGCAGTAGGCTATCGTGGTGGACAGTAGCCTAATCCCTGAGTTCGTTCTGAGGAGAGACCCGTCGCCAACAGTGATATTGATTGGTATATTCTGTAAATAGCACTTATCCCATGGGAAGATGGGAAGTTTACCGTGGGAAACCATGCTCCGACACGAATGGGCCGGCTCGACCGGAGTTATAATACGGCCTCACAGAAAACCAGCGTGAAACAACGCTTACGTTCTGTTTCGCGGAGTGAATGAGGATACCGGAGGCCCAAACCTTTAAGAGGATAGTATCCGCTTCGCGCTCCATACAAACGTAGTTTGGCCCTTGCTTGAATTTTAAACAATGAAAGTCATTGAAATTTTGCAGTAACAATCTTATCATTAAAATACGTGTTCCTGTAGTATACAATTTCATTTCAATAAACGGTTAAAAAGTTACACGAGATCAAAGATTGGCAATTTTCGTTGAAAAACGGCCCAACTTTATGCTAGTATTTCTCGACAATGTATCAATACAGAAACATTCTGATTCGAAAGAAACCCAGATAATATACTTAGTGAATATATTTTTACATGATTTTTTTTTACGTATTAACAATATTATAGGAGTAATCTCCAAAATTCGGAACATAAGAAATACGCGTGAAAATGTTGCAAATGTATTGTTGTTTCTCCTCTCGGGCACGCGTTCGCATCGCGAGGGATAGAGACAGCGACAACTGTGCAACATTGTTGCGTTCGCGAGGGACACTCCTCTTAAAAGGCCGGCAAAGCACTTGTCACTCCTCTCGTGTTGCGGGCGTTCATGGGCAGTGGTAATCGCTTACTATCAGGCGATCTGTCAGCTAGTTCAGCTAATCTAATGACTAAGGCTAACTAAGACTTGCGATCATATAGTTGCCGGTTCGAACCCCACCCATTGCACTACCGACGTGAACCCACTCGTAACACAAGCATTTAGCTTAGCACGAGGAGTTAACAAGAATACGAGTAATGTGTGTCCCGCATTGATAGTAAGCTTTTTTTTTAATGAAAATTAAGAAAGTTTGCTCCCTATCCTATATCATACATGTTTTGTAGTAGAATTCGTCCCCAAATTACGTTATATGTATATCAAACTTTTTACATTAACCATCTTTTATTTGAATTGAATAGACTGCCTCGTTAGTCTAGTGGTCCCAATCGCGACTGCTACGCTAGAGGTCTTGGGTTCGATTCCCAGGTCGAGCAAAGTGTTATTGGGTTTGTCTATGAAATTCTCAGTAGCAGCTCGGATTCTGGATTTGTGCCCGGTGAATGGCAATAGGCTCGCCCCCTATTACATGGGACCTAAACATACCGGCGAACTGTGGGTGTACATTAAGTACACCTCTGCCTAACCCTTCAGGGAATACAGGCGTGATGGTATGTATGTTTTGATCTTTTATTTTGTTTCCTAGCGCTGGCGGTGGAGTCCCATCTCAAAATGTAGGTGGACAGAACAATAATGGATACCTAATGACAACCCTAAGTCCGGCGCGCCGCACCACTAGGAAACCAGATATACCAGATTTTGACAACGATAACGTAAGGCAAGTATCAAAACATCCTTAACTAGCAAAGATATGAATTTTCTAATGAAAGAAAATTTCTAGTGAAAGAAAAAATTCTAAATTTTCTTTCATTAAAAAATTCATATCTTTGTGAACATTTCATAACATGCCATTTATTTAGATATTGATAAATATTTATTGAAATATAAAGAATTATTTTATGAAATTATTAATTATAAATTAAACTAGACTAACAGCTAAACTATATTAATAAATAAAAGAAAAATTAAAAAAGGGCATCAGAAAACTCCTCCGCATCGCTATCAGCCGGGAGGGTACCCAAAAGGCTGGCTGCATTGCCACGTTGTATGGCAATGCTGATTCTTTGAGCAAAGTATAGGCCAGCCTTTGGGTCACGTGAAGCCTCGTTCAGTCGTTTGGCAATACCCTTAAAAAGGGATAGCGCGCTTGGACCCCATGGCCCCAGCGTAACAATATTTAATTATAAAAAATAATAAAAAATAAGCATCTTTAACTAGCTTGCCGCCCGCGGCTTTGCCCGCGTGGACTATACGTTTCTTTTTAATGTTTCGGTATAATATATAGCCTATGTCGCTCCGGAATAATGTAGCTTTCTATTGGTGAAAGAATTTTCAAAATCGGTTCAGTAGACCTAGAGATTATCCCCTACAACGTCACAAACTTTACTTACCTCTTTTTTAATATTAGTAAAGATTTGGTACAAGAATATACAGACAGTGCTGTAAAAAAAAAAATTAACACTCGTCTAGAACCAGTGTGTCTTGCGTGCCATTAAAAAAAATGTGGACAAGAATATTGTAAACAAAAGAAAAACATTGTGGATCTCACAGTCTGACAGATTCTGTATGTATTTATTTTTATGTTTTTTTGTATGTCAGTGTATAACTAGGGATAAGTAGAAACCCTATAATTCTCATATCGGTCCAACTCATTACAGATCTAGAATAAACAAGTTGGGTTACTTTACTTTGCCATGCTATTATTGGGCTTGAACGTTAGTTCATTAATTGGCTTAATTCATTGAAATAACTCACATAAATAAGTTATTAACCTTTATGTAAACACAAGATATTTTTGTACAAGATAATAGTGTCGAGAATTCTAAGTGATAACCTTTATAACTAATTTGTAGGTTCGAGTAATAAGAATTTATTGAACATAGCAAAATAATATTTACTTTTAACAATGATTACTTAGTTATACTTTGGTATGTGTACAATATTTTAACAACAGGACCTAATAAATACTTGCATGATATCGAAGAGGTTAAGAACTGCAATGTTAAATTACGCTTACCGCACTCAGTCTCTGGATACGTGAACATTCTTATCACATTTAAACCCCTCCGACGGAAAACCATCTGTACCAACCGTATGGCAGTCGATAGTGTCAGTCAGAAGTCCAAACACCAAAAAAAAAACTTAATTTTACGAACCAGAAAAACTATAACCAACTTAATTTCGCGAATGGCGCCTTAATAATTACGTACTTAATATAAAATCCATAACAAGTATGTAGTAGATAATTATTTTTTATAAAACAAGAAACAAGTATTTCAAGTGTCATGTCTAGCAGGAAAATGTTTTGATTATTTAAATGCATTGGTATCAGACAAAATTTTACTTGAATATAGTTCATATATTTGTAAACATTTCGCATTATTTAATGCTGAAATATAATAAAAAATAAGCAGTTGAATATATTTTTTATGCTTATTTGCTATAAAATATGTATATATAATTATGGAATAACTGTTTTAATGATAGAGAAATCGGTTCCTCATTGATATCCTACTAATTTCTCGCTCATAATTTGTTCAGAGTATTATAATATTATAAAAACTCGAATATGAGTGTCTTGAACGATATCTGAAACCTGACCCTTGCAATTTAATAAGAGGACATTATTCGTGGTCTCCGAGGCCTGATGGGTCTTAAGATTGGTCGCCCATCCATACACTGGCCTCGGCTGTATCAAACATTAGGTATCAATGACGTATTATTATAATATCATTGGCTAACATCGAGAAACCCGGTTGACATTTAGGCATGTACATTCACTCTACTGCGAAAATATAAGAACTTTAAAATATAAGAACTTTAAAATATAAGAACTTTAAAATATAAGAACTTTAAAATTAAATACCATCATACCATCACGCCTGTATTCCCTGAAGGCCTAACCCTTACGGCTGTAAGTACCTATACCCCGAAATGTTAGACAATGGTGTACTTATGTAACGGTATGTTTAGGTCCCAAGGTGGCGAACCTATTGCCATTAACCGGGCACAAATCCAAACTCCGAGCTGCTACTAAGAATTTCGTAGAAAATCCAATAAACCTGCTGGACCTGAGGATCGAAACCAGGGCCTCTAGCGTTGCAGTAGCGCTTAGGACCACTAGACTAATGAGGCAGTCGTATTAAATGAGCTTTCTTTTTCAGTAACGACGATGAGCCCGAGTACTTCGGGGGAGGGCAACCCACTTTCATAATACCAAGTAGTCCTGGAAATACTAACTCTAACAACCGTGGTGGACAGGTAAGCCTTACTTTATTTCTACTCTTCCTATTTTCTTACTTCTACACAGATAAGTTCACAATGACCACAAAGAAGAAACAAACCGAAGAATAATCTTAGACGAATTTTTTTTTGTTTAACAATTATAAATTAGTCATACGCGGAACCAATAAAGTTAATAATAAGTAAACAAAAATGAGAATTTGCAAGAACATTCTACTTTACCTACTACTAGAAAAGTCTTTTGTCAAGACAAAGATCCATGGTATCTAAGAATTCGGAAGAAAGATTATCCATGAAAAACCGCAACTTTTATGTTTTAGCCTTTTTGGAATAATATTTCTAATTCTATATATTCAAAAAATGTTTTCAAGTGGTTAAGAAACCGCTTTAGGTTTGTTGGTGGTTGGTATATTTAAGCTAGGGTAGCTTTTATAAGCCGTGCGTGCACAATAATAAAAAAGGAACTGACTAAGATATCAATCGTACTGTAAAAACTGGGAAATAAATAGATTTTCGGAAATTCGAGTTTTTTGGGAAAATACACATAATTATCATAAATGCAAAGTAATACACACGGGGCTTCCCCTTGACCGTCTTTGTGTTTATTTTAATGGTACGTTCCTTGCTGCAGACAATACATTAATCAAGTGAATTATAATCACATCATTAGCATACTGGATCTTGTCTATTGAGCCACATTTATACCAATAGATGTCAAATGACGTCAGAGAGGCATCCATTTGGCTAGAACTTTCTATCCAATAAATTAAAGAAAGCCAAAAGCCAAAGGTTGACTGGTAGAAAATACCTTAGGTATTAAGTCCGCCTGTTTGTGTATGTAGAATAAATTAAAAGAAATGTTTTTTTTTTATTCCTCTAACTTGTAGGTATTTAAATGTCTTGTTTGATGATCGTTATGCTTTCCAAAACAACATAGTATAATGAAGTTTTGTTGGTTTTATTATTTATGTTGATATATATCAAAGTTGCCCCCTCTCCTTCCAAAATCACCTGTGTAGTTGAGTGAAAAAACAATTATGAATTAGACTTGTAAAATACGAAAAAGACTACTACTACTACACTTAAATTTCTTGGCAACCGAAAATGATACTTCCAATGTAGTCCTTCACCTCGTGATAAAGTCAAAGTGCATCTGACAACGGTTATAATTACAACAGATCAATTATTTCAACAGCCTGGGGGACTAAAATGGCCGCTTTGATAAATCATAATATATTTTTGCAATTTGCTGCTGCACCTGCTTACGTCTAGGCGCTCCTTGTGTCACTCCGCATCGGTGTCACTGCGGTGAACCTGTCGACAGCCTTGGACACCATGGCTTGTCGTGCTGTAGAAGTGCTGGGCGTATAGCGCGACATGCCAATATAAATGACATTATTCGTCGTGCTCTTGCTACCGCCGGCGTGCCAGCTGTATTAGAGCCTCATGGCCTGGCACGTGACGATGGGAAGAGACCAGACGGTATGTCACTTTTGCCGTGGAAGTTGGGTAGGCCTCTGGTGTGGGACGCAACCTGCGTCGATACCCTTGCGCCATCTCATCTTCCAAGCTCGGCAGGCTGTGCTGGCGCTGCTGCTGCGGGCGCAGAGACTCTAAAGCGGCGAAAATATAGTAACCTCAATGGGAGCTATATTTTTGAGCCGTTTGGATTCGAAACGGTCGGGCCATGGGGTCCAAGTACGCGCCTCCTTTTTAAGGAAATCTCCAAGAGACTTGTCGACTCTTCACGTGACCAGAGGGCTGGGTCATTCTTGGGACAAAGAATTAGTATTGCCATTCAACGTGGCAATGCTGCCAATCTTCTGGGCACGTTACCAGACGACAGTGATGCGGAGGAATACTTCGACGCCTGGGCGTGACAATTTGTTTTTATATATTGTTTATAGTTTAGTTCTCTTTTAAGTAGTTATATATTCCTAAATTATTATTTCTTATTTGAAAAATAAATAAATCTATTTACTTTTTGCAATTTTGTATTCCAACTAATTCAGAAATTCGAAGACAAATTGTTTATTTTGACGATAAAATACGTCACATTTATCATTCCACATAAAAACGCAGACGTAATTATTATTTATCAACATGTCTGCGTACGAAGTAAAGCAACAAAAACTAAATGATAAACAAAAACATATGTGCTCACTTTCAATCTATATTTTATTAACGTAGTTGTAATCGTTTTAAATGGCAAAGGGTCACCTCGTATGTTGAAATGTCAGTATCGAACTAGTCTCCTCATTCGAGTTTGAAGGACGTTAAGTAAAATATCACGTCACGACGATTTTTTATGTATTTTTTAATTTAGGTACTTTTTTGTGGGTGAAAATCCTCTCATTTGTCTAAAATGATTGTCACCCTAGTATACAGTATGTAGATGGAAGTGAGAATACGCCTAGAATTGAAGTATACCAGCCCTAGCTATACGACCTATTTCGTAAAACCATACAGAGCAGACTTAAAATCTGTGTAGGTAAATTTTAGACCTGATATTCTATTGCTATTATTGCATTTTTATATCCCTGTTTGAAGGGTTGTAAGTAACTTGAAAGAGAGAGTGAAATGCAAAAAAAAGCATCCTTCTTAGTCTATCGACCTATTACAAGTCCCACTTACCATCAGACTGGTCGTTCACCCGTCAACATGAAAAAATGGTAAATTAATTACGCTTGCCTGAGTGAGAGGAAAGCTTCGCTTACTCAGCAAATTAATTAATTACCTACTGCATTAAATGTTGGCTTCCCAAAAATCTCTGAACGAAATTAAAAATTATCTAAAACATGGCGCAATTTTTTTACAATGAACATAAAATAGCAGGAAAAAATACAAAAACTCGAGGTCACATAAATAAATATTAAATCCCAACTTTCTTTCTTGTACTCTGTTGAACAAACAAGTTACGAAAAAAACATCCGGGTCAACTATATCCGAAATCCATTTAAGCTTTGTCTTAAATGAAAAAACAAATAAAATGCTAAGTTATTTGACCTTCAAAGATTTACAACGAAAGACTTTCATTCAGCATTCCTGTCTTGATTATGTCTAGATTCGAACAAAGCATGTGCTAAAACAAGTTTCGTTTACCTGCATAGTAATTAGTATCGTAGGCAGCAAAAACCCGGAATGTGTTTTTAATCTGCGACATGTATTTGTAAGGGTAACGAAGGTCGTTTTGCAGATTATAAACATCATTGGGATTATTTTGATAGTGAATTGAATAGTTCTTTAGTAGGCTTAGTTCGAAGTTGGAGATTTCATTCATTGAATATGTTACAGGAATCTAAATTAGTTATTTCGATCTTGTTTGTTTAAAAGAGCTTCAAGAACAAGAGGTTTCTAGAGCTTCCGAGAGCTGGTGCAGGGCTATCAGCCCAGTATCACGAACGGAAGTATCGAGAATTTTTATAAATTAATAAATTAATTTTAACCCCCAAAATAAATTACACACAATAATTTTGTCTTTGGGAATCGAACCATGATGACCAAACGAAATTGTATTTGTCTCAGTTACATGGGTTTACATTATGATTTCACTGTATTTTTCAACAGTGATTCTATATAGGTATACCTACGCATATTCTCATAATTAAAATAAAATAATTATACTTAATGAATAACATTATTAAAAAACATAACGCCATTACAGCTGTATTCCCTGTAATGTTAGGCAGAGGTGTACTAAACTACTGAAGTATCTATACCCACAGTTCGCCGGTATGTTTAGATCCCATGTAATAGAGGGCAAGTCTATTGCATTTGTAATAAACCAAGCACAAATGCACACTTCGAGTCGCTTCTGAGTTTTCATAGAAAAACCAAATAAATCTTTACCTTACTTGGAAATCATACTAAAACTTGTAGCGTAGCAGTCGCGCTTAACACCACTAGACTAATGAGGCAGTCATAATAAAATATTCGACATTTAATCTTATTAAATTCTCAATTATAAAGGAATTAAATTAGTGCCACTATGCATAGGTAATTATTTCCTAGGAGGAAAAATTTGCTTAAATAACATCGACCTTAGGTGCTTTGCTGAACGGGTTATATGTAAAAGCTTCTTCGAGACACCGGTTTCAGCAAGGTCGATCGGAGGTCCGAAGTTCATTGCAATTAAAGCGTTTAAATTTAAGTTTTTAATCCTTATAAGTAAATAAATGACGAGGATTTCTTGATAAGTAAAATCGAAATCATTCAACTTTTGACTCGATGTCTTTAATCAAGCCTGTATGCCCCGAAGGGTTAGCACTTTCCTGGACCTGGGAATCGAACTCAAGACCTCTAGCGTAGCAGTTACGCTAAGGAACAGTTTAGTACAGTCCAGTACTTTTAGTTTAAACTTACTGATAAAACTGACTTCACGCGCCGTCCAGAAAATCTCTCAAGATGTTTCCCTTCACCATTTTAAGCGAGTTATAAATAATTATGGATACGCACATGATTACGAAATGTCAGAGTTGCCTTTGATTCAAACTCGAGACCTACGATTTGCCAGTCCAATGGTAATATCACAAGGCTATCACTGCTTTGTAGACTTATGTACATACCTACATAGTTACAACGTCCACATGGTCTGGGTTGATACAGTATCGGGGGTAACTTCGGGGACTAAAATGGCCACTTTAATAAATCATAATATGATTCATATTACAAAATTTCTGGGTATGGAATTCTACGGGCACTAAATATGAATTGATTTAGAAGAATTACGTGTAGCGAAGAGGAGTAGTTGTTCTATAAATATATTAATCACAATGACATCATGATTTATGAAAAGTGGCTATTTCAACCCCTGAGATACATTAAATACTTGTTGTAACTCTAAGTGAGGTTGGAAAAACCTAATCCAGCGTGAATTAGCATCATTCAATTATAATTGTTCAAAAAAATATTATTCAAGTAATAAAAAGAGGAAATAACTACGTATTTTTGTATAGAAGTATTGCTGCGTCATTTTAACTGTAAAGCGGGCTTAAATTTGATAATCTTAAATCTTGTTTCACATTTTAAGAACCGGATATCAAAATCCAAAATCGGTGTCTGGTAAAACCATGTCTTACAGTTGTAAGTAGTTTGTACATTTTAAAAATCCGGTTTCAATTCAAAGAAGACTAATTTAAATGCAGTCGTATATTACAATAATAATTTACGAATATTAATAACCGCACCGTGTGGGCGAATTTGTACAGCCTTACAAACATATCATCTCGATTGTTTTCCCCAAAAGGTTAGGCAGAGGTCTTTTAATGTAAAACCCACATTTTGCCGGTATGTTTAGGTCCCATGGAATAAGGGGCGAGCTTATTGCCACGCGAGACATCGAACCTTAAAGCGTTTTTTTTCTTTGATCATCATTTTTTGGTACCCGTTATAGCCAGTGATTTGGGTAAATAAGTGACAACTTGAAGTCTATCAAACTGACAACACGCGAGTGATAACACTGGTTTTGCTGGAGTCTCTAAGTTGCCTTTGCCCTTTACTATCGGGCGGCCCGTACGCTTTTGTCATCTTCTAAATACAATAAAAAACACGTAATCCCTATATCCCTTTGTCACGCCATAACTTGATGACGACTTTATCGATTTCATTCATCCTTCTTTTATGTTCTATAATACTTTGTAGAAGGTTCTTAAGGAATGCGCAGGAATTTGGTAATACAGAATGTCTGCCGAGCCAGCTAGTCAATCAATAAATGACAAAACAAAATATGAAACACATAAAAAATGGTAGCACGGAAACAGTGTTGCACACTTATAAATTACATAGGAATATTTTTATTACTGTTCGAGATGTTACGATGGCGTTAATGAGATAATTTTGGGAATTAAATACTCATCTTAATAAGTATTTTATTACAGATAAGTACATATTCATATCAATACAAGTAATGATCATACCTCTGGCTTTGCTACCTGTGTAAGCGTTGCAAGCTTATAATAAGTATTTTCAGGAGTCTACTATCGGCTACAGTTTTATAAGATAAGAACATATCTGTACCTTTAAACTTTCTTGCTCACTTGTAGAATTAGAAACATTCACGTATTATAGATATGCAATCACTTTGTAGAATCCACTTTAATGTAAATAATAATTTAAGTAGCAAAGAATTTAGCGCTTATATTTTTATAAATACTTCTATTCACCACAGTAAACGTAACTGTTTGCATGCAATAATAAAGTACCTAGATACTGCAGTAGGTTGGTCAAAATAACTGTGCGTGTCTGAAGTTAGTATGTATTAACATTTGGTGCGTACGTTTCTTTTGATTTGTCCACATTCATACATCTTGTCATACAGACGCGGCGGTTGAGGGTACTCCGCACCTGTCTTTTTGAAAAGGTGTATGACTTCTGAGTCGTAATAAATCCCTTTCATTAGTCGCCTCTTAAAAATTCTCTTGACATGGCCAAACCACGTGTGGTTCCCGTTATTTCCCGTTTGGTTCAAAGTAATAGCATAAATTACCCTATTTCTTCCCGTGGGTGTCGTCAGAGGCGACTAAGGGACTTCATCTATACACATAACCGAGTTTTGATCGTTAAATTAATAAAACTACTTGCTTATGCACAGTTATTTTGACAGTAGTGTATTTGTACATATTTTTATAAACTTAGGTTATGGCACTCGCTTATCCCGCTAGATTCAAATTTAACTTGGGTTTTTCGCAAATCATAAGTCTAATACATATTGTGTTGCAAGGCAACACAGTTATCGTCCCAATGAACTTTCCATATTCAACTAAAAAAAATCTGTGTCACTTTTAATATTATCTTAATTAATGTTAATATGTTTAACACATTTAAAATTTTAATTGGCCGGGCTAAGCGAACGTTTTTGCCTTAACTTAGATAACTAAATGTCTAGAGAACTTGCTTCTAAGTAACTTCATAAAAAGTGTTCAGTATTTTTCTCTTTTCCTACATTTTTCTTTTCGATAAAGTTCCTACTTGACAATAACACTATCTTGAATAAATATGTCAATCTTATGTGGATCTATTAGTTAGACTTTCTTTCTCCTAAATGTCAAATATACGGTTACCAATTTTACTAATAACATTTTAATTGTCGCTTGTCACTTATTTAATGGAATATTTGTAAAGTTGGTATAAACGTATCAGGCTGATTACACAATTTTCAAAAGAATATTAATTGTCCCTTCATAATAAAAACTCCAAACTACCAAATCTTTCAATTAATGTAACACTTTGTGGTCGTTCGTTAATGTTTTCAGTACAATCACAGTAAAATGTGGTCAGTGATTGCAGTGTATCGTGTAATTGTGGTCGGGATTTCCCATTTTTATGGTAAATTCGTTTTGATTTCGTTGCCTGTATTAAAAATAAATATTTAGGTAACAATTCATGTGTCCATAATTCTTACTTTGTGCTTATTTTTATGTTACGGAAATATTGTTACTAGAAGCAGGGAGGCACCCCAAAAATAATAATTGAGCCACTTTGCTCAGATTCAGTTCCACTGATTAAATTCTGACACAGACACGAAATACTTATAACTGTATAGGCTTTTTTAATAATAAAAGCTATATTTTTTGTAGTCGGTGTGTGTGTGGCGTTTACGAAGCATGACATGTGAAATTCACACATACGGTAAATTAAATTAATAATATAAAAAAATATAAATAAGGATCTAGTCTCATTTCGTAAATATCAATTGGTAGCTATTCTACTTTATCTTAAAAACAACGGCAAACGCGAACTGAGATCTAAAATTGACTTAAAGGTGACATTTTTGCCACTTAAAAACTGGTACTTAAAACGTGATCATAGTTTTCCTTCAAATCTTAAATACGAGTAACGTCAACCCGTAGGTCGATACTCATGACCAAATCTGTTGGATTCGAGGGAGAAATGCAATCACAAATCCCATTTTTCCCTCCGTAAGTTTAACATTAGAAAGTGTCGTTACACTGCACGTTCATAGGCGGCGGCAGAAAATTAGCATTTTAAGGTTATTTAAAATTAAGTAATAGCAATAAATCTGCGCCATTCAAATCATCTAATTACCAAAAATTAATGAGTAGGTATTTTGTTTTAATGGTTTATTTAACAATCACACTTTTTTTGAATTTTACTGACCACAAGTTTTACTATAAATCAATAATTGACGACCACAAAATGTTATAGTATCGCACTCGTTAAATAATATCGAACTATAATCACTAATGACGTACGAAATGTTCAAAATTAATGTTCTACAGGATCCAATTAAATTTTACAGGGACAATGTGGTAAAGTGGTGTTAAATAACCCTATACCACTAGTGGTGAATGGAACCCCGACTTTGGAGGGTCAATGGCCGTGGCAGATCGCATTGTACCAAACTCAGGTGAGAGTACGTTATCTTGGTTTACTTGATTTATCATGGGCTTCATGGAGAGGTTTCTATAGCTCACATAAACCTTGTAAGTGCATTTTTTTAATCTTAGCTGCATACAACATTGGTGTTCGATCAAAAACCAAAATTTTTTTTTTCCTTTCTTTTTGACATTTGACTGGTATTCGAAAGTTGAAATTCAAGTCAATTCTAAGTAGGTTTCTCAGCGAATATTTATAGCAAACAAACTTTTAAGTATCTAATTAAAATTAAATTTGGAATGATTAAAAATATAGCTGGCAATTTTTTTGTGTAATAATTTAATTGAGTACAGTTTGTTCGAAATAAGTAAGCCGATCGGAAGTTAGCCATTCCGAACTGCCGCGGGGATAAATTCATTTAATTATGTGTTTTAATACATAAATATCGAAGTCACTAAACAAAATAATTAGATATGTGAAACATATACGACTCTAATTATCTTTACACCGACTCTTTGTATTAAAATTTACCACTTCTAAACCACTTGCAGACAACTTCCGATCGGCTTACTTATTTCGAACAAACTGTAATAATAATTATTATGGTTTCTATAATAATATAATTAGGTAATTATGGTTTTTGAACGGTCACGATATTAAATATTTCTGTTTCTGCTGCTTTTAGTTGACTTTACATAATGAAGTTTAGTTTTTCATCGCACTGCCACATGTCCTATCATGAGCACAAATAAAAGACAGCCACTATCGGTAAAGGTTACATTTTGTTCGTTTATTTTTACATTACCTAGCGATATTTTATTAGGTACAAGTTGCTTAAAAAATATATTTTTCCATTAATTTTGATATCTTTACGCTAGTTTTTCCCGAATGGTTAGGCAGAGCTGTAGATACTAATGTACACAGAGAGAATTATAACCATTCAAATTTTAATAGTCTTTGAATGTACACCACAGTTCACCGGTATGTGAAGATGGGCAAGCCTCAATAGGCTTGCCCATCTTCACATAGGTACCGGTGAACTGGCGAATGGCAATCCATTAACCGGCCACAAACCCAAACTCTGAGCTACTACTGAGAATTTCATAACACTTTGCTCGACCGAGAATCGAACCGAGTCTGCTATTTCACTCCCGTTATGCTGCGGTCCATGACTTTCTGGCAAACCCCACAATTCTGATGTTTCCCGATTCTGATGTTTTGTTACCGGAATTGACCCCAAATAATATCCTTACTATGCCTTCCATATCGTTGGAATCATTAGAAAGCGTCCGATATCATTGCTAAGCAGCAAAACGCGTGGTAGGTAACGCTAATGAGTAAATAGGGTAACCCCTTGCTTAGGCATCAGGTAAATACCAAATGTTAGAAAAGATTTTGTATACCAAATAAGTGAATTCCCTAAAACAAACCCATTAACATAGTCGTAAGTTATAAAATTGACAACATGTACCAAGGTACGTAATTTTTTTAAATTAACGTTTTATTATTATATCCATTCCTCAATTCCAGACAGTGGATAACACGCTAATTGGCAAATAATGTAACCCCTTGCTTAGGCATAAGTAAGGTAAATACCAAATGTTTGAGACGATTTTTGTATACCTACCAAATAAGTCAATTCCCAAAAACAATTCAATTAACATAGTTATGTATTTTTTCCAAATTAACATTTTGTTATCATATCGATTCCTCAATTCCAGACAGTGGACAACAAATACATTTGCGGTGGTACCCTGGTTACTCATCGCCACATCATCACGGCAGCACACTGCGTCACGAGGAAGGGATCCCGCCGCGTCGTCAACAAGAACACTCTGACGGTCTACCTCGGGAAACACAACCTTAGGACCTCCGTCGATGGAGTGCAGATTAGGTTTGTAAGTATCTATTTTGATGTTTGTCTCCATACCTATATCTACAAATATTGCAGTCTAGTCTTCCACCAGGGGCGTAGCTACTGCCGTATCAATGATACGAGGCCCCCGGGCTACAGGGGCCCCTAACGTGAATAAGATTATTCCAGTGGAGCTACGAAAAGAAAATTAACTAATTTTGATACAAGGCCCCTCCGAGCCACGCTACGCCACTGTGTTCTACTAATGAAAACAATTAATAACTTAGCTAAGTTATCCCTTCCACTGGTCTTAAACTTAACATCTAAAAGAAAGAAAATTTTGGATAGATAACTACAATTTATTCATTCAAATGCTTAATAATCTTACCGTCTTATTCGTAAAAATATAAGACGTGCAAAAATGTCCTGTATAATTTGTATTTTGTCTTTTTTTCCCTGTCGCAAAATATCACGTGTGAAAACAAGATAAAACACATTATGTTTCAAGAAGCTTATTAGATGGTTTATATACTAGCATTAAGTGTCAATTTCGCATTATTTAAAAAAAACTTATAAAAAGAGTCGGAAACTGAAGCGGCGGTAGCCTAATGGCTAGGGCGTCGGACTTGCGATCATGCGGTTGTCGGTTCGTAACTCAGCCATTGCAGTACCGACGTGAACCCGAACCCACTCAAGCATTTACAAGCATTTAGCATAGTACGAGGGGTTGACAAGATTACTAGTAATGTGCGACCAAAGACTATTAAACCACTCTCTTTGTGTGCGACCCACATTGCCAGAAAGCATTTTTTTTTTAAGACGTTTTATAAACACAAAAGATTCAGCCCCGGAACATTTTAATTTACACAGACTGCAGACTGCAGACTACACATTATTAAGCAATATATAACTTTGACGCTCTAGGTTCTAAATATTAAAATATACAACTTACTTTAAATGGTTTTCTAAATAACAATAACCCAGACACGATATAAACCAAGAAATACAAAGAGCATCTTCAACCTCCTCAATCTTAGGCTTAAAGAAGACAGATGAAAAAACTTTCTTCTAGATGAAGAATGACTTCAGCTGTGAACCCTGTCTCCACTACAAAAGTTTTATTACTCACTAATGAGCTCTCTTCGACTTTTGGGTTTACATTCATAAGTTTTATTTGTTCATTCCACCACTTTACAACTCGGAACTACTCTATTGCTTCCTGCTGCCGTTTTCTGCAGAAATATTTTAATTAAAAGCTTTATAGCTAGAGCTTGTCAAACACTTGAAATCAATTAAGGATTTTTCTTCTATTATGGGTTAATCTCAATACTACTTTCCTCTTGAGATATGAGTAAGGGGGATATTTGTGCCAATTCATTGAACTCTGTATGCTTCCACCAGATGGGTAATGTTATAGACTGACACTGACAGATCTTTTCGATAAAAAACTGACCCGTACTGATTCCATAGTAAGACATGCTTTGTGGGAAATGTACAAAGCATCCCCTCTTTAACCCAATCAAAAACTTTAACTTATAACTTACGATTTAATTGGTCAATTTAAACTTTTTCAGCATACAAATTATAATTAATTACATTCACTGAGCCTTTTATTTTGGAAAAATCAGATAATTATAGGCCGACCGTTTAACTCGCGTATCGCCTGCGCGGTAAGAAGGGAGCGGGGGAAGAACAATAAATACTTAAAAAAGATACTTATTATTTTATTCTTTACCAGCAATGTCTATCTCGAGATAAATCTTTGGATTATTGACTCCGTGTGTAGCGTTACACGCCCCCGCTCCCTTCTTACCGCGCAGGCGATACGCGAGTTAAACGGTCGGCCTATAGTCAACTTCCTTACAGTAAAATAAACGTATTAATGTATGTAGAGACAGATTTCTTTTAGAGATTAATAGAGACAAGAAGGAGAATAATACATAGATAATAATTACAAAAACATAAATAAGAAACATTGTAATCCTTGATACCTGTATAGTAAAATACTTAAATAAATCAGGTTTCGGTCAGATAAGTCGGATAAGTCAATGTACGTTGGGTACAAGATCTTTTTTTAATCCACCTAAGTATATTCTATCTATATAAAGACAAAGTCTATTAGATTTGTGTTAAAATAGATTACCATCCTTTGTCTGGTCGGACAGTAATTACAAAACAGGATCCGGAGTCAACAAGTTTAATTAACTGATGGACGGAGTTCAGTAGCGTCCATTGCTAACAACTAATCGATTCCGAACATTCCACCTCTGAGGGAACAGTAATGGTAAAGGTGGTTTACGGAATAATTTATAAGGGACCGCTTACATTTAGACTATACAAGAAGAATAGGTACAAGGTGGAGACGACAGTAAATTAAATCAAACTATGATTTAAATATAAGAAATAAGTAAATGATAAGAAGCGCTTAAAATCGGAAATTGCGATTTGAATATAACTTCTATTTACGGAGTTTTATCGCGTTATATGGATATTCATGTATTCCCGATGTTTCAAAATCTTTATAGAATCCATAAAAGTTAAAAGTACCTACCTACCTAGTTTTATGTACTTCAATGTCTAATATTCGCGTAAGTGTCGGAAACAAGTAGGAAATGGTAATTATAACCAAATAAACTGCAAAGTCCAAGGCCCCGAATTCAAACCCAATGCACGCAACTATGACTTCAACTACTACTCAACTTTAGCTGATAAAAACGGGTCAATACATTTCACAACAAAAATGTCACCAATAGGAACAGAAATAAACGATAACAGCTAACAATAACAGTATAATAACAGCTTCGGTCAACGTTTAGTAACATTTGTGCTAATTACGCATGCTTGTAACATGCTATATTTACGTCCAATCCTGAGTTGAATATTTATTATAGTTAACTACAGGATCTATGGCGGGGAAATGCTCATATCCAGCTGTGGCCTTTTTAGTATTGTTTGTTTGTTAGTTTATGTATTTAATTTTGCGACGTTTCCTTAATAAACATTTACATACATTACGAAGGGTTAGGCAGAGGTGGACTAATGTACACCCACGCTTCGCCGGTATGTTTAGGTCTCATGTAATAGGGGGCGAGCCTATTGCCATTGCCGGGCACAAATCCAGACTCCAAGCTGCTACTGAGAAATTCATAGAAAAACCCAATAACACTGCTCGACCTGGGCATCGAGCCCAAGACGTCTGGTGTAGTGTCGCGCTTGGGACTACTAGACTAACGAGGCAGTCTTCGTTCTTAAAAGTATCTACTTACATAATAAAATATTGTAGGGAACATAACAGTTTTCCGTCGGGTTTCCACATTTTCTAGGGTTCAGTCAGTAACGATCTTAGTACACGTGATGAGGAGGGATGAAACTAATGTGATTAAGAGTGATGAATATACAGTTGTCTCCCTTTACCTCTAGGGATGGAGAGGCAAAGGGAGACCAAAGAAAAGATGGATGGATTGTGTGAAGTCAGATATGATAGAAAAGAGATTGAATGATGAGAATAGATGACGACTAACAGGGATGAATGGAAGAAAATAAGTATTTTTCTACAAGGAAGGCGAAACCCTAATATTATCTACATGTCATCCGTCCGTCTTCTGACGAAACGCCTAGAACAATCTATGTCTTATAAAACGTCATTTCCAGTTACTTGTATCTGTAGGAGACTGACGTCGGAAAGGTTTGGACAACTACTAAGAATTTCCTAGTAGAAAATCTCAAACCCTTTGCTCGACCAGGAAATCGAACCCGGGACCTTCCACTTACCTAATAGACACACCAAAGCCCATTAGACCTAAGAGGCAGTTACGATAAAATGGTGAATAAGTTACATGTTTCATTACAAAATTTCAGGTTGAAAAGATAATCGTCCATCCAGACTACAATGCGACTACCTTCGGCCGAGATGTGGCCATCTTGGAACTCCGCGAGCCTGTGACGTACTCCGACTGGATCAGGCCGGCCTGTCTCTGGCCGGAGAACGAGATACCCCTCAATAATGTCATTGGAAAGAAGGGATCGGTATGTAAAGATTAACATTTCTTTAAATTTTACAGAGCACTTTTGTCTTTCACATAAAAAAACTAACACTATCAATTACCGAAATTTTTGAACTTGTTTTCTAAATGTACACAGTGTAGATACCTATATTTATAGAGCCTTAATTAAATTATTCCACCAACAGGTGCCGTTGTAAATTTTGCAATGGCTATTCTCATGTAAATAGATTAAGAAATCTACGACGTGTATTCAATACAAACTAAAGTAAAAAAACTAAATTGAAGATTAAAGGTGAAACTTTACATGTTGGAATATCAATAAACATCCAAATAGCCCCTAATTATACAACGTCTACATGGTTTAACTGCGTAAATGTACGTAATTACCACAGATTAGTAAAATCAGACAGCAAACAGAGTATCAGAAGTCGGTCGCTCAATTAGCAACTTTATAAATGAGCGGGCAAACGTCGGCGGCCATTCAGCCTGGACATCTCGCTGCAGTTGCACTTTTGTCGGAACACCGTTTGCACAATTTGCTAGCGGAGTTTAATTAGCGCCTTTTTTCTGAAATTGCTGCAAAACGACTGGTGTTAACATAAGCTAACAGCTGAAGTCGAATAAAGATTCGGTTAAGTTCCTCATTTTAAAGATGGGAGGACATTGCTGCTTTTATTCGATTACCAACACATCGCAAAATATTCTACTGCTAAGCAATAATGTTCGTCGCACAATATTGTAGATATCCCGGTTTGAAGGTATCAAACTTCAAACAGGGATATCTACAATATTTGTCAGTATACAAACTTCGTGTTTGAAAATACTGAGGTTTCAAGATGACAAAGCGCTTGTGATACTACTGGCTGGCGTCTATGAGCTGTGGGTTCCGGTTAATTATCATCATTTTATTTTCTAGGTTGTAGGTTGGGGTTTTGACGATACTGGCGTAGCAACAGAAGAGCTGAGCCTGGTAGAGATGCCCGTGGTGGACCAGGAGACCTGCATCAGGTCGTACAGCGACTTCTTCGTGCGATTCACATCTGATTACACCTTTTGCGCTGGGTACAGAGACGGTAAGATACGACTTTTTAGGCACACCATATTTTATAATTCGTTTTCATAGATATACGCATTAGATAGTGTTAACAAAGTAGATATACAACATTATTTTTAGTATATGCGAAACCAGAATATAGTTTGTTCAGAATATGTAACTGAATCGATTCCAAGAATTTTTACAGCATTTCATATTTTTCCCAAAAATTTTAAATACCTATAATAAGTACCTTTCCACAATCATACGCGCACAACACAGGTCACTGCCGATGCCGGTCAAAGCGGCACTAGGCGTGGGCGCAAAGCAGGGTGGGGGATAAAACAACCCCTTCAGTCGCCCGAAGTCAACGCCACAGATTGATGCGACAGACAACCAGATAACAAACAAGCTTATAACTTTGATATTTTTCAAGGTTCAGTTTTGAAATTTTGTACATAGATTCTTTACCTAAAAATACTAGACGCGTGTTTCGTGTTTCGCATATACTAAAACTGACCTTGTATATAGTAGGTATTATGGGTTATTACTGCATCTTGTCCGAATCTGAGCTGACCTGTCCGGACTAAGTTGATATTTTTTTAAGCTTATAACTATTAGAACTGTTATTTATCTACCTATCTATTTACAAAAAAAAAACTAACTTCCTCCCTCATTAAATGTCGAAGTAGAATTATTTTTAGACTGCACATACGGCGTAGCGGTTAAGTTGGTCGCCTTGTCACTTCCGTTGCGCCATGTGTTGCTGGTCCCATTCCCACCAGATGCAAATATTCCATAGATGATCTGTTGTGGTAGGGCCACGCTGTTCGTAGCATGAATGGGCCGGCTCGACCGGGGAAGTACCACTCTCGCAGAAGACCGACGTCCGAGTAGTAGCGTTTCGTTACTGCGCTTCGTTCGGTGAGCGAGAGGGCCGGAGGCTCAATTCCTCCCCCAATCCCCTTCCTTCTCCTTTTCTCCTTCCCCTCCCTTTCCCTAAATAGGCTCGGCAACGCATCTGCAACTCCTTTGGTTTTGCAGATGTCCATCGACGGCGATGACTACTTACCATCAGGTAGCTCGCCTGCTCGTTTGCCGAGTTATCCCATAAAAAAAAATAAAAAAAAAACGGCTACACGTCAAACTATACAAAACCAGTATAGACTGACCTCCAAGTGTAAAGGTTTCCCGTACCATTCAAGGCCAGCCTATAGGTACCCGATTTTTATAGCTTGGTGTGATCATTCGTGAATACATACTCCATCGGTGACTATTTCACAATGCTTCGTTTCGATAAAGTACGGACATTTTTATTAGCTGCAAAAGCCTAGCTTTTTCATGACCATTTGTGTACTTTCTGGGAGTATTTTCTTAGTAGGTTAGATAACCATTAATAGTTAAGATAGTGTATTATATGCTTGTTGCTTGCAGGAATCTACAATGAACAAACCGGCATTAGACAAAGTATGTTTAGATTGTTTCATAATATAATGTTCTAACTAGGTAACGGTAGCACAACTGCTTAGCATCTTCTGCTTATTAAAATGCAATTAAGCATAGTTTTAATGCACACAACTATGTACAATGATATATGTAGTATAACATTAGGTACGTATAAATTCTATTAAGTACTTACAAAAATATATATCTACATGTGTATTTACCTAAGTAGACATCGACAGTTCCAAAAATATAATGCAAAGAATTACCTAGTAACCGAAACATAAAAGTATTTCGCTCAGGGCCTGTGAATAATTTTCTGTTTCCTTTAAAAATTAGTGTTAAATCATCTCTATATCATCCTTGCTAAGCCTTTGTCACACTTTGTCGTGTATTTGTATCTACTATGTACATAAACTAATATATTTAAACAGCGCAACCTATTTTAACCGACTACATCACCTACTGATCTGCTTATAACACATTGTAAACACTTCAGCATGAAGCGCTGCTTCTTAACTATTCAAGTATTAATAACAGCCGTAATGCACATCTATTTTCTAATGTAACACCGAGGGAACTTACGGGCTTTGCTGAATTAACTCGGAACTAGATTAAGCTTTTACTTATGTTAAAAAGTTTTTGTAAAGTTTAATTTCAGATTGGCACAGTTCATGTTATTCTAAGGCACATCTATTATCACATCATCTATTCCGTTTTTTTTTTGGTTATTCGAAATTTTTTGTCAATAAAAGACTAGGTTTATGGCCGTAGAATTTGCGAACATCTACGTATAGATACACAACTGAGTTGATACCTACTAAAACTTTTGTTTAAAAAATAGAAGTGTAAATTGAGGATTGTCATACACTACTATTTGCTATGATAACAATATTACCTACTAAGCAAAAGTTTTAGGTCTCAGAATGATGTCGCAATTTATACTGCCATGACCCTGGAATGTGGTAAAGAAGTACTAGATACAAGTTGCAAAAAAAATTAATAAGAATATTGTATTTGGCGTCTAAGGCTCTAGACAGACGGACTGCATTTCAACTGCAATCCAACTGCAAATTGCAGTTTGGATGCAGTTGACACGACTGCAATAGAATTGCAAACCAAACGTGCAGTCCGATTGCAGTTCAATTGCAGTCGGCGTGCAATCCTGTGAACTGTGACTCTGTGGCAATTTGCAGTTGAAATGCAGTCCGTCTGTCTAGAGCCTAAGGCGATCCGCCTTAAACCAACCAATGAAATAAAAGGTGTCCCTTGTCATCAAATGTTTGGAGCCACTGGGATACAGTCTAAATTTCCTACTTATAATAAAGCCCAACTTTTTCTAGGTACATCAGTGTGCAACGGCGACAGCGGCGGCGGTATGGTGTTCAAGACTGGTAGCACCTGGTATCTTCGAGGCCTAGTATCTTTGTCAGTGGCGAGACAAAACGAGTACCGATGCGACCCAACACACTACGTCATATTTACAGACTTGGCCAAGTTCTTGCCGTGGATCAAGCAAACCGTTTCTGATTTTTAAACTTGTGATATGATTGAAGACTAATTTTGTTATTGAGGGGGAAGTGGACGAGTGGAGTTATAGAAGAGAATATTAGGTATACTTCGTGGACTGAAAAACTAAACATTCCCGGTAAAATATTAGCGTCTGAACATGTTAAGAAGAGTGTCCCTTTCGAACGCGACAATGTTGCATTGTTGGAGATTACTCTTTTAATATAGTTATTACGTAGATTATTTTTATGCAAAAGGATATTCATTATATTATCTGGGTACCCCATGAGTCAAAATGGTTCCGTGTTGATACATTATCTTGAAATACTAGCATAAATTTGGGAATTTATTATCGAAAATTACCTATCTTTGAGGTCGTGTAACTTTTTTACCGTATAATGAAATGAACTTTTACGTACAAGTATCCCGTATTTCTATGATAAGGGCCCATATATAGGGCCAAAATACTTTTGCATGGAGCGCGGAGCGGAGACAATGCTCTTAAGTCACGTAGATATCTTGATTCTCGGTAATGATCGTTGTTCTGTCCAAAATATATCTTACAGTTTGTTCGAAATAAGTAAGCCGATCGGAAGTTAGCCGTTTTCTGGGGCCGCGCAGTTACAGTCGCGTAATTAAGTGTTAGCGTTCGGAAACGTATTCAAATAATTTCTTAAATAAGATTAATAATTTGTTAACACTACGTGTAATATTGCTGGATTGCTTTATTGATAAAATCCATACTTGAATTTTCACAAAATCATTACATTGTCATTTACATTTTAAATAGTCCACAGATTTGCAAAACAGTGTTGCGTTTAGGCATTTTTCAGCAAAAAAAAACAAAGGCAAACCACAATAATACATTAGCAATGAGAAATAACAAAAACAATATCCAAAAACTAAACAACAATAACGTCAAAATAAAAACAACGCGTAGCACTTGTGGCACTGACTGTGTATATGCACTGGGGGAGCGAGACAAAATTATACATCAAACACTAAGGATTGAGTGAAACGGATAAGAGGCGCTGACCCCGCCCCTCGCGCCATTACCATGCATGCGCGCTACTGATTTTGTCGTAAAAATGACTACTGCGCAGCGACTTGCAGACTACTTCCGATCGGCTTACTTATTTCGAACAAACTGTACGTTTGTACTTAATAATTATTTTGAGTAGTTAGATGTTGGTTAAACTGAACAATTGCTCAATATAGGAAGTGGCGGTAAACTACGTTATTAGTAATCACACAGATATGACTTCACCTGTATGCAAACTAAGTCGATTTCAGAATGAGAACATAACGTAAAAAAAAGTTCTCAAAAGTATTTGACTATGTGTATTTATATCACAAATGAAATCTTTCTAACAGGATTAGTCTTCTTAATGATTCGCCATTTTGTTATGGCAGCCATTTTGTTTTAAATATAAGTAACTATAATAGTATTTTCCTAATTTATATTGAAAAGTGCAGAATGAATCGTATGAATTGATAGCTTAGGGTACTGACTAATTGTATTCGGAAAAGGATCATGTAAATTATGTACTTAGAACTTGTGAAATATTGAAAATTCGTCTGTGCTTTTTTTAATTATTTGTACTTATAAGGCGTTGAACGTAAAATATAACATACTTCTGAATTATTTATTTTTAAGAGCCAATAGATAACATTAAATTTATGATAAAATAAAAACTGAGGTATTTTTGTGTATGTTCATGACATTGTATTTGTGAAGGTTTGATACTGAAGAATACTAAAATGTACTGAAATATTGAAATTGAAAATTATTTATAGACTGATTGATATTATTATATGAACAAGACAATTGATTAATCCTATTATTACATAACAAATATAAAGTTCCAACGTATCTAGCAATTTTATTTTCAAGCATTTCACCCATAATTAGGATAAAAGGCTTATGGTTAGCTAAAAATATGACTGGCAGTCTGTATGTTTCTGCATACCCCTGTGGAAAAAAAGGCGTGAGTGTTGAATGTATATAAAAATATGATTGATATCGCCTAAGTACACTTCTAGTGGGATTGCAAAAGAAAATAATATGGAAAAAATATGAAAAATAAAATTACCTACTGAAAATGCATAAAGCTGAAATAAAACAACATAACATTGTTATAACATTTATAATGTTACAAATAGAAGAAATTGTGTTGTAGAAATAAACAAACTCAATGCAACGCAATAATAAAATCATAGTTACAAAAAAAATACACAAAATGTACAAAAAAAACTTACGTTACATGTGAGAAAATTATACATACATCAGTTGGGACTAGACAAAATACAATATAACTTTCGAATCGAAGAATGAATATATACATAATGTACAGTCACCAGCAAATCAAATATAGAAAACTGTCAAATTTCTCCAAATGATTTTAAACCATAAACCGTTAATGGTTAAAGTTCAAAATCAACTAAGAAATTTCACATTTTGTGGTAACTTGATGTTCTGGCGACCCTACTTAAATTAAAATCTTTCGACAAAATGTAACTTGCATACATTTTGTATTTTATTTACTCATCGATTCGATTGTTAGATTGCAAATTTTCTACAAGCCCAGATAAGATCGTTCATTCGATGCGGCGATCACCGTACAGACAAACTCAAACATAAAACTGTTGGACAAGAATGAGTTTCGAGCCCAAAAAAGGCAATTATCTTACCTTCCTTGACGTGAAAAACAACAAATGGCATCTAAGTAAAATTAATTTATAGTCCCACTGTTGTACTATCCACGACACCGGCCTATTGCGGGTTGACATGCTTCAATATTCTTAATGTAATGTTGGTTTTATGACATTTTCTTGTAAACGCGATGAATACACTTAAAAAGACAATCATATAATTAAGTAGATAGTGCGAAACCAAGGTTAAGTTTACCATATCAAGTCGAGATGCACTTATATGGGACTAAATCTCATAACTATCCTAATACACAAATTGCATCGACCAACGCTTATCATACATCTCTAACCGACCCATCTAGCAACTGGTCTGCCAATTTCTTCTTTCCCGCTCTCCCCACTTAAACTTACAATAATATAAAACACCGCCACATTGAATGAACAAAACAATACATCTAATACTAAATGAAATGAAAAATTAAAAGTTATTTTCCATAATAAAATAAACCGAAATTCATGAGATGAAAACGAAATAGTTATTCGTCAAAAAATATGAGCAAAACTAAACAAAACATCTTCGACTCGACGTCAGAAAAAATATTTGAATGAAAAAAATAATTTTCATTTATTTTTTACGTGGAAACTGTCGGAAAAAAATACAGTAAAAAATGAAAATACGAATGAAAAATTAAGCTGGTTATAGGTACGAACCAGTTGTTAACTAAAGAAATTGTTTTTTTTGTTTTTTATAGCATCGAACTCCGTCAAATTGTGCGATTTACGAGAACTCGAGAAGACACATCAGGACTATAACACGCCGTCGTTCTCGTTATTCACCTGCGAAACTCCTAAACACGATCATTCACAATCTGCTTTAAAACTAACCATTCGTTTTACAAAATCTATGTAATAAATCACATAATTATTTCCCATAGCAGAGCTTCGACGTAAAAAATAAATGACAAATAAATTATAAAATACGCACGCACACCATCACAATAAAATCCATCAATTAATCGCAAGTTACTTTAACTTCAACGTTCAAATTTGAGTGTGCCTGTGACTTATAAATCCATGCTCTTCAAAATAGAACGAAAACACGCATACACTCGACTATACATCATTATTTACAACTTGTAACCAGCTTTCAGTGATACTCGGTCCATTTGACATCGTAGTTTGCAATTGTATTCTTTTTAAAACACAACTGACTTAGATTGAAAACAAACTATAAGCAAAGAGGCAAAGAGAGATGTAACTAAAGACGAAATAAGCATACAAGCAAGTTCCGTAAAAAAAAGTAGATAAATGTAAGCTAAACAATGTAACACTTCATTGTTGAGTTCAACGAAACAGGATTATAATAATAATAGACGAGAAAAATATATAATAATGTACTTAATATCACTAGTATTTCCATAAGCGCCAACATTCGATACCGCTGCTTTATGCCTGGTTAAAACTGCCTTTCCTTAAAATTGCAAAATATTTCTAACACCCTTTAAAAACTCAAAGGCTATCCACACATTAGTAACGAAAGCTTCCTCATAACACTCACTATCGTCTAATAAACGCTATATATTTGCACATGCACGTTCCTCGCCGACTTACAAACAATATAGCATCTTATTGCCGCGGGGCAGAACTTACTTCACTTAGTTGCCTTTTAAATGAATAGATATACCTAACTGGAGCGGTAAGCACGATGGCCACCTAGCATAAGTTGCAATAATTTATTCATTTAGAATTATTAATAATGAGCAGATTACCCAACGAGTAGGTATATATGTACCATCTACTATGACATTGTGGAATGCGAATAAATGAATATGAATGAATATGAATAATTATATTTGAATAACACAACTTTTACTTATGAATGAATATTGTCTCTACTAAAACTGGCCACATTGCCATATCTAATTAATATCTTCCACTGCATTAGTCACACCTTTATTGTCCATAAACGTGGATAAAAGATTTTCATTTCTAGTGATGTAAACTTGACTACTATATCGTATAGACAGAGTATCAAACTGGTTACTAAAATAACTTGACTCGGCATTCTTCCGCACACTATTTACAAAGTACTGAGATCAAATTCACAACTGCTCGCAACTTATTAACATTCCTTCACTACACTGAACGCTACGGATCGTTTTATTACGCTGTTGTAGGTTTTGTGGGGACTTGGAAAGTTATTTCATTAAATGAATACTTGTTTAAGATTGCAAACGGGGCACGGAACTTTCTAGACGTTTAAACCATGACCCATACAAATCACTACACATTGGACATTGGAAACTAATTTACTTAACAACTTGTAACCTTGCAGCCATGAAAATGTTTGTGACACACACTATGAACACTGTCTGTCCCCACAATAAAATTAATTCTACTCAACCTGGATAATTCTCAATACCTTCATGTCATACGAGTATTAATAATCCGTACAAACCGTTTGAAATTCAAACGTGAAATTAAACGCCATTTTGTAATGTCAAACCGTTACCAATATGGGGCCGGTGCGTTTCTGCATCGCTGGCCTTTGTAGCGCTCTTCGGCGCCGAAGTTTGGGGCCCAGGGGAGGTTTCTACCCCTATTGGATCGGGGGGTTCCTTTGCCTACGTAATTGGGGGGGTATACCCGGTTGTTAACGCACACTCCTGGGCGGCAGCCGTTCCGAGGGGTCGTAGGGTGACTGCCTGGTAGGGGCGGTGACGAGAATCTCTCCCACGGGTCCGGCATCATACAGGTACCGCATGTCCACGCGTAATCACCTGTAAAGATTCACTTGGATTAGCAGAATTCTTGATAAAATGTCTCTTTATTAAAGCTTTTTTAAATTATGTAACTAAATAAAATGTACCTAAGCTGGATTAGATAACTGCATTAAAAATACAAATTCATGAATAATATTTATTTATACATCACTATTTATCGTTTGGCCAAAGTTTGGAAGAATACTTTTGCATTTTCGTTCGACCTAACCTTAGTTTTTACGTACATTTTAATACAATCACAAAATACTATACCGTAATATTAAAAAGTATTCATATTTTTTGTATATTTTAAAATATCATAATTCTTTGCTATGCCATTGCCGTGAACTTGCACCGAAAATAGTTGTATGATTACAAAGAAATCGATCATCAATGCAGATAAGGTAGGATAATCTGAATAAATATATGTATTATCATAAATGAGAAAATTATACATATTAATACTACATAAATTTAAAGAAATTACCAGTATGGAGTTTATTTATTCATAAAGAAACCATAAATTATTTCAATATTTTTGCATTTCATTATTCCTCTCTCTCTCTCGATAAGCGAAACCTACAACATTAATAAATAAGTAACTTACACTCAAATATGTATGACAAATTAACCACTAATAGTACATACAATATATTCTAAATAAATAATTTACAAATATGTATCTTTATTACCGCTTAATTATTTGTAATAATAATAATTGAATTATCATCATAAGAAGAACTTAAAGGTTATTACAATTTTCATAATTATCATCATAAGGCCAAACATAGTGTTGACAAATAATTAACACGCTAATTATGAAAATCGACTATAAAATACGAAACGATATTTTATTTCCCTATTGTTAGGTATTGAATTGCAGAACATAGAAAAACATCGTAAATATTTCCAATTTTGAATTTTGACTTGCAATAACATTCTAATTTCAAAATAAAGATTTGTTTAAAACTGGATACAATAACGCATGTTTAGTCGATTTTCAACATTTAAAATAACGTCTCATTGTATGCATTTATTTACTAAATTTAAATTGTAAATAACAGCAACATATATCTACGTAATATATAACAACAGTAGTGTAACAAGCATACGCTGACATTTTTTAAATATTAGCACTACAAGATTCGTAGAGGTGATTGTCATAAAAATATTGAATAAATAGCTTGCAACACACATGTGTCACTCTCTCACGTCATAAATGATGACGTCATGGGGACCTCAGATTTCCGTTTGAAAGGCGTAGAAGTGACGTTTATATTCCAATAACTACGACTTCCAACTAACATTTCTATATATACAATATCAGTCGCATTTATTTGACAAAAGCAGAATGGTCATTGGGTACTATCGCTAAACGCTGTACCTACTAGTAAGAACGACCTTTTAAATCGAAATTCAAGCTGCCAAGTGACACTTCAATAATCTGTGCCAATCTTAACCTGTAGATTAAAAAAGAAGTCATTTATTTACAAAGGAATGTCAACACTAACTGGACTCTATACCAAAAATAGTTAAAACAATCACATTTCTAATCTTGTTACACTTACCATAAACAACTTATATCAGGTGCCTTCCACATCACACAGACTGTCCTTTCCAACCTTATTAATACAATAGCATATTTATAATTTCCAAACTTTTGAACCAGATTTTCGAGCACAGCACCCTAATTACACATTTTTAGTTTTTTATATAACTTTTAACGAGTTTTAAATTTGTCAAACAGTAGACTTCGTGAACCCCGATAGTACATCACTTAGAAATACGCTTTATTTAGGCACAATTCACATTTGGAAACTAGTTCTAGCATTCTAGAGCTACGTTCCGTGTTCAGTGAGGAATATCGAACTTAGTAACACAAAAATACTTAGGTAAACATGGCTATACATCAAGCTATACAAATCCAGAATAAGCTGACCTCGCATTGTATAGACTTTCCATATAGTAACAGGTCAAGCTATACTGGCAAATTATAGCTTGATTTACAGCCGTACAATGACGAAAATCTAGAAATTCTCAAATCAACAAACACAAACTACACACACTACGTAATATAATATATTAAAATTAATTTGTTATTAACTATAGGAACACAATTCAACCTATTGCCTACATACTTAAAAAACCTTACGACGTTTAAAAATATCAAATTATAAAATTAATGTTTTAAACATCAATTGAATGACCAGAGGTTATCTGGCTATTCCACTGTTTGATACTTCATACAGTGAATATAGTTGCATTGCGATATAACTACTCTCGTACAAAATAATCGAATCCCCACTGAACTCGAGTACTCATCAGAGTCGCTACAGTTATATAGTAATAAATACAATATACAGTTATAGATACTAGTCTAGAAAGGGACGAGAACACAAGATGGGTATCCGGACCACTTACCTCTACAATCTCTCTCTTTTTACCTGACTACCCCATAAGGAGGATGTTTTTTAATTCAAAGTATGACATATTTTGGTAATTTGATATTATAACTTGAATATCAGCGAACAGAATTTCTGGCTTGCATTATCTTTACCTATACATATAATAACACTGTAACAGGCCGATGTCTGTAAAATAAAGATTTGAACAAAAATGAATTCGTGAGTCCTTATTAGAGTAACAGAAGCCAAAACAACTGAGCTATTCATAGTTGTAATGCTGGAGGTCTAACTTACTATATTTCGGCGTATCAACACTCCAAGATATTAAGTCTTTTTGGGACATTAGTAAAACCAATGGCAAGATCCCTAATTTGGAGCACGTTCCGGTATCCATCCGAATACCTTGACAACTAGTTATCGATAGGTATTGTCCAGAATCTGAGTTGCGGAGGTCTGACCGCAATCGCTTAGTGTAAAATACTAGTATATACCTACAGTTGGGGAAAAACTTAGAGGATGGCAATGTTAAGATAGCAGAAATAATAAGGCTTTAGGCTTCATCCCCCAGAGAAGGTCAATTGCATTCTTGGTAAGAGCAAACAATAAATTCAATGTGATAACTATTGCAAGCTTTAAATAACTTATAACCCTACCATATTTCCCCCATTAGAGCCTAGCACAAAGTCCAGACACCCATCTCACGGCAGAATACGAATAGGAACGTAGTCGTTACGGGAACAACACTCATAGACTCCAAAACATCTAATGAACGTACGAATCACCGCTGCATATTGTCAATGTAATTCCGCCATAATGAACGCATATTATGTTAAAATTAAATATCGAAATTGTATAATTATCATACTGGCGCTCCTCTAATGGTTGTGATTTTCCATAACAACTAAGGTTTGATAAAATTTAACGCGATTTATCTACATCTTCCTAACACTCGACTGTCTGTCGATATATAAAGAAAGTATTTATGCATTAAAGTCTTTTATAGCTAGGATTAGCACAATAAATCTTGTCAGCTTAAATACTATGGCCGTTGTGGATGCAAGTCACTCGCTCCGTGGAACTCCACCAGCGGGCCGGGACATCGCTAGAAACACGAATAAATATTACCACTTTTATTAGTTTAAATAAACTAAATGACTTTTGTATGCGAGAATTAGCTGAAAAATGACTGCATATTAATTGTTCACAAACTGATTTACTTTAAATTCAACCAAGGCAATAAAAGCGTCTCATTATTAGCTGCAAATTGAAATAAGCGCATTAAATGCCTCTAGGCTGGCAAAAAAATTATATGTTTTTTTAAAGCAAAACATATTCTTAGATATTTTCACAAAGAAATGAATTTTCTAATTAAAGAAAATTTCTAGTGAAAGAAAATTCGATCTCAGGCAGGGTTTGAAACTGCGTCCCTCTGGTTAAGTATGATGGTGCCGACGTCGCCTCAAGACGTAGAAGGTGGAAGAGAAATTCGACATCATAGGCAGTGGTCTCGGTAGCTCAGTTGGTAAAGCGTCTGGTGTACTTAACCAGAGGGACGCAGGTTCAAACCCTGCCTGAGATCGAATTTTCTTTCACAAGAAATTTTCTTTAATTAGAAAATTCATTTCTTTGTGAAAATTTCGCAATATTTAATGCTAAAAAATAATAAAAAATAAGCATATTCTTAGATACTTATCCTCTCCTCATCAAAACCGTTTCGATAATAAGCGTTCATTACGTCAGAAGCCTTCCAAATACATACGTAACTAACATTAATGTGACGAAATTAAAATTTCGTACATATCTAGTGCAACATGTGTAAAATACGAAGCTTAATACTAAACTAACATCATTAACATTAGATGACGTTAAAAAGCGACTTTACGAAGCCTAATAGTTCATTTTAACAATTATTATAGAACAAAAAAAACGGTTCAATACTGTGTATAAATATTACAGTAGGAAGGTAAAGTGTTTTAATGCTCTTACGTACGAGATATTGAGTTATTATTACAACATTATAATATTCTCTGTTTCGGCAAAATATGTATTGCATTATGCATAAATATCTACTTTAAAAAATAAGCATTAAAGCAAGGCTCGTCTACTTCTGTAAATGAAGTACATATTAGGTATCTATATTTAAAAATAATGTTGCGTCGCTTTTTAACGTTATCCGAATTATTGGAGCGATAACATATATTTTAAGGTATCAGTGCTATAACATATTCCTGTAATTATAAATTTCGAGTCAAAAATAAATAAACAGCATAAGATCTATACTGGCCTGCAAAACTAAGTATCACACTTCTTAAATTGCAATAACTTTTTATGTATACAAGATAAACTTTAAACTAAAGATAGAACTGTTACAGATGTATAGTTAACTATAGTTTCAAAGAAAGCAGATAAGATTTGCTATTAAACGTTTTTTATTTTAAATCTCTTAAATCTTTTAAATGGTTTAGTTTTGCAGGCCAGTGCATTTAATACAAGCGTGTGCCTACCCGGTCTATTTTATAATCACGTACTATAACCAACTAATTGAAAGCTTGTATTACAAATGACTAGCTACAATGCTGTTTAACAGACAAAATATATTTATATTCTATTGAGCACATTATATTATGTTTTCATAAGCCGATAAGTTAATAATGTTGTTCATACAAAAGTAAGTACTTATTGTTATTTAAATAAAGTAACTTTTAATACTTCATATTGTGCCCGCGCAGCCTGGACTTAGCAATTCAGTAACTCACGCTGTTATGAAAAATGTAAAAGAGGATATGTTACTTTAACTAATTTTAGCTTTATCAAAAATAATGATATTGACTACGACTGCTTGCCGTAATGGTTCCAGAATTATGAACAGCCAATCAAGAAACAAGAATAATCAATGTTGAATAGCCTTTTTTCATAGTACGGAAAATCCTCATGGATCGTGCGCTTCCTGGGGGGGGGGGAGTATACAGTACATTATTGTGTGAACAACATTACTAAGATAAAATTAATAAATTGACATTTGCACAACTTATGTTATTAAAATGATTTCGTTTATAGTTTCAGACCAGTTCATTAATCAATAGTTGCAGCAACAATATTTCATATATTATACTTATAATATTAACATAAGATATTGAATACCCTACAGTCGGGCTATTTTCGAACCCAGTTCCAAATGAAAATTTGAAATTCATCCTGTACTGAAACACGAAATTCAGAATTGTTAGCAACTTGACAGTACAATCTGATAAAGGCATAAAAAATAAATCCCAGTCTTATAGACGATACTTAATCAAAAAATCTGCAACAAGGTCTCAAATGATAATTATAGAGTTTCAGCTTTGGAGTTATCTGTGTCCAGTTTATTTATTCATTTAACTTAAAATAAAACCTAAAATAATAGGTATCAGAAAGCCAATAATAGGTTTTCACAATTAAGTTAATGACAATAACCTTGCTTCTTAATAATTGGGAACTAAACTAGGCCGGTGACTAGTGGGCCGGTTCGGCTAGGGTCGGCAACGGGCAAGTGATATCCCTGGTGATGCAAGCGTCCAAAGACCACGGTAACCGCTTACCATCAGGCGGGCCGTAAGTTTGTATAACACCATAGTGGTATAAAAAAAAACTTTGTCTAACCCTTCAGAGAATGCAGCCATGATATGTTTATGATTTTTATTATATTTCACGAACCGAAAGCTCTAAAATAGCCCCACTTTAGTGATAAATAACTAAACTCATTATATTATAATTTACAATAATTGCCTATGACAAGTCTATTCATAAACTAAGCAGCTAATTAAAATATATCAAGCCTTCAAAATTATAATTAAGTAATCTGTATTCCAAGACCGATCATTATTTTTGCGTGAAATCCAAACCTTTTTTTTATAAGTACAAATACGATTTTACAGGAGTCCTTCATTATTTTTTATTTGTAAACATAATTTTACACAGTAGGTAACTATTTGGTAAACATTGCAAGTGCATTACTATAAGACGTCTAGACTAGAGAGTTCTAGAAACTTCTAGAATTTGATATCAGAATTTTTGTGCTGAGACAGGGTCCCTCAGTTATATAGTAAAATTATCAAGTTAGGTTGCTAATAATTTTTTTCTTGTGTTGAGTCGGAAAGGTAAAGCCGTGAAAAATGATGTCATAAATGCACGACGTCTCTAAATGTTTTTTTTTTAAAGTGGAAGTTATTTAAATATCGATAGAAAATATAAACTTTATTGTGTTATCAGATTTATTATAATTGATTCAAAGAAAAAGAAAATTAAGGAAAAAGTTATGCATAATTAATTTATACCTAACGAAAAATACTTGGTGAAAATAAAAAAAAATGAGATCGCAATCAATAGATCACAACTTGAAATCTTTTTTCGTTTGCTAAAAAATCCCAATGCAATAACAAATGACAAAATAATTATTCTCTAACCCAACACGAGTTATTTTATAGACAAAATTTTAACATTTACATTTTACAATATTATTTAACATTGCCTCAGTCGCGGCCAGCGCATAAATTCGGGAATGATTTTTGTTATTTAAGTCTGGCAACAAAAACCATTTCCGTAGCTGGCAGCACCATTGAACGTTACCATCCATACATAATGAATAGGAGTCTTTTCTATCTTAGATTAGATACGAAGCATAGGATTTCAACAATGGAGGGGGAACTAAGCGCAAAGTAAGTTTCAAACCACACTTGTACAAAAGTGTTTTTGTGGGAATTTTTGAGAAGACTATCTTAATATCTTTCATTTTCTTATATTAACACCTACTCCGAAATAAGGGAATAATCCAATTAAGTGAATATACAAAAAAATATCAAAACATTGATTTAAAAAACTTAAACTGAATAGAAAATCAAATGACTTCCGACGACGGCGAAATCGTAAATAAGATAAAATGAAATTTTGTATAATTTCATTTCTTTTTATAAAAAAAAACGAAAGGAAGTATAGTCATCGTTTTTACTTACTTACAATTAAACAGAACTTAAATAAACTGCCTAGTCTACATTCGCAATGTACAATAGCATAACCCGAAAATCTCAAAAACTCCCACAAGCACTTAACTTTAACACCAACACTATATTACACTACTAAAATGAAAAGTCCATCCGTCTATATCCTCGTATCGGTTAGACGGAACTTCTTACAGTAAAGCCCTTTTCAAAATGGGCGGTGATGGCTCATATAAGAAGGCTGGTTGTAATAGTCGCGGCGGAGGTAGCGGTTGGACAGACCGCCGTACATTCCGTAGTTTGTCGTGTAATCTTGCCGGCTGTGCAGCATATCGAGTTGGTCGAGGCTGTGGTGGCGTTGCGGGGCGATGGAGGCTATCCGGCAGCGTGCACAGGCGGGCCAAGTTATAACAAGAATGTATACAAGGACGAGGAAAATTGTGACTTAGGGCATTGTTCCAAAAAGCATTTATCATTCTCACTTGCAATATTGCCTTCGTCATTATGAAATTAAAAAATTGTAGCGGCGGCACAAGACATTTATACCCATTTTGACCATCTTGGCAAACTAAAGAATTTAGAATCATCGATATTTTGTAAAAATAAGCGTTTTTAATTAAATTAACGTGTCATCTAAATGTTGTATTTAATTAATTTAAACAATTTATAATTTAAGGAGTTTGTAACTAATGTTGTAAATGATAATAATGTCATCCTCATGTCAGTCATGGATCTTTTCGATCTTATTTTGCTTAGTAATAAGGGTGAAATTTCCCATTATACCTAGAATAACTTCACATCATAACATCGCACCTACCTCTATTGTGATGGAACCCAGCCGCCCATCCCGCGTAGTACGCTGCTTTCTGCTTACCGTGCTCTTCGGCCACCTGGAAGAATGAAACACATCGTGTTAAGATCTTCATACCGCGATACTTTACTGGAGCAACCAACTGTTACACATATACCTACACCGTGAAATTATAGTCGTCTGACAGCCAATCACTATTAAAACAGCTGTTTTAATAGTAATTATTTTGAACAATTTCTACTGTGTGCTGTACTGTACCAACCCTAACTAATAGTGGGATAGAAACAGGTATTCCTTAGATTTCATTTCGGTCCCATAGTGAAAATTGATCATAATTACGAATATGAGGTCCTATCGCGTGTTGGACGACTAAAATTTCACTCTTTAAGTTCTACCTACTACTTATTTGGGAACTTTACATCCAAAATAGAGGTGTAAACCAAGCGCTGAACAATTCTCAACATCAATACCCGTAACACGTACTACATTCATAATTCATAAGCATTTCCATAATTTTAGTTATTAGTCATTATTTAGTTATAATCCCTTACTTATTTACTTATAAGATTGTTTTATTGTAACAAGCTAAATAAATAGAAATTTCTAGGCCGACGTCGCAAGTAGTCTTAATGCGACAATGAACTTATACTTAGAATATTTTGAACAAACATGCATTGCCAATCGGTGAATCTACTCAATGATATGCTTTATGTAACTTAAAATTGTGTTGCCAATGTTCCAATATCGTATAATATTTATATATAAACTTTTTATTAATTACATCAAGATCAGCTATAATCATTCGTCCATCTATCTATGTAACTGCATAATGGAAAAAGTTAAATTGTAAAAGTCAACATTTGTCTGATTGCTGTGTTGTTGGTAACACGTTTGCATGACAGCAATTCAACCAATCAACAGCGCTTCTTTCGCTTCGTTCTTCACTCACAATTTGATGGACGCTTACCGTTATATTGTAAACGATCGAAAAATGCGTCATAGTGTAATTTTATTGACAGTTCATAAATTAAAATTTTAAACAGATCAAATATCAGAAATCTCAAATAAATTAACGACTAATATTCCAGTGACATTAAAATTAATGTTTCTTTGTTTGTACCAGATGCGTTCCTTATATATGATAGCGTTAAACGATGAAATGTTTCATGCAAAACCCTGAACGAAAGTTTCTGACCAGAAAAAAAAGATATAAAAAGAAGCACGTGTAGTATAGGTAAAATAAAAATTCAAAAATCGAACCAAAAACACGAAAATCAAAATCATGATAAAAAAAGGCACGAGGCGTGAAATGACGTAATTAGCACCGTCTAAGACTTCGGGCTACCCAACTAGAGACACAAGGTTGTCTTTCTAATGGCGTCACGAGTGTGTTCTTATAGAAAACACGACCGTGTGTCCCCAGCCGGGCCAGCCCGGGCTCGCACCATTGTGTCACTGTGGAGCCGAAGCCTGCTGTTGGAGCGCGACACTCCCGCGCGTCTGTATACAGCGTCGCTCCCGGTCGGCTGTCGACAGATATATTACAAGAATTTAGACCCAACCCCGCCAATTGGACATGCGCCCCACTCATGCAATTTGTGATAAGTAATTGATATTTGATAAGATTACTATGGTTTTATAATGGTGTTTGGAAAGTAAATAATGTAAATTATTATACAGACCAATACAAATTTTACTCAATAAATCATTAGGTCTTTTTATAAAAGACAACAAGTATTTCGACCCCTATTATTAGTATATGCAGTTTGTAAATATAAATATACTAACCGTTTTATTTCATAAAAATATAAAACGTGCAATAATTTATATTATATTGATTAATTAATACGTTTAAAATAGGATAGCATAAAGCCGACTATCAATTAAAGTTGGGCCACTTTTTTATTTTATTTTTATTGAAATAGTGCATTTGGCCACGATTTTCGGCTAAGAATGATACACACAGTAGGTATCCTATTCACTCTAGTCTTCAATATTTCCAGTATCAACAACTCATTTAGTTGTAACCAGTACATCATGTAGACATTGGCTTGAAAGTGCAATTAAATACAGTAGACAGCAGAGTTCGACATGAGAAAATAAATTTTAGGAATATAGACATAGGATAGTAAAATAAGTATTAGTAAGCGACAGGGCTTTTTAATTGGATACCTGAATTACTTCAACAATACTAAAGGTAAGTTGACTTGTGTTTTAATAAAATTAATAGAATTTGTTTGGCGCACGGAGCACTTGACTTCACATGTTAGCAAACAATTTTAATAGTTTTAACGCCCATATTTGTGAATCGCTTTTAATTTTGTTTCTGTTGATCGGTTAACTCTTCATAAGACCATGAAAAAATATCAGTAAACTTACCTGTGACAATGGAACGACAGACACGGTAACAAAAATAATGTATTAACGCTTCAGCTAAATATGTCTTAAGCAACAAAAACCCCGTAAAAAAAATAAAAAGCGAAATGTGTGTACGTACTAAACGTTTCCGATAGATGTCGCTACGTACCTTAACGCTTAGTGGCTCAGTGCCGCCCTCTGGTATCACATTGTTTAACGCCGCTATTGCCTCCTGTGCCTCCTCGCGCTTATCAAATCTATAAGCAATATTATTTATGATTAATAATTACCAATAAAACCATGTTATTTAAAGTTGTTAATATTTAATATTGTTACTTAAGGCCGGGTTGTACTGCACAGCCCGCAAAAACATGTTTTTAAAATAAATTTTTGAAGTAGTTAATAATAAAACTAAGATCTGGGGAAATAAATTGATATTGTTGAGGATATATACTAGGGTACACATTCGATGAAAACACAATTAGATAAAGTTGGCTCTATAGAATAAATTTACAAAAATACCTCTTTTTGTGTAATTTTATCTTCTATTTTTTCTTTTATTCTTAAAAAAATTTATTTAATATCATGTTTTATTTACTGAAACAAAGTTCATAGATAGCTTCGAGGGATTTTATCCGATAGTTTTTTTTAAGCCATTATTCAAGTAATTTTCATTATCATGAATGTTCATGATCCATTCGGCGAGTCACTGACTGAGCCTGAGCCTCGCCGAATGGTTCGTAAATTACTTGAATAATCGATTAAAAAATTGTACGGTTTGATTATTATTATACTTATTTTTTAATTATTTTAAAGCACGTACCTTACAAAAGCAACTCCGCGCGGATTGCCGTTGCTCTTGTCCCTCAGTATGTGCTTCTGCACTATCCGGCCGTACTTGCCGAATATGGTCTCCAGCTGGTCCTCGGTAATGGCGCGCGGCAGGTTCGTCACGTAGAGGTTCGTGTCTTTAATGTCGTCGCCTGAAGGACGAGCGTATGAAACCTGGTGAAAAACGAATAAATAAGTCCAATGGTCGTGACTAGTATGGCAAGGGTTGGAAAGTGCGACATAGTCGGTACGAGTCCAACATACCCTGCTGCCTACCCAGGTGGAAGACTAGCCATGAGAATTTTCCAGAACATATCATCACGCCTGCATTAGCCGAGGGTAAGCCAGAGGTGTACAAATCCAAACTCTGAGTTACTACTAAGAATTTCACAGAAAAACCCAATGATACTGCTCAACCGAGGAATCGGACACCAGCGTAGTTCTGAACCACAAAAAAAATGTTAAATCAAATAACCCACCTTTAACCGTTTGTTTCTGAGCTGGTATCCGTTGAAGGTATCGATAGCCCGCGCCGCGTCCTCTTCCCGCGTGAAGTTCACAAAGCCGAACCCGTAGCTATAGCCAGTCTGCAAACAACACCACCTGTGCTCAGATCTTATCTATAGGACGATGACGATGATGTAAGTTGCTGGTATTCGGAGGCTACGCTGCTGTTCTTCTTGGTCATCCGTGAGAAGACATGGAGATGTTATTTGCGCGATTCAGGATTTGTTACGACGTAGTTCCATGTAGCGGCGCTAGATGTCACTACATGCTCTTACAACAATATAACATCGAAACATACTCTAGAATCATGATCTCTTTTAATTTTTCAATTAATTAGAATTTTCAGATTAAAAGATTAGAAGCGACGGTAGCCTAATGGCTAGGGCGTCGGACTTGCGATCATGTGTTTGCCGGTTCAAAACTCACCGGCACCCATTGCACTACCCACGTGAACCCACTCTTAATACAAGCATTTAGCTTAGTACGAGGGGTTAACAAGAATACTAGTAATATGTGACCCACATTGTTAGTAAGCTTTTTTAAAAAAAAATGCGGATTGGGATATCTTCCACGAAATAGAATAATTATTGGTTTTTTCATACATGATAGAGAGAGTTAGGATGATACATTTCTGATAAAACAGCAAAAGCATCACTCACCTTAAAATCCTTCATAACCCGACAACTTTCTATGGGTCCTATGGACATGAACATCGCGTACAGGTCCTTCTCTGTCATGGTCTGTGGAAGATAGTTGACGATGAGGTTGGTCTTGCAGGAGTCGCCTCCCGCGGCGGACACGCCCCCGCCCTCCGACATGCTGCCCCAGCAGCGCGCGCCCGCGCCTGCCCGCCCTCTATACTGTTGTTGGATTTGCTGAAACAAAACATAAATTCACACTGCTTATTTAAATCATAATTGAGACTATATATAGAATGCCGATTTAGTCACCTGCCCCGTTAAAGGCTTGATTCACTGGCCAACTTTCCCTATGGAATCCATAAAGGATGTATGTACTAATCTATTAATTTTTGAATTGATGAGTATAAAAAGTTGTGAAGTACGACGGAAAGAATTACCCCTGTAACGAGTGCGCGTGATTAACGGTCGAAATTAATAATCAATCCTTATCCAAATTTTGCTATCCAAGATCGCCTTTTCAATCTATTTTTGAGGTGAAGGATGTTAATAACCAATCCACGAATCGAGTTTACTATCTTTAGAATCAAACCATCTTTAGGAGGGCGGATCAAAGATTATGGATCGACCTCTGTTCGAAAATGACAGTTTGTGCATGTTAACCTGTCAAGCGGCAGATTGTAGACACAATGCAAAATCTATTGTTATGTGCTTAAAAGAGGAACTGTACCGCTTGCCAGGTTAATAACCTATCCGTCCATTTTGACGTTTACTTCGACCGATGGAAACAATCGCAGATTGCAATCCAAGGAAGTTCGGGGATTGATGATTAGCTATCGTGAGATTCTCAAAATAATTTGTAAATAAATGGTATTTTAGGTCGTATTTTTGATTCCTCATTTTTTAGTTTGTTGTTGGTAGCATTCGTTTAGAAGAAAAAAATCTCTTCTTTGGTGAGAGGCTTGCGTTTTACCTTGTAACAAAAAATCTCATTGTAATAATCATAAATATAAATTATTGTAAATGCGCGGCAAACTTATCGTCACCGCTGGGAAGCGCAACAAAAAACATATCTATAAAATGAAATGTTGAGTACTTAATATATCACCATCTATTTTACAAAATGATAAATAGATCACACACAAATTGATACAAACTCACAGAGCATAATCACGTTTTACACAAGTGTATTAAAATTCACCCAGAGCGTCAAAAAAAACGGAGTCTGCCTAACATTTAAGACTCATGCGGTGCACACGTTCCGTTTTCGTCCAAATAGGTTTGAACAATGCATTTTAAAATGCACAAAAACTAATTGGCTGCAATTTCTATGTGATTTTACACATCTGATTGTTTTGTTTTAAGTATTTATTGAGTATTTTTTGCATTTTAATATTTATTTTGCTTTAATAAAATACTAAATATATTGATCGTAGAATCGATATTCTACTTAAACCGAAACGGTCAAGAGGAAAATGACCGCTAGGAATTTATCGTTTGCAAAAAACATGGGTCGCCAAGTTTTGTTATTGGCATGTGGATTGGGGATCGATACATCGATACGCAACAATCTCAGATTGGTTTTGATCTTCGATAGGAGATACATTATTAATTTCGGCCGTAAATCGGCACCCTGTACGTAAGTTGATCCACATAGATCGTCGACCTAAAAAAAGTTGAGGTGGAATGCAAAACTAGAGAACACTTGAGGTCATTTGAGATTGGGTGTTTGCTGCGAACAATGATTTGATCCAGCAATGCAAACCCAGCAACGCAAACTCCTATTTCTGAACAACTAAGAGGTGAATCTTACATACATGAAATAGGTGGGCTTCATTAATTTAAAATCACACTTCATCACATTTACGTTCCTCCTCACGTTCCTCTGTTATTTAAGCAGCCATCACCACTACTCTCATTCTTCTACTTACATCTATTTAGCACTTTTGTGGTTAAGTAGTATAAGTAAGGCCCTAGTTTGCGGTAACCATAGCGTGACTACCAGCGACAGCAGTGTTATTATTACTCACGCACGACCATAAGACGTCAACTGTTAAGTCTTATTGACCCAGACATTTTACTGGCTACTTTGGCCCTTTAAACCTGACCACAAAAGTGATAAAACACTAGTGCTTATTACATAATATGATTATACGACAGAATATCTGGCAATGCTCAGAGCCCTGTCTCCATAATGACATGTCCTTTCTTCCTCAATCACTGTACAGAACTGAAACTATATTTAGAAAATACTATAATCACATTCTAAAGCCCAGGTAAATTTTTCACTAACGTAGAAATAATTCAAACTTGTTTTTGCCCATGGGCTCAGGCGCGTGAAATTAGAATCAAACCCAAGGGAATCAGATACTGTTATGATATTTTACGTAGCCTTTGTTGAATTGACCTAAGATTACATAATGTTAAATAATAATATCCATTGTTAATTCCAGGGAGGACTGAGCAACAGATAAGCTAAATGTATTCAATAGAACCTAATCAGTGTCGTAAATCCTATCCTGACGTAATCCTATCCTGACGACAGCAGGCTTGGATGTTGGAAAAAATAATCATTGAAAATCACCAGAAATATGTTTGAGCGATGTACGGTGGCAGGAAAACAACAAGTTACCACAAGATGTCAAATTTCCTCAGTTGATTTTGAACTTAACGATCAACAAATTAAGGTTCAAAGTCATTTGGAGAAATTTGACAGATTTGTATAGCCTGATGGCTGTGCCTGCTGGCGACTGTACTTCATAACGTTAAACATTAAAAGCTCAACATGATCCAGCATACTAACCTAATTACGAACAGCGTTCAATAATTTCTCGGTATGCGTGTAATGAACTCAAAAGCTTAGGTATTACTTTACTCGTTTTTTTTATTACCCAATACGTCAACATTTTTGTCCGTTATTTACATTATACGTTATCATTCGCCCAGAAGTGAAATTATTGGCAACAAATATTATATTTGGGAAATGATGGTAATCAATCACTAGATGCCAGGTCTGGGTCGGAGGAGTTACTCATCTGTCCGAGCCATCAGTTCTGCGGCCTTGGCAAGATGTGGCAAATGGAAAAATAAGCCTTATTTTGGTGACCACAGGGAGATTTACCGTTAAGAAACTCGCATTTTGCTAGACTTGGCTGAAAGGAATGCTCCATAAAATGTATATATTCTTCTTAGTCCACGTCTAATCAGTTTCAGTAGACCAATTAACAAGAAGTTTCCGGACATCTTTGAGGAGTCCGAAGTTATGTCTGCCTGGTGACTCTCTAAACTAAAATTCTAAATATTTACTCTTTACAGAAGAGAGTTTACCTATGTTATGTGGAAGCAATTTCCTCAACTTATTTCTTTGCCATTAATAACATCGTGCATTTTTAGGGTTCCGTAGACAAATGGCAAAAACGGAACCCTTATAGATTCGTCATACGTCCGTCTGTCTGTCTGTCTGTCCGATCGTGTCACAGCCTTTTTTTCGAAACCATAAGAACTATGCTGTTGAAACTTGGTAAGCAGAGGTATTCTATGAACCGCATTAAAATTTTCACACAAAAATAGAAAAAAAACTATTAGTATTGGGGGTTCCCCATACTTGGAACTGAAACTCAAATTTTTTTTTTCGTTAAACCCATACGTGTGGGGTATCTATGGATAGGTCTTCAAAAATGATATTGAGGTTTCTAATATTATTTATTTTCTAAACTGAACAGTTTGGGCGAGAAACACTTCCAAAGTGGTAAAATGTGTGTCCCCCCCCCTGTAACTTCTAAAATAAGAGAAAGATAAAACTAAAAAAAATTTATGATGTACATTACCATGTAAACTTCCACCGAAAATTGGTTTGAACTAGATCTAGTAAGTAGTTTTTTTTTAATACGTCATAAACTGAATATTTTGCGCGAGAGACACTTCCAAAGTGGTAAAATGTATGTCCCCCCCTGTAACTTCTAAAATAAGAGGACGATAAAACTAAAAAAAATATATAATGTAGATTACCATGTAAACTCCCACCGAAAATTGGTTTGGACGAGATCTAGTAAATAGTTTTTTTTTAATACGTCATAAATCGTAATGATACGGAACCCTCCGTGCGCGAGTCCGACTCGCACTTGGCCGGTTTTTTACAACAGGCTACGCAACTATATTCCCATGTTCTCGTGAAATTACCTCCCTGCCCCACTTGCTTGACGATGACGATGAGGCTCTAATTCGTAAATGTATCAGGTACTAATTTCTTTGCGAAAAACTGAACCGCAAAGTATTGTTTAAAGGAATAGGTTGGTTTCTGTTTCAATTTACTACCTGTAAAAGCTACCCACATAAGTAATTTGACCAAGTCGGTCATCAAGATACGGAGAACTTATTGAACGCCCCACTTATGTACGAAAACAAAATAGGCATCTAATAATACCTAGGTAGGGTTACATAAACGTACATCTCAGATCTGACCGACTTAGTTCGTTGCAACTCGAAAATCGTTGGGCAGGGCAGACACATCGTAAATCTTATCGCACGAGCGGAGCCAAGAATTAGTTATGAAATGCGCAATTCTAGAATACCTACTGAAATTCCATTACCAAGTACATTTAGGAAGAAGAATTATACTTAAAGTTATTAAAAGTTTTGAGTTATGAAGGTCAGTCCTCAGCTGTAACATTGCGGCCTGGATTATTTTGGAAGTGTTGGAGTACAGCCATGAGACTTTTAGCCAATAGTTCCTTAATTTCTAATAGCAGGGGAGCCCATGAGGGGATTTCGGGATTTACTCGAGCGCGGCAGATTAATATATAGGGGGATACCTTGTACCCGGTTAAGTACTTCCACCAAATATGAGCCTCATATATATGGCCGCCCGTCAAGGATAAAGGATCAGATTAGTAAAAAAAAATTTTTCATCTGACATTCTCGAGCGCGTCAGATTAAGTTAGGGTGAGTTAGTTACATGATAAAACATGTATATTCCTCTAATCTGACAATTTAAGGGTGACGTAAAGAAACGGGAGGGCTACAAAGTTGTAAAAAAAAAACGTCATCTTGACATTCTCGAGCGTGGCTATTTTTTTTTTATTTTGTAGGGAATAACTTAAGGATTACGAAAAATATATAATCTGACGATTTCCACAAGCCGAAGTAACAAAAAATCATCGATAAAGTTTAATGCTTGCATATACGTTATGCCTGTTTTCCTTCCCCTCTCCGCGTTTCTATTCCTCTCTCACTCTTTCTCTATATATTACTCTCTCATTCCGTCCCCACTTTGAAGATGATTATTAAAAAAAAACACAAAAGAAAATATTTTTTTATCATTATTTTCTTATAAATACAAGTATTTTACTGAAAAAAAAACCTACAGATTTTTATTTGCATGCTTTTTCCTGAGCTTTTCAATTAAAACATAACATACCATCACGCCTGTATTCCCCGAAGGGTTAGGTAGAGGTGTACTTAATCTACACCCACAGTTCGCCGGTATGTTTGGGTCCCATGTAATAGGGGGCGAGCCTACTGCCATTCACCGGGCACAAATTCAGACTCCAAGCTGCTACTGAGAATTTCATAGAAATACTCAATAACACTTTGCTCGACCTGGGGATCGAACCCAAGACCTCTAGCGTAGCAGTTGCGATTGGGACCACTAGACCAACGAGGCAGTCAAGGCAAGGCAGTCTTTTCAATTAATTAAGTTCAATGATTTAAGAAAATAAAAATATTTTTTTTTTATTGTCAGATTAGGCGAATCCCTCCAAGTAATCGTCAGATTATGAAACAGCACGTCTAGGGCATAAAGATAAACCATATATATCTTAATCTGACGCGCTTGAGTATTTCAAAATGGCGAATTTTTTTTGCACATTCTAATAATGGCTGCGAGTTTGCGTCACATCCAAATCGTCAGATTATTATATAAGAGCTTTTTTTTAGGTTTACTTAACGTCCCCTGAGAAAATCTGACGCGCTCGATTAAATGGTTTTTTTTTTCCATTTTCAACCCTTACGTACGACCACCCCCATCATGGAAACAATCAGATTAACATACGTACATTTTTTTAAATACGTAGGACATGGATGCTATAAATATCTGACGCGCTTGAGTATGTCCAGGCCACAGTTTTTTTTAACATTTTTGAAAATCTATTGCCGCTCCCCCCACCGATGTAAAGGTAATGTTATATGACATTTTTTTCTTCTTATCATCTAAGCTTCGCAACCCTATAGGTCTCTATGACGCTCGAGTAACTACCGATTTAGCACCTTGGGCTCCCCTACTATAAGGCTTAAACCTAGATATTATAAGGCAGGTATATAATATGATGTACTCTGACTATTACTTATAGCTTTCTTTTTTATACATTAAAATAATAAATGAAACGTAATTAAATTAAAACAGTCATTTTCACCAATCAATTTTAACGAGGTCATCAGAATATTATAATTAAATTTCTTTTACGCACATTTATAAATAAGAATTTCCACACTGCGAGACGAGTAACAACAGCCAACATTAAATAAAATAATGAAAATAGACCATGTATGTTGTTTAATGATGGCTGACGCCAGGGCCGGATTAACCTAACGGCAAAGTAGGCAACTACCAGCGGGCCCCGCGGCTTGAGGGTTGTTGACTGATGTTGAATGTATTGAAAATAACAGGCTAATTGAAAAATATCATTAAATATTAGACGTTCACTGCACATATCATTGAAATCGACTTACAAAGTTCTAAGATATACGCGTTGTAAGTTGTTGGGGCGGATTGAGACTCTCTCCCTTTCCCGAAAAATAGTATTAGTATAGAATTTGGCTTGTTACGTCACAAGCCAATATATAACGCTGTCCGTCGAGCATAAAATTAAAACCCTTAAATGTCCTTATTTTTAACCTAATTTTTTTTTGTTAATCGGCTCTATTTATGGCGAATACAGTCAACTAGCCTATTAGAAGAATATTTATAATAATTAAAGTGTTATAAAAGGGTAGGACACAAAATTCATACCACAAAGTTAGCCTAGAAACCTCTACATGGCTTAATCCGGCCCTGGCAGACGAAAAGCAACGAATATACTCGTATAATGAATATTCAACAGTAATCGCTATGCATACGGCATGCGGTAATAGCTAAGTATTAATTTATATTATCAATTATGAAACATCGTCTTTAATTAGCTATGTGTTATCTCGGCTCATAATATCCTAATCCTATCTTGTCCCATAGTCCTGTAATAGTGCCATAGTCCTGTTATAGTGCCCATACGTTATACGTTGTTCCTTTTTAAAAATCAAATAACATAATTCCATCACAATTCACCGATTTTAAGTTGCTTTTTACCTTGCTAACTAGATGAAGATTCGCATGTTCCAAGTAGAGTCTTCTATCCGTTCTTTCCGACTTTCTTCCTGACGCAAGATTACGCATCTTATCAATGGCTTGGGCTTCCAATTTCCCGTAACGACTACTATGATATATCAGTGTCTCCAGTGAAAAAGGGCACAACTCAAAATGGGCACTTTTCAGGAGAGCCAAAAAACCATACTTTTGATGTTTTTTAGTATTTCGGGATTAAATTATTATATTTTTTTTATTGCACATTCTAGATAATAAATAGTTCTTTTATTTAACGTAAATAACTTACCCATTCAACCACTCCTTCTATATATTTTTTTACTTTTTGTTGAGTTGTGCCCTTATTAACGAAGCATTAATGGTATAACGTCTTTTGTTCCTGTAATTTTGCTCGTTTGTAAAGGAATATTACGACTTATTCCCTTATTTTATCAATTTTTAAGACGATTATACGACTTAATGTCTTACTGCTATCAATAACAAACAAACATGATAAACTTATCTAATATTATAATAAAATAAATAGACTATTAAATACTTCTATTTATTGAAATAATCAACATAAAAAACGAGGAATCAACATAAAAAAAATGAATTTGCAGCACTTACTTACAAATGATTTTTTATTTTGGCCGCCGCAAGTGTCTGAATACAGGATACATATAAAATACGTGGGACACTCAGAAAGTTTTGAGAAACTAAAAAACTAACTTCTATGTTTTTTTTTATTAAATCTTTTCAAGGAACTCTCCACCAGCCTCTATAGAAAGTTTCATGTGTCTGAACTAATTTAAAAAAAAATTACAATCCTCCGCAGACACCTCTTCCACGGCCTTCTTAAACGCTGCTAGCGCGTCTTCCGGCAATGAAAACTGTATCCCTTTGAGCTGATTTTTAATTTTAGGGAATAAAAAGAAGTCACACGGAGCCAAATCAGGATTGTAAGGAGGGTGTCTCAATACTCTGACCGGTGTGGAGTCCAGGAAGTCCCTCGTTTTGAGTGCGCGGGCGCGTTGTCGTGGTGAAGAACGACCCCGTGGAGCCCGGTGTTCGGGCGCTTGTTGCTCATTACAGAAAAAACTTCTGGCAGGCATTTTGTGCTATACCATTCGGCGTTGATGCTGCTTTGGTCTCAAAGTGGAATTGAAACTAGGTACCCCATCAAAGTGAAGAAACTAGCGAACAAAACTTTTCCTGCGCTCCTCGATCGCTTCACTTTCGTAGGCGTTGGTTCATTTTGAAACAGTCAAACTTTCGACTGACGCTTTGTTTCTGGATCGTATTGATAAATACAGGATTCGTCACTTGTCACAATGTCATAAACGCGCCGTGACGAGCCTGCATCAAATTTTTGTATCATATCACGGCACCAATCCACATGGGCCTGCTTCTGAGGTTTGGTGAGGTTGTGCGTTACCGTCCGCAGTTACCGTACAGCGGGGAACTGTCCTCCTTACGCGTAGGTGCTCGTGCAAAATCTTGTGAACACTTCCTGAACCAATCAGCAGAGTATGCTGAATCTCTTCGTACGTAATTCGTCTCTTTTCTTGAATATTTTTTTTTACTGCCAACACACTTTCTTTGGTAACAGCCGTCGTAGGACGACCACTCCTTTGTTCATTCGCCAAAGTAAGACGACCGCTATACCAGCGGTAGATGGTTGCTTTTGAAGGCCCTTCATCCATAAAAGCAATTTAAAGTCGATCAAATTACTCATCAGGTTTTAAGCCACATTTGAAATCATTGAACGATATTGTTCTCGATGCAGATCCATTTTGAATTGGCTCTCAAAAAAATGCGGAGGGAAATTTGGAAATCGAACAGTGGTATTTTTACTTTAAATAGTAATCGAAGTTTCCAAAATAAACTTTTTGTCACAAAACTTTCTGAGTGGCCTGGTATACCTATTTCTACCAAAGTTGATGTATTAAGAGCATGTCTTAGTAAAAATCAAAGTCAAAGTAATTACATAAATAAAATAGGTACTTACAATTCTAGCCGGTTTTAACACAAATTCAGTAATTTTTGACTGCGTGTCATTTTTCCCTAGTTTTGAAGGAAACACACAAATCACACTACGCTTTTGACTGAACTTACCACGGCTACTAGCGTCGAGTACAACAACAAAACTGCATTCAACAGTTACAAGTCTTATTTAATTTTAGCTGGCTTTAATTAAATTTTAGCTCAAAAATATGAAATGACTTTTAAATGTTTGTATATGTTGCAGTCAATTCATTTATTTTCATTATAGAAGCGAAAAATTCGCGGCGAAATTCTAAATACACATATCGGTTAGGTTAGGTTAGAACTGTGACCACAGAACCAAAACCACTTTTGACGGATTCAGTTAGTCAAAAGTACTTTTAACCAGGTCCATTGGGCAAAACTACTTTTGACTGTTATTTAGTCAAAAGTATTATTGTCTAAATCATACGGTTAAAACTACTTTTAACTGATTTTGCTAGAGTTTTGACTGCAATATATATATTATTTAAAACAAACACACGAAACAGTATTTACTTTAAAAGAAAAATAAACAAAATAGAAATTATAAAATAAAGAATAAAACGTGAATAAAACGACTTATTCATTATACACGTGCCAATCCACCAATAGCGATAGCGCTAAGTGGGGATAAATATTTGAAATTACGCGAATCAAACGATACAAATCGAGTTGTTCCCTTATACACATGCTCACTTAAAGGTATTATCTGCATTTATTTCTTTCTACATTTAAATCGCTTCGGAACAAAATGGTTTGTGTCTTTTCTGTCATGCCAGTAGTTCAATTAACTGACATTATGCCTTTTTGTTGGTATGTGTTTTCGGATTTATTGCAGTTGTATCTTTTTAGCTGTGAAATTTACTTGATATCAGTGGATATGCCTTAAAAAACGGCGAGTTATGTCCTTGATGCAATTCAAAAAACAAGGTTACGATTGAGCTAGAGTTATGTCCTTTTGATATGTTGTGTAACAGAACACGGAGATTACAATGGTGCAATAAAAACAAAAGGGCATAACTCGACTTATGCCTCTTTTCACTGGAGGCACTGATATACTCTCACCAAACGGCGATTTATGATCGTACATCCAAAGCCTTACCACAGCAAAAGTAGGTGCTATAGCAATTTATTTATAGTGATATAAAACTATAAAAAAACAAAGATGTATAAGTAAGTATACATTTAGATATATGCCAACAACGACCTAATCTTGTAGGTTTTTAAGCATTATTTCCTAAAACCTTATACCTAATCGTAATACGAGTATTATAACCAAGATCTTGGCGTGACAAGTCAAAACTCTTGTCAAGACCAACATAAACTGTTCTAAATTATCACGTGACAAATGGTCCCACCGTTGGAAGAATGGTAATAGGCTTAAACAAATGACCTCCCGCCCCAAACACGCAAGAAATTACGCCGGAGCGTAGCTCGGTTCTTTTATGGTTCACAATGTACAGGCACAATATTCATCAAAGATGAGGTGTCATTTTAAAACAAACAAACAAGAGCCGGTAAACTTAACAATCAAACGAAAAACCGGGCAATACAAGCGGCCGTGACCTAAAAACCTGAATAAAGTATAACTACCATTAGATTAACTCACTCGTTTTACACCTAAACGATAAATATTTCACGACACTAACGCCTCAATTTAAAGAATTTCAGGCAAGAATGCATATAGCAATCACACTGTAAGTAAAGATACTTTAGAAGTCATGACTTAAAGATTTGTTAGTAATTTCTCAAGGAAACTTCGCAAGGAAGTTACGTAGTCTCTCCTACTTCATCGTGCAAAGTTAAAGAACATGTGTGCATAGCCAACTAGATAGACATCATAATTCACGGGCTGTGTGTGAATATGTAGAGTATGTCATTCTTAACCTTATTAGCACTTTATCAGTGGACTTCCAGGACAAGGAATAAATTAATTCAAATCTATCCAATCTCGTATGAGACTTTTGACATCACGCTTTGGTGTATTGCTATGCGTATCGTGTCAATGAAATTTCAGTTATGGTTCTGTATTTTTAAGTATGGCGAAGGACTATTATGAGCACAATACTAGCAGACATAGGGTGAGTCAAGCTGAGCGGATCCAATGCTACTCATAACTTCGTAAGTGTTGACCGAGTACGAAGCCATATTTTATACGTTGTAACGATTAGTAACACAACAAGTGAGTAAAAGAGGCCCACTCATGATGGTTTCTTTTCCTCTGTTGCTGCATATTAGTTCCCTATTATGGAGAGTTGGATTTTATGAGAAGAATTTTAAGCATACTGTATGGGCAACAGTGCTATAAATATTTATTGCGTCTAGATTTTTCAGTGGTCCAACTAATTTCGGAGTTTGAGAACTTAAAAGCTGTCAAAATTCTTACCGCGCCAAGAAATAAAGGTAGGTCATAAATGTAGTATCGGAAACATATATCATCAACGACATCGCCAGCCGATGGCCTCTGGGGAGGGCAAAAATGGAGGGTGTATGAAACTATGAATTGTGGGACATGAAGCTGGATTTAGGATCTAAAAACCCTTAGCTGTCAAAATTCTTTCCTATAAAGATATGTAGTATCGGAAACAAATATTATAAAAGGTCCCGCAAACGACATATTATCAGACTGCAACTAAGGTGTAGGTTAAATATGCCTCGAGGTTGTACGGGATAATGTACCAACGTGACCTCTTGGCATTTTCACGTTTTCCGGGCAAAAGAAACACACTTCTGATAGAATATCGTGCCAAAACTAGTATTAACAAAATTATTGGCTTAGCGTAAACTGTCCCAATTTGTAATATACCAACAAATGGGTTACTAGGTTAAGATAAATCGCATAAACGATTTTTTTAAAATCCTAAAGGGATTATATGAAAACTCATAAGAATATTGTAGAATAATATTATAACTATTTTATGCCAGTGTTTGCCATAAACCATAGAGCGATAAGCAGTTACAACAGATTGCATTGCATTCTTTGGATACCTGCTCATTCAACGAAGGATCTCCAAAGTAAAATAGGTGATCAAATCTTATACATAAAGTAGGTAAAGTGATAGTCGTAATCACTGTAATTTAGGTTCCTGTTTCGATTCTAAAGTTGGGTTGTGCTGTCAAACAGTGCTGCGAAGAATATCGCTCAGCTTCAATTATTACAAGAATAAATATATATTTCCGCCTGCAAATTTTCAAATAAGGCGTTTAGGACTGAGGAGTATTTCAAATCAGATGTACACCGTTACTAAGTGTATCATATAATAGAAGCCTTCAAAATTCGCGATTGAGAATAGGGGGGTTCCTATACTCTGACTGGCACGCCCCGGCAGTTATGGGACAAAACAGTAGATATGCAGTAACGGTGGATCGCCGCCCCTTTGGCACCAAATACTTTTTTTTGTTTTTCGCAAATTGTACCTACGTCTAGAAAACATTCTCGGATAATACCAAGGAAGGAATTGCAACATCAACGATAATGTATTCACAGCTGAGTTCAAAAATTCAGCTACCTATGACCCTAGAATCTGTTAGACATACAATTTAGTGAATAATCAAAAAATAAACATTGTGGCCCAAGGCTAGATGATCCGCCTTAAATATCTTTTTTTCAAAAAATGCTACAATTTTGAATTTTCCATCATTTCAAACCACCGCAGCCACCCTACAACTTGCACTGGCGTTTGGTGTCGACAAGCACGCTGGCACGATTCCAATGTAAAATGGAACTTGCCTCTTCACTAAAGCGTTCGTTACAGAGCTCATTAATAATGGGTTGTTGAGTGCATCATTAGGTATGGTTTTTTTAATGTCGAATCATCAAAAGAAGGCGTGGAATCAGATGTGGAAAATAAACTTGCGGTATGACGGCCCCGAAATAATTTTAGGGACGGTAGCACAATTGGATCGGCTACTGTAATAGGGGTTGGGGGTCGGATCCCAGCGCGAACCAAAAATATTTGTAAAGGTTCGATTTGGTGAATCACAATACGATTCACAGACAAATCGCTACACAAATTGCTATACATTACCAGTATAAGCTGACCACGCATTGTATAGCCTTTTCATACAGTGATAGGTCAGCTAAAACTGGCATTGTATCCGTGAATCATAATATTTTGATTCATCAAAAGTGGGTGTTTTAGGCAGTTATTTCCGGTGTTTGTAAATCCCATGATACAGGAGGAGGAAAACCGACAGAAAAAAGCAACAGGCTCCTAATTTAAACCTGTATAATCTGTAGTAAAAGATGATTACTAATAGTGCTATTCTTAAATATGCCAATCAATATTTACCAAAATCCTGAATGTAACATTAATCTTTAGGGTCATACACAACTAGGGTTCCCCTAACACCATTATGCCAATCATAGTATTATTCAGAATAACTTTCAAAATGATATAGTAAGTACATTCCAAAAATAATAGTATTTTATGGAATGAGTGATTTTATTCAGTTTTGATATTGCAAAAAAAAACATTATTGTAGAATCCCGAAATATAGTATGCATGACTACACATTAAGCTATAATAATCCAGTTTACGCTGGCCTCTATAGAAAGCCTATACAACATGTCATCAGCTTTAATAGCAATTGTATAGCTTGACCTGTAGCTGTGTGTACAATACCATAAGTATATTAATGTATGGTGTATGGTATGACCCTACATAGGAAAAAAATAATAGTCTTAACTTAAGAGACTTACATGCAAACTACTGTGCAGAATCAATGTGCAGACTTCTTTTGAACAATTCTTTACATACACCCACAAGAATGAGATGCAGAAAAATATAAAATTTAAATAAAGTGAATTAATGAAAAAATGCACCTCACACACTTCAAATAAATAACAAAAACTGTTATTTTTCGAAATTACAACCAACTAGATTGATTCAAAGATCTATGTGGTTGAAATTCCAAATATGATATAATGGATCCCAATTTAAAAACTATGTGGTAGATTAGATTTAAAAATAATGTAAAAAATAAAATAGAACTTTTTAGTTGTATTGCAATAATACTTTTAAGACAAATCATGAAACTTTTTAAATGCTTATCTGAATAAAAATTCCATCATCAACAACATCATATCAGAGTCATCATCATCATCATCATCATTATTTCAGAATACAGACTCAAAGACCCCATATTGCTCATGAGTATTAAATTTTCTAGAAGTTATCTATCTATAGTTAGTATTCTATCCCTGGTTTCATACTTTTTAATATTTTCTTGAGGATTCTGTGCAATCTGGGTCACTATACCAGTCCCATGAGATGAATTTGTGAGCATCAATCATAGAGTTGTACTAATAGTATGTGGATAAAATGATATCACTCATATCCTTATTCTCTCTTTCACTCATAAATGTTATTTTAATGCCATTGAGGCTACTCTCTGACCCATAAGTCAATTCTTCACAGTTTATTTCACCCCGCGGACACCAAAACATCTAACTACCAAAGGGTGATTGGGATAGGTAACTGTTTGCAACATGTTTTGTCGTAGGTGGATACGCAGGGATAGATAAACATGTTATGATGAAATGACAACACCCCAGCAACAAGTTTTTCAGTATTCTTCAATAAGAAACTTATAACAAACCAATCTACAAACTTGAGTAAAATTCAGTACTTACATTTTCCAGTGAATTGAAACTCCTGTCCCAACTACTGACAGGCGTCCCTCCAAACAAATAACCCGGGTATCTTTCACACATTTATTACACTTATAACACACCTTTGTCAATAAATATCACACTAACTTCTACTTATATATTGAGCAATTTACTTTTATAACAACATTTTAATCTACAAGTATTGAATTACAAATTACTAGATATAAAGTTTTTTAAATCCTAATCTGCTGTTACCTGTAATAAATAAAAACAAACAATTAATTTACATGGTAGTTAATATGTCATGAATTCAAAGGAGACTGGTCAAAGGATGTTGACCCCAAAGGAAAAGGTCAACATGCCAAAAAATTTAATGTCAATGACAGTAAAAGCGGGAAATGTTGTGCAGTTTTTATCAAACCGTTTGCCATTTTTAGCCATAGCTTCAGTAGGTCGTCGTAGTAATGCACTCTCCACGGATAGGTATAGAAATTTACTAATGAAGCAAGGTGAATCTATGCACTGATACAAATTATTTTTCTAGTAATCTCGGCAAATTCAGATGCATTTTGACCTTAGATATAATATCTCATAAGAAAGTATCCTTACAATCAATTAATGCTTCTTTCCTAAAAACAATTATAATTTTTGTCTCTACAAATCCCATCTCTTGCCTTCTTTAATTTAATACTATTTAGTAATTTTATTATTATTTTATGGGAAAACAATAAAATTATCAGAAGATTATTTACTTCATCATTTTTGACAGCGTGGTAAGCGTTTCATGGAGAACAAAATAGGTATTCAACTTAATCATAGCCCATATTGATTATTGCATACTTACGTTTATAACGACAAAAATGTTTCTCCAATTCCACTTGAAATCAAGGGCAGTTTTGGATTTTTCAGAAAAAAATTAACAATATCGTACGTGACAATCGCAGGGCTGACTGAATGATGAATGAATGAAAATGAATGGATTTTAATTAGCACTCATTTCATTCGTTCTGCTTCGTTTGTATTTCGTTATGTTCGTTTGGAGTATTTTAGTCGAATTTTCACCTTCTGCGTATTAGAAGCAATAACCTCGTATTTATTTAGATAAAAGCTTTGATTATATACAAGTACTTATTCAAAGTACTTTATAAAATAGATGGCCTCTTAGACTTTTACACATCTTTTTTTCACCAAGTGCGCTTAAAATTTATTTTAACATAAAGAAAGAACATACCAGATTTCAAGATTAAAGTTTTAAGTATTACAACAGCCAGGTACGAACGGCTACACATCAAGCTATACAAAACCAATTTTTGCTGGTTTCCTATTATGTGGGTAGTCTGTACAAAGCGAGATCAGCTTATACTAGATTTGTATAGGTTGACCTGTAGCCGTGTGTACTTACTGATATAGTAGCCCTCATGGCTGCTATAGGTGTTTCAGATTCAGAATTATCCATTCTTTCTGGGACAGCCTATATGAAAAGTCTACAATTTTATTTGAACTCAGGATAGTCTGATTTGAAGCATTCTATGTAGTAGTAGTAGTATCTAGTATTGTATAATTCGTATAAGCACGTTACATATTCTTGTAAATCGACCAAAAATATCAGAGTATTGATTCCGAATCGTTAATCACTGCTTCGCAGCTCAGCAAACAAGGTGCGTTTGGTCAAGAATGTTTTCATGTCTTTGGTCATTGGTTTGATAGGGTTTGATCATTTCCAATAAAATTAAGATTGTATTTCTATTGTCTTTGGTCAATCAAAATCAATTCCGTCGCAGTGTTGTCAATTTAGCATTTTAAATGAAAGATTTGCCATTTTCTTAATTAAACCTGTTAGCATGAAAAAGATATTGCACATTTTAGCATTTTTCAAAATTTAAGCTGATTTCGAATTTAACATACTAGTGATGGTAATTCTTTCTATGGGATGTACAAATTGTTAACACCTCTGTCAGATATTTACTGTGTGCAAAAGATTAAATAAAATTATGTGTCTTAAATCACGAGCGAATCGGTTTCTACTAGGCAAGCGCATAACATCGGTCAAAAGAGTCGCTTGTCGCTTGTGATTGTGATGCCAATGTAATGACTTTGAAGTTTGATTCTGAAGATGGCCCAACAACATCACAAGCTCAAGCACAAGACGAAGCTGATAATGATGACCTAAAGTATTAATTAATTTACCTTGATGAATACTTAAAAATAGTACTGCATGTTTAATTAATCTCCCTACTTTCAATTATTTTAATTTTTTATTAATCTAAACAAGACTTGGCAATTGGCATTTTTTTAGCATGTTAAAATGTGATCTGGCACTCTATTAAAGTCTAGCAATTTTTCCATTTACAAAACAGCAACACTGTTCGCCATCTTGTTGGTTGACCGCATTGGTTCAATTGGTTGTAGCTTGCATCCATTTTCTCTTTTCGTGATTGATATAAATCTGGAATTTAATGAATGTTTTTTGTCTACAGTGCAATAACGTAATTGTGAAAGAGTTGTGTTTAGAGAATTATGTCTTCTCATTAAAATCGCGGATTAAAAGGTTTTAGCGTTCTGTAGGTAAGTTTGTGAAGTGCGTGTGATTTATGATGGCGTCATTGTTCATGATAATGAGATAAATGTGTTCTTTTCTATTTTCTTTCTACTAAAAGTCAAGTATTATGGTTAAAGAGTCGTCTGAGACCTTAGGGTCTTGATGTTTTATGGCCAAACTCTTGTTGGTAGGTACATCTAGGTAGGTAGGTAGGTCTTGTTTGTAGGTGATGTAGAACAGCCTTGCCTAGCCGTGTTCTATGGCAAACCATTTTTAACCTCCGACGCTAAAACGAAAGGGTGTTATAAGTTTAAACGAACGGATAAACCGCTTTGATTTTGATGTTTGAAAAAATCTGGTAAATCGGTCGAGATAGGTACAATGAACTTGCCAGGATTATTAAAAAAATTAATTTTAGTAGTCATCTATTGCTCTTACTGGTCTTTGTAAATGCAGATCCACAGTCATATGACCATAGTTTTGTGATCATCAGATCATTAGTTTACTACATAACAAACATACAATAAACTATAACAGATCCAACATTCCGTTATCAGTCTGTTGCCATTTGTATTTTTTGTTTTTTAATTTTATGTATATTATCTAAATGGTAAATAAGTACCTAAACATTTTAAATGTTTGGCCAAATGTATCACTAGGTAAAACTTGTTTTTCCTACGTGGAAAAACAAGTACTTACTTACTTCTTTCCATGCAATAAAAAGTTGTTGACATTCCGAGTGTTACTCACTTTAGGGGCGGAATACTTCATGAGTATTGAGACATACACTTTTTAAATTTTATGTGCCATTACACATAAATTTACCTTATTTATTTATTTTCAAATCTTATGCAAATCGAAAAATGGACAGGCTATTTTCGTTTTTATAGGTACAATCAACGGAAACACCATGAGTGTCATCATAAGGCTACAAAATCTGCCTTGGTCTGCAAATGCCCTGGATATTAGGAATTTCTTTCGGGGCCTCTCAATCCCTGAAGGTGGAGTTCACATCGTAGGCGGCGAGCTTGGAGATGCGTTCATTGCGTTCAGGTAGCTATATGTAACATTCAAATTTTGACACATCGCATCTGGTAATATTTTCTTTGGACACATTTCAATGAAAATATTTTAGAACAAACGATCTCACTATACTTAGATGAAATATATTTTAAATTGAAAAAAAAAAACTATTAGCTTAGATATAAGTTTTGTTAAGATATATTTTAATAAATGGACAAGAATATGTCTTGTGTTTATGAAAAACAACTGGAATGCAACTTAAAGCTAAAGCATGAATTTATAATTTGACAAGGAACATGCGTCAGAACTTAATTGTTTTATGGAAACCTGAATAATTCCATAAGATTAAAAACACATAAAAATTCGAAATATTATATTAATAGTCAATTAGAAGGCGACGAAAAGAGGACAATGGCGATTGCTCCATCAACAAGAGCTGAGCTCTTAAATGGAAAAGAGAATATGTTGTGGATACATAACTGTTTTGACTGAAATACCTATAAAAGCTAAATATTTCTTAGGGATTATTTCTTAGGTTCACCTTGAGACTGGTTAGTAGCTATTGCTTTCTCTTTTATTAGTTAAATACTTTCATTCGACAAGGAAAACTAGATGGTGCCATAATTACACTTAGCACATACACATTGTAATTTAGTAATCTTCATTATTTTCTGTGATAGAAATCACAGTCTAATTGTAATACATTATGTAGAGTTGAAGAGGTATACTGCTGTGTAAAAAAAACTATTTTAATAAGCATTTTATATCCTGATACTGGAACAAGTTAAGTCAGATATATTGGAGTGGAGAGACTGGTCATAATTATTTGAGCAACTAGGGAAATAAAACTTTATGTCATTGGGATAAAATACATGTCAAAATGATATCTGCCATTTAAGGTGTTCATTCTAAAACATATTTTGTGTCTCTGAGGTATTTTTTAATTTCTTTAGTTGTTCAATTAATTATGAACAGTGTTCGCTCTGATATATTTGATTGTAACTCTGGGGCCCTAGCCCCATAGATGTTGAGTCCCAGTTCAACAGCGTTTTACATATTTGTAACACCACTGGTCCTGCACAGCTGAAAGGGTATGTATTTGTTTTAAATAAGTTTATTTGGGTTTTGTTTATCACAAATAAAAAACGCATCATGTTACAACAAATATTTTGTGTTAAAATAATTATTATATCTGATTTATTTATGGCAGGATCCATTCATTGAATGGAAGCGCAGCATGATTTTTTTTTTAAATAAAAAAAATGATTTTCATTAAAAACTGAAACATTCGCGAACCGATTAACAGATGGATATAATTTATGTAAAAAAAAGAATATTTTGGTTAATATTCTTCATTACTTTGCTTTACTTAAAATCATAGCGAAAAGTTACCACTACGTGCGTCAGTGAATCAGACTTTAAGTATGTAGGTAGGTCTAAAAAATGACATCACTTGTCCTTATCGTTAAAGTGCCTAGGATCGTATTCTCCACGACAGTTTTGTATCACATTACTTTCGAAATGAATCTGCATGTTGAAATGCAGCCAATTTTGTATTAGGGGACACTAAGCCTTGCTTAAAACCGAGAAATAAGTATTCGTGAAGATTCTGCCACTAGGCTTAGCAAAACGCATCGCTAGGTAAACATGCAAAGGGTACAAACTGAAATACATAACTATCTAGTTTACACAAAAAAAATGATACATTTCTGGTAAACATTCGACAACACCGGACGATCGAGATGTCTGAACTGCATGCCCGAGCTAAGATCTCTATAATTGTATGTAGGTAGGAATAATAGCAGGAACAATAGGCACAGTATTTAATATTGTGCTACAGGTAAGAGTGCTAAAGAATATATCTAACTTTCAGATATGTACTAAGACTGTCTTGCTTTCTATTACAAATACCGATTTTATTTGTATCAAATAGTCAGGCTTATTTATCTAGTCCTTCACATATGATAATAATATATTTATTCCTAAAATAGTATACATTCATAAAAATACAATATAAATCAGACATTATTAAGACCTAAAAATATATGGTGCCTGTATAAAGATATACTTGTGTCACACGCGGAAGAAGAACTAATAAATGTACCATTTGCAAAATAACGCGCCATATTATTTTGAGGTTCCAGTATTTTTCAAATAAGTTTATGAAATGTTACGTCGTGCTACACGGTTCCAAAAAGTATGTTCCAAAGTTCTATGGAGAAGAATTCGTAAAGAAACTCCACGGACCCGCTATTTTAAATAAAAACTATTGGCGTATTTATTACGAAGTTAAGGACAGTATTCACTAGTATAATATTTAGGTACTTATTGCAATAACAAGAAGGACAATCTTAGGTTAATATCTTAATTAAATTAAACCGAATCGAAGTTAATAAAAATAGTTGTTAAGTAAATGGGAAGCGTGCTGCGGTATAGACTTCGACCAACACACTACAATAAAATGGTCTATGTTTATAGAACATAGATAGACCACAATTGACTTACACCGATCAAATTTCGAGAGTACACTTGGCTGGTTCCGGGATGACTTGACTAAACGCAAAGATATCATCAAGCGGCTAGGGCTAAGGCTAAGGCTCATGAAAAATGTAAGTAAAAAGCTATGCAATTGCGTCATAAAAAATACAGTGGCTGCTGACACAGATAGGTATGACTTCGAATTAGTGTTATTCCTTAAAACCTCGTTATAGGATCACTATAAAGATTAACCTCTTAAATGATCTCAATTTGAAAAATAAGCCCTACAAGTCCAAGCAGAGAATTCCGTGGCTGGTGGTGGCGATAATACCTGTGAATAACTATAGTCTTCTACATGGGTCTGATGAAATCATCTACTTTATGGTGTTGTTAACTGACACTAAGTTAACGTTACACTCAAGTAAATAATATTACCACTTGGCTCACTTGAAGTTAGGCGGAATAGGCTACAGGCCTGAACCTGCTCGTCGCTGCGGATTCTGCTCTTCACTGTGTCCAAAATCGTAACCGCTGCCTTTAGAACATGGAGTACTAGGGGAAGCCCCATAGTAGATATCCTTCAAGCATCTTGTTACAAACGTCCCAGCCTTTTCCAACTATGTTTAGGTCAGCTTCCACTATTACTAAATACGGCTGAATATCACTATTTTTGCACGAAGCTACTGCCGTCTATATTCCGCCATTCTCAATTCTGGTCACTACTGATATGCTAAATATTTTGGTTGTCGCACTTTTGCTGACTAGCACTAACGATAGGGGTTCGCATGACAATAGGAACCGAAAGCTAAGCTAGCGTGCCCTCTGAGGCAAGAAGGCGTCTATGATCACCCAATCAAGGAGTCCCTCGAAGCAAGCTAATAGTCGCAGAGAGTGGATAATAATTAACACAGCCAGTCCCGATAACAAATCAGTTGGTAGATTTAGGATTATGGCAAAGTCCAAAGACCAGTCCAATTACTGACGGATTTGTAATCGGGACCGCTTGTTAGCTTATTAGAGATAAGCGCGGAAGAATATCGATTAGTACGTTAATGCAATATTCCGAAAATGGCCACAGAGTCCTAAAAGGACCAAATAACTCAAATTACTTATTCTGAAACCGACTTGTTCCGGAAAGTACTTACTCCTAAATGGACACATTTTGAAATGGCTTGAAAAGCTGGGTAACTAAAATGCAGATTCCACATTTGACAGATTCTATAATTGACAAAAATAAAGCTAGTAAAATGGGAATGAGTCCTTATAAGAATAACTCGTTTTCAGAATAAGTTATTTCAGTAATGGGTTTTGGGACTCTATCCATTTCTGGAATAGGGCAGTATAGTACTAATCGAAGAATATTTCACATGTTCTTTATAGACAAATAGGTTCACGCAAATACAGGCGCGGCGCGCCTATTTTACGCGGACGTTTTCCCATGTTCCCGATGCTGAATGCAAAAACGTGCGAAGTCCGCCAGCAGACGGTATCCGCATCCTCCCTCATCCGTAAAAAGCAGAACAGTAGTCTAGTTTTTGTATGGAGAATTATCTACCTACCTTTCTCCCGAGGAAATTGGTACCTACCTAAGATACCGACGGCTATCTATCGTTCAACAAAATCCTGAGATTCAGGAAGAGGTAAAAACTCGAACTTTTTACAAGCTTTCATTTTTTCAATAGGTACTCGTGCGCATCATTATTATCGTCTATTGGAGCCGGCGCTAAATTCTACTGGTCACACAAACCCTATAGGTTCATGTAGGTAGCTTGCGTAATCATAATGTTCGAAATAACATTGCTCGTCTAAAGTAAGCCGTTCCAAACTGCCCTGCTGGTGAAAACTAAGGTGGATTTATAGATAAATAACGAAATTAGTAAGGAAAATAATCACGAACGCGAAACATTTACAACCTCAATGAATTGTCTTTACACGGAGTCTTTATTAAAATTTACCGCTGCAAACCCACTTGCAAAAAACTTCAGACAAGCATAGTTATTTCGAACAAACTGTACTTGCCTATATCGGTTTTACGAGGGTCGATTCAACTGAGAAATATCTCACTTTCAGTACCCAAAAGTGATTTTTTGTAGGATTCAGTTCTCATCTATGGTTAATCTTTGATATCGACAACCCATCACGGGGTTAGGAGGAGTGACACGAATTTGATGCATTTTGTATAATTTTGTTCATCCTGTTCTGTGCAGCCCAGTAGATCTCTAAAAGTGTATGTGTGGATATTGTTATTGTAATTCCTTGTTTCAATCTGAACAAGTTACTAATTTGCTTCTTCTTGTATCGTATATAGATAATAATAGTAATAAATACCTAGGTTATGCCGTTCGGTCACATGATTGCCCAATAAGCTGGTTAATTGCGAAGCTGACTATCCTGGGAGCATCATTACTTACTCGTAGGGATTAATTTACACATTGCCAGGCTGTAAACGAATTATTCTGGACCTTCTATTCTCATAGGTATATTTTAGTACGATCCTAGGCTAAGCCTCGTCCTGTTTAAGGAGACCAGCGACTGCTGGACGCCTTTATGGTTTTTCCATCATTTGATATGGTTTTGGAGAATGTCGTGAATCCTATGACTATACGGGCAAGGGAAGGCCGCCTCCCAATTTAGCAGATAATCAAAGAGGACTTTCCGTACTACATAAAAAAGGTTCTAATTATGTTAGTGATCATCGTCTGGTAAACAATTACTAATTAAGTAACGTTATAGAACACCAACATAGTCTAGTCTGATTTTCCTAGTTTCATGTCTGATGCTGTATTGAAATCTTAGGGAACGAATAGTTTCTATAATGGTTCTGTGCTAGAATGTGCCAAATCGGTATAGCATTCGGTTACTGACAAGGATTACGGAGAAGGCTTCAGTGGTTTTATTAAAACGTGCCTGACTACTACTGGTGGTTATTGTTTCCTACTCCGGTTCTTTTAGGACTGAACGTGAGCCGTTAACTAAGAACATTGTTAACTAATAATCATTAAAAGTTGAGTATCTACTTAAAATGAATGAACAGTCGCCAGCACATCAGGTTATACAAAACTGACAAATTTCTCCAAATGATTTTAATGATTTTACGTTAATGATTAAGTTCAAAATTTTACATTTTGTGGTAGGTAACTTGATGTGCTGGCGACCGTACATAAGAGCAGCAGGACTTTAAGCTGTCAGGGTGCAAATAAAAATTAGAGCAATAGGAACATGGGCTTGCTGATCTTTAAAACAGTGTTCCTTAGGACTTGAATAGGAGCATTTATTGTTGAGTACCTATTTTAATTTACTCAGCAAAATATTTGTGCAGCCCAAAGATTTAGTGTATTTCGAGAAGCATAAGTATCGACATACTGTGTCTAGCTGACTTACATAGAAATAACCCGGTTAGAATTTATTTAAACCAAAGATACGAACTGATGGCGAAATTCAACAGCAACAGGGACTGATTCTGGCAACTCCTCCGATTTTGGCTAAGTGATTATGTCCTCATCGAGACATTTTGCAATGGACTTGACAGTTAAAAAGTATCTTCAAGTTTGACTTGCACTTATGATAACTAAGCAGGTATTCTTAATAGAAAACATAACTGTGGGAAGTGTGGGAACCCACTGAAACTGGAATGAGATTAATTATCATCGCAAGAGCAACAGCTGCGTTTTTATCAGCTGCTGAAGTGACCAATCACCCTAGTGGACTTTATTTTGCAGTGGCATTGCTCGAGCAACCGACAATTTGCTGCAGCTCCAGTCGCACCGGTACCAATTTCACAATGCTACTGTTTGTTTTCATTCGAGATATCTGCAGTTAAAGCGATAAGATTATAAACGTATCTTCACAGACGCGACGGCTATTGCAAGCAACAATAATGTTCACATTTCATAATCTATTAAATATATTACCTAATGTGTTGCCAATCTTCTTTCACTATATTCCAGATTTCTGGATATCTGAGATATTGCGTTTTGATCAAAAATCATTGCATGTATAGGTAAATTCAATTAGGCTCTGTACCTTTTTAGAGGTTTTAATAATCCCCTTTAATACTTTAGATACACATGATGTAGTGACAGATATACACCTATTGCATTGCATTAAATTGTTTGTATTGGGCTTAAACTTAGGATTATTAATACGAATTATACCTACCTACTATGCTATACCACGTTTCGATCGAATTTTGAATTGTTTTATTATAAGACTTCTGCAAACCAATGGTATACCTAAGAAGGAAGAATCTTGTATTCGTTAGGACAGAGATAGATGATTATTTTGATCGTCATTACGATCCTTATAAACGACGATGGTATGCTTTATTTGTAGCTCACGGCTCGGCGGCAACAGCGTCAATCGAAATATGTACCTTAATATTTTAAGTATGTATTATTTATTTAAGTATATAAAGTTGTATCTAGTTCTCTAATTTAGGTCTTGATAATAAACAGTCCTTAAAAGGAGATATAATGCTTGAATGCCAAAATGGCTCATTCCCCTAAAACCAAACGATCTTGTAATTTTAATACAAAGTAAAAATCTTGAAATTAAAGTAAGGTTCGTCCAACCTACGTTAAATTAATGAGATTTATTTTTTTTCAGCTATTGTTATTTATGTTATCAGTTTCTCGATTTCTTTTGTTAAGGGGGTTTTGGTCCAAATTATTTTCTGTCAGCATTTTCGTGTTAGATCTTTTTGGATGGAGAAAAACTTAATATACTTGCTGCTTACTTGTTTGATGATCTCGAAATACCATAAAAACCATTTAGGAACGCTGCAATTATTTCTTCTTATCTTTATTTAAATTTACTTCTGAAAGAGCTCGTCGCTGTGCAGGAAGAGTGAGTGAGAAACGCGAGTAAGAGTCTTCATAAAAAACTGAACCGTAAAGTAAGGTCGCACGTTACATGGGAAACGATGTTGTAGATATATGGCTATATTGACTGGATGCCGATTTTGGCGCAGACATCAATGACTTTGACATCACAGGATATGACCACTTCAAATCATTGCCTAATCGACCTAATGCAGCATGTAATTATGCGATGTGGTAGCGAATCATTGATTGATAACCACTACGATACACACATTTTACTATGACACCAAAATCAGTAGGATCAACAGCCCTATGACCATCGAATACTTCGACGAGTCGAATACTGATAAATGATCCTATCACCTGGACGTATGCGAGAATTGCTATTGAACTGGATTGCAAACTCGTTTGAGATTAGTACTCGAGAAAGATGCCGCAATAAACACTACATTTTCTAACTGTGGAATCCTAGCCGCTAGGTGGGAATCTGGGAATTATCTTTATCTGGGAATTGGAATTGATAGTCCTGTTGTAGTTATTATAGACACTTCGATAGAATCTTTTTTTTTTACTTCACATTTAAACTTGAGCTTATTTAGGTAGGGACTACGAAACCCCAACCGATTCTAGAAAAACAGGTTGGTTTGGCTTTTCCAGCAAAGCTGCCTACCAGTCGAGTCTGTACCAACACTAGTGTACCAGCGTGTATACCAGTTTACTTGCCATGCCGACCATGGATTACATATAAAAATACCAAAACTTGAAATAAATTCGCCTGATAAAAATGATGATTGAAAAGATTTTACTTTAATTTTGGATTACAATTTGTCAATTATCATGTCTGCACGAGATGTACCACGTCAATATTATTTCGCACACGAACAATGTGCGCCACAGCGCTCAGCATAACTGATCTGCTGGTACGTTTTCTTGCCAACAACGAAACCCGCTAAAAACTGCAACCGTGCCATTGGTGAAAATCAGGTACCAATAAATTTCGGTTGATAGGCATACTTCTTAATAAGCGCCTTCTTATTAATTAAGAATGTATTTCAAATACAATAATTGAAACCAAAAAGTCATTAAGCGACCATTGCTGTCTGTAGCTATTCAGACACCAATGTAAAATGACCTATCTGTTATTATCCGCCGGTAGTGGCTTTGCGCAACTCGACGTGATAACTATATGAGGAAAACGGAGTAGGTACCTAGGTATAATAAATAACGAATGGACTAAAACACTAAGATTCCTTTGGATAAAAGAACAACTCTTCAGGATCTCATAGCATCTCTCAATAAAAGAAAACATCGTATTTGCTTCCTTTCCTGAGAGTAAGTACTTAATTTCCAAAATGTAAATCGATTTAACAACTAAAAAAAACTACAAACGTTACTTTTTCTAAATAAAATGTAATGAATTAAAATTTAGTAATAAGATAATCATACTAACCTTTTCGCAATAGTAGTACCTATTTACAAACGTACAGGTGTCTGGGTATCGTACAATACCAGGAACGTTAACAATTGTATGGCTAAGTACTCCGAATTCTCCTGGTTCTGACAACTTGATGAGTACCTATGTTGACGGGAGTCAAAAGTTAATCAGGTTTATCTACTTACCCTGACTGATATGATAGCGAGCAGCAGCATCATTTGGTACCAGTCGCGTAAGTAGCACACAAATTTACGCTTGTAGAGCTTCGGACATAATTTAAACTATACTGTAGATGTGATTTCGTGTTCGTTTATTATCCGAATGTTCCCACGAATATTAACCTGTAGTACCTTTGTTGTAAACCAAGCGATGCCTTTTGCAAGCGGCTTTCGGCACTATACTTTCGCGACCTAAGAAACAATGTAATCAGGGTAATTTATTGATACCAGCGTAGGTATGAAAAAAGACTTCTGAGGCTGACCAAAGCCGGAGCAAACTTAGCCTATGGTTTTTTTTCGGCAACTAAATAACAGCAGAAGGACGTCCACTGTTGAACAAGAGCAACAGCTTTCCCATAGACTTCAAAAACTACCGAAAATGATAAAACTAAAATGGCTAAAAACAGGATACTCTTGTAAAAACCTTTAAATTTAGATGTCTCATCTGTTGCACTTCACTATTTAGCGGAGATCGCGAATTCGACGCAAGATCTTTCAGTTTCGTTAATGCGCAATCCTTCTTTACTAATTATCGAAATTACTTTTATACTTCACGTTGAAGCAATAAAACCCTGTCAGATTCGTTCCTGTATACTATAGGTACTTTGCTGAAAGAACAGGTGAGATTAGGGATACTAAGTTCTTCTAGTACTTTGTGTCTGCTACGGAAAATAGCATAGATTGCGATAAAGCAATAATTTTATGTATTGATAAGCAGACAATAGGAATTGATGTTATTAGATAGGTTCTCCAAAACAAGATGAAGAACCCTGTAGAACTATATGGATGCACGGTTACACGGTATTACACTGAAGTGTCAGCTCGTTCATCTTGGTAGGTTCAAACTTTTAGTAGCCGGTCATCATAGGAATCTGGTCTTGTAAAATCTTGCCGTTTCTTAAATATCCATTGCACACAAACAGAACCTCCAAATTATTTATTATTGAATTTTACACTTAATATAAAGGATCTTTGGTAAAACTTATTAATCGGGACCTCGTTTTGGGGCGCGGAAAGTCCTTATAGACCGCCATTGGACCACCTTGGGACGCGGCACTTGTAATGACTGAAGTCATTGACTTCAGACACAGCATTCACTGGACCCCCACTAGAGGAATGAGGCCACAAGACAACAAGCAGACTTCATTGAGTATTTGCTGCTAGTGGACCTTTAATATTGGTAATATAAACGGAACAAAAGGTCAATAGGATCAGACATTTAAAATACTAAACTGACATAACTAATTAAGTACCTACTTATCAACGCAGTCTCATGGCGTTATCCCTTACTTTCTGCTAAAAGTAAGGTGGGGTCACTTTATCCTCCGGAGAGGAGTCTTTGTCCCCTTATTTATAAGATTTGTCATCAACAGCACTGTTTTCAACTTTCACGGGTTTTAAATCCACTACCACGTTACGGAATATCTCTCGTAATTTCATGTTATTTCGAGCTGAAGCGTGATTGCGGAGAGCCACCTTGATATGCTGACGGCCAAATTTTAATATCACGAGAAATATAATCATATTTCTGTTAAAAATAAAAAAGAATCTTACAAAAACCTATATCAATGTTGGCAAATCAATTGGAACGAAACTTCAAAACCGATAGATACTCTGAGCACTAAGTGCTTGCCTTGATATAAGCAAGGTGTGTAGGCGGAGATTCCTATTGCCTTTCTGAAGACCTGAAATTTTTTCACAAAAGTTTACCTTGACCATACTATAGAAACGGTCCGATTCCGATGCCTGCTACAACTACTTAAGCGAAACAGAGAGAAAAAGCGTTCTCGAAGCTTCTATAACAGTCGGCAAAAGCTGCTGCGAAGTGGGTAGTGCCTGCAATATCTGACGTTAAGGAGAGACCTCTTTTTTCGAAAAAAAAACTACTATGACACAAAGTTATCAGGCGCTTTTATTAACGTTAAAATAAATAAAACCACTGTCTTATAATGTTATTTTTCAACACGTACACTATAAACACTATTCGTACATCAGTTTTCATCAAAAAACAGTAGCGTTTATCTTTCCTGAGTACATGTACTGAGTGGCTCCGCCACAATGAATGTCCATTTTCTCATTACCTATTGCACGTACAGCAATAAACGATATACGTACATTATGTACGTTTGAAGTTCATTATTTTAAGATATAATTGATCGGTTTCTGAAATGGTGGCTCCGCTGCAGAGTATGACACCCCTCGCATGCATAATAAGTATAGACGCAATACACACAAATTGGTCCCGGGATCGGTAACTAGAACACTAGACATCAATCGATTAAAAGTAAATCGGCGAGCTTACGACATCATTGTAGCCTACGTCTACGTACTTCAATAATTCAGCCTTGGTAAGATGAGATATGTACCTAACTCAACTTGTTGATGGGCTTTTAGGTCAGGGTTGAGTAGGAGATTATTCTTCCTTCACACGCAACGCGATGAGGATCCGCATCGGGAACCCTTAGGATTACAGATTACTTTCTTTGAGAAATATTTAAACATTTGAAACCTTTTTTGTGTAATTCAGTACGCAAATCCGTAAATATCTAATCTCTATTGATGTAAAAACGGTTTGACGCTGTTTAAATTTTTAGAGATCTCGGTTATTGAGGGAAGTACTAATTTCTGCTCAGGGCTTAGGCTAGGAGCCATTTTGCATAGCAGTTTGAAGCCCTTTTAGAAAAAAAAGTGAATGATTTAATTTATAATTATTTTCAACCGCAGCGCCTGGACTTGTGAAGACCAAACAGCTATTGATACTACTAGGTACATCTAGGTATGTAGTAGTAGTAACAGCTGTTTAGACTTACTTACTGACTTACTTATTCTTAGTTTCCATTGTTATCAATGTGATTTATACAAGCAAATTGGATTATGAACTTAGGCGTCTGTAAATACGGTCTATAAAATTTAACAGCTCGTTCTCATTTAGCTATTAGCTTGAGTGTACCTACCCACGACACAATGTGTTATAGACATTCTAAAATATTTTTTAAATAACATACTACCTGTTTGATGTGTGTCGACATCGCTACTATCGTTTTGCCGGGTGTCGTGGGTTTGATTTCCACCTGAACCAAATGTATTCCACGGATATTTGTTGGGAATCTAGGTTTCTGCGAGTTCTTCCTTTATGTCAGTTAATTATTTGTTTGTGAACCCCCCTGCGACAGTTTTGTACCTTGCCTTATACAGGAACTATCTTAAGAAATCTTTCAATACAACCATTCCTAAAGAAAGCCTTCCCTTCAGGATTGCGTGAACCAAAAAGCTTCTCATAATAGCTGTTTTTTTTATTCTTATAATTGCTTACGTAGGCAAACGAGCAAACCATCGGATGGTAAGTTTTTCTCTAAATGGTTCGTCAACATCCATCGCAATCACTCTTCCCGTGAAGAGTGCCTCAATTAGCTTCTGCTTCAATTGGCTCCGACTGCGATATCCGACTAACGAGGCAGCAATATACGACAACCGACAAGTCAGGATGGGCTGTTCACAATATGAAGCCTTTTACTCCTGTTTTTCTGAGCAGTGGCAGCGACCCAATCTCGAAAGATAAGTGGTGTATCTAGGTACATACTCTTAGATTTAATAAAGTATAGGAATATTGTTCTATTGCGAGTTATGGCCTGCGTACACAGATTCGTCATGTCTGTCTGTCTGTCCGTCCGTCCGTCCGTGTCACAGCCACTTTTTCCGAAACTAAAGGCGGGTCTACGCTAGACGAATCGAGCACGAGCGAAGCAGAAGCGGAGCCATTCTCGGCTTCGTCGTTCGCGGCGTCAAGTGTGGACGTACAACGATGACTGTCCTCGAACGTAGTTTTCCGCAGTGAGCTCGCGGCAAATCCCTTTGTGTTCATCAAAAAACCGACAACAGGTGGAACGCAGCCGAGCACGAACTAAATGCTCGCAGCGCGCTCGTTCGAGGCTTGTAAGTCGGTCTACGAATTGTGTTCGGCTCGTGCTCGGCTCTTGTAGCGTAGATGCAGCTTAAGAACTATGTTGTTGAAACTTGATAAGTAGATGTATTCTGTGAACCGCATTAAGATTTTCATACAAAAATATAACAATAAAAACAAAAAAAATTGGGGGTTCCCCATACTTAGAACTGAAACTCAATTTTTTTTCTAATCTATGGAGGTGTCTTTAAAAGCAGCGCGGTCCTACCTATTTTACCTAATATTGGCCATACTACAAGTATACTATTTACCTATACCTATAGTAAGTAGTAAGTACCTACCTAGTAGTTATTATATCTAAATTCTTCGCTTTCCAAGCACTAGAATACTACAGAACTTTTACTCTAAGCGTATTTATCATGATTTTCGTTATTTATATACCAATGGTAGGTATGTGTAGCTATATTTATAGCCACCACACTGGCCCTTCAACTTCAATTAACATTTATAAAATCTCAGGCATTTAAGTTCCTTCTCTATGGTTGTACCTACGAGAGCCGGTTCATCCATTAGGCAGGGTAGACAACTGCCTAAGGGTCCAGCATCGCCAAGAGGTCCTGCACCCAATTTTTTTTTTATAATGTTTCTTCGAGTAGAAAGACATAGCTGAAAGTAGTCCCAGGATCAATAAACATTTGTTATAGGTTTACATAACTAATTACAGTTAGGTACTTATCTATAATTACTCGGACAACCTGCGGGCAATCATGTTTTTTTAAAAGCAGGTAATCGAAAATACTGCGATCTTTTACAATTTAGCTACAAATAAATAAAGCAATTTAGTTCCTGAAGACCTGAATTCGGGATGGCTGGCGCCATCTAGTTTAAAAAATTCATAATATCCATACATGTAACCAAAAAAAATATGATTTACCATTTACCTGAATATAATATCGTATATAATCTTGCCACACATATACTAGATTATATCTTATTATAGTGTCCTACTTTCTATATTTTTGAAAAGCTATATCCAAATTTAACTTATTACATTTAATACAGTCATATTTAAGCCAGCCAGAAGGTCATGAGGCAACACAACGAGTATTTTGTAACCATAGAACATGTTATATAATATAGGTGTTATATTTATTTTTATTTTATTTTTTTATTATAGGTAATGTTATATTGTTCGTGGGCTTAAAAAACCCATGAGTTCAGGGTGTTTTGAGATGACCACGTGTGTAGGGAGAAGTATCGTGTATTTATGATGTAGTCATGTTGGAATTGGGATGTTTGTAAAGGTGAGAACCTGTAACCCAGTTTCCTCTTGTGTGTGTAGGTAGGATGGATTTGCATGAAATGTGGGAATACAGAGGAAACTGTCAATGCTTTCATAGCTTTTGCCAGTCAAGAATTTTTGAATTGTATCTTGCATTTGAACCTAAGCGGTAGTAGCTTATGTTGTTTAGTTAGCTTACGTCTCTTGCCAATATTTTGCCTGCATCGAGAATTGCGCCGAGAATCTACCATAATATTATTGCCGGCTTTACCTATGGTGCAAGGTGTGCTGCTGCGTCACTCGCGGCGATCTAAAAGACCCTGTGCTCATGTTGCGGCTGGCGACGACAAAAACTTAAGTATTCCGTTTTGATCAGGTGCTTGCTAGACGGCGCTAGAGTGTTGATTGCGTCCGGGCACTACATGGCGCTGAGTAATAACCATAATTTCTATTTGATTCGGGAATACCTCTAACTGGAGACTAGCAATTATATTAGACAGCATCTAGCACAATCTGAAAAAAGAAAGTTATGGTTACTGTGATCGAACATTGTATAAGATAACATTATTTTTGAGATTTCACGTGTTGAAAACTGTTCCGAGGGTAAAACGGTAAGTATGTATTTATTGCTTTCATTAGGTTTGACAAATTAAGACCTTTCTTGCTGACACAGTTGTACTGTAGATACGTTAGAAGTTATAGAGAAATAATCCACGGTAAAGAAACAAGAGCGTGGCCATAACTTCCAAGGTGAATATTTCGTAAACTATTCATCTGAGCTTATAATTCTTTTTTCGAAAAATTTTGACAAATTCAATCTTCAATGGACAAAAAGAATTAGATCTCTAACCCAAGTACCTAGTTGCTGCGATCTTCATGGCCGTGCAAACGTTTACTGTGAATTCGGAACATGATTCTGGATTTGGAGAAAAAATAAAACAGCTGTTCCATACATTTTGACCGTATAGGCACTTATCGCACTTTTGTAGGAAAAAGCGGTTTTGTTTAATGAACGACGAAAAGTATCAACGCAAGGGGTCCAAAATCATGTACTTCATGGTAAGCGTTTGTGCGTCGATGTTCCTTCCACCCTGTATAGTTATTATTTTTATTTTTTTCCTAGCCGTTTGTGTCCCACTGCTGGGCAAAGGTCTCCCCCAATTCCTTCCAGGTACTTTTTTCTTGCGCCACCTCGAACCAGCCCTCGCGGTACGCTTCCAAATCATCCCGCCACCTCTTTCTGGACCGACCTCGACGGCGCCTTCCATCTTCAGGCACCCATTCAGTGGAGACCCTTGCCCAGCGGTCATTATGCATGCGGCTGACATGACCCGCCCAATCCCATTTCAGGCTAGCCTATTCCAGTATACTTAGTTATTACGTACTTAGATATTTTTTTTGTAAAAGGATATTCATTATATTATCTGGGTTCCTCATGAGTCATAATCATGGTTGTGTATTGATACATTTTCTTGAAAAACTTTCATAAAGTTGAGCCGTTGTCATCGAAAATTACCAATCTTTGAGCTCGTGTAACTTTTTAACCGTGTATTGAAATGAATTTTTACGTGCAAGGGACACGTATTTTAATGATAAGATTGTTACAGCAAAATTTCAAAGATTTTCATTGGGTAAAATTCAAGATAGGACCCAAATTACTTTGTATTGAACGCGGAGCGGATACCTACATCCTCTTAAGTATTTCTACTTTGACAAGCTTTTTGTTTGTTTCCTTCGGTTTTGACAAATTCTGTGAATTTTTTGCGAAGTATTTTTCTGCTTATATAACTTGGCAGAGGAATCGTAACAGACGCCTAGAACTAATATTATAAAAGATTTTTTTGACGCGTAAATGTCGCATGTAAGTTAAGATGCAATTTGTTTACAGTGCAAGTTTCAAATTTTAACAGTACCTAATAATAGTATATTTATGGAAAATATACTAGAATAATAACGTGTACGTGTAAATGTACGTACATCCAGACTAAATATCTATATATAATATAATTTTATAACGCATTCATAATGTTTATATTATATCTCAATCCAACATATCTATAATTAAGTATGTATTTACTGAGGCCCATTATCTTTTAACCAATTTCGTCCACCCAATGGTTGTCTGGAAGAAATTGCTTTTAGCGATAAGACCGCCAATTGTACCTACTTACTTCGTTTGTTTTGTATTTTGTTTCTTGTGTACAATAAAGAATAATCTATCTATCTATCTAAATATCTCTATCACAAATAATTACCTACATATTTATCTCGTGTGGGAATCGAACTCACGACACGCGACGCAACGGCAGTGGCGAGGCAGGTGACTCCAAGCAGTGATTTATTATGATTGTCATAGCATTAATGTTCTGTAGGTCGTGAAATCCAAACATTAGGGCTTTATTCATACTGTCTACAATTTCTTTGAAATCGTATCTGTGGTTAGCAAAAAGAATGGGACCTCAAAAACTAAGTTCCATTAAGATGAACTGCATGGCCGCGCGGTTTTCTATGTTTCTACCGCGTGGCCATGGTCAAACCTTTACCTACAACTTTCTGAATATTTAATCTACGAATATGCGACTTTTTGTTAGTGTTTTACAAATTGCTATTGCTATTGCAATTTGTAATGTTGACGTACTTAGACGTTTTCCTTCCTACAATACTGTCTAGCAGTCGAAACGGCCACGAACTTTGTGTCCGTACCTAATTATAATTTAGTAAATATTGCTTCTGGACTTCTTACTGGCATCTCTCACTTGGAGGATTTGAGTAGCTAGTTATCGTACGTATCCTCAAGAAATAAGAAGACGGTCTCGTAAGGATTCAAAACATTAATCTAATACTTAGGTACAGTCGCCAGCACATCAAAACTGTCAAATTTCTTTAAACCTTAAACTGTTGCTGATTAAGTTTAAAATCAACGGAGAAAATTTTACATATTGTGGTAACTTGATGTGCTGGCCACCATACGTTATATGTAGTTAGATTAGTCTTCTAAAGGGGCCGATGGCTAAGTTACCTATAACTGCGCTGATCAACAGATCTGTAAGCTACGCATGCCGTAAATAGTTGACCGTTCTTAACTCAGCGAGACGCCTCCGTGCCTCAAAGAACATGTGAAGCCGTCGGTCCCGGTTCTCATACGAACATCTGTGACAATCTTTAGTGGAGTCAGAAGCCCAAAAAATATGCCTGACTCAACCAGTCTAACCTTCGAATAACGATGTTGCCCAGAAATTGGGTTGCGAAGGTCTGATTCTTGCGAAGGATGAAGGTCAGTCGCTTCGTGTAAAAACTGATATTGATTCTGTTTTTTTTATTCTGTTAATTATTCAATGGTTATTGAACATGAAAAACAGAATCTACATTCTAAATATTATGTATACACGGCTACAGATCAAGCTAAACAATTCCAGTTTAAGCTGATCTTGCATTGTATCTAATAGGCTTTTCATACAATAAGAGGCCAGCGTAAACTGGATTAGATGTAGCCGTGCGTATATACAAAACTTCTATAAGGCATCTTAAAATTATATATGTACTTACCATCACGCCTGTATTCCCCGGGAGAGTTAGGTAGAGATGTAGGTACTAATTTACATAACATACCTACATGGTGCATCATGTATCGTATTTAAGATGTACCATCTCAAAAACTCTGTACGCTTATCGCGGTAAGTATGTGGATGGGTGACTATTCGATCTCACATCGCAACCCTCCGTACCTTGGAAAGCACATACCTCGGTCCACAAACATTGGTCCCGTGTATTTCCAGTCGCCCCCACATGGATTACCACCCGCTGGCGACTGGGATGTTGCCCCCACTTCAAATCGCAATCGGTCAGACTTTTTCATTGTGATTTGATTAGCAGATACCTAACTGATATTTTTAAGGACATACCTAAAATTTTCTTCATCGTAGTTGCTTTTAATCACTAATAATATTTATTGGTCATAAAAACCTAGTGTAAATACGTAAAGAATTTATTAATATAGGCACCTACGTACGAACATAAAAAATCTGATAACGATTCTACCCAAATATCGGTATTACTCAAAAATGAGGTTGCAGAGGTCTGATGGCGGTAGCTTCGTATTAAATACTGATATTCAGCCGAATCTGGTTAGACTGAAACTCGACCCCAACATAGTTGGGGGAAAAAAGGCTAAGAGGATTATAATGCGTACTTCCTTTTAAAAAGCCGGCAACGCACTTGTGACTCCTCTAGTGTTGTGGGTGTCTATGGGCGGCGGTAATCACTTACCATCAGGCGATCCGTCTGCTTGTTTGCCTCCTATCCCATCATCATCATCATCATCAACCCATTACATTGTCCCACTGCTGGGCACGGGTCTCCTCTCAGATCGAGAGGGATTAGGCTTTAGTCCACCACGCTAGCCTACTGCCGGTAGACAGAGGTGGTGCAGTGATAGCCATGTGATATGACCATTGGACTGCCAAGTCAAAGGTCTCGAGTTCGAATCCTATCCCATAAAAAAAAGTAATTCCCTAGCATCTACTAAACCTATTGGTAATTAATTTAAAAAGTTTTAGTACCAGTACTAAGACGCCAGACGTTATCCGCGGTTTTTAGTACCTAGTTTTAGTAAGTTGACGATATACGATAACATAATGGCAGGGGTTCATGACATTGGATATAAACATATCATACCATCAGGCCTGTATTCCTGGCACGTTTTAATTCATCTACTCGAATACCTACTATCCCACGGGCATGGGTCTCCTCTCAATCATTTATATATAGTGGCACATAAGGCTATAGTAGGTACCTATGTTTAGGTCCCATGTTTAGGGGGCGAACCTTTTTCAAAACCGGGCACAAACCAGAGAATTTTATAGAAATCTCCAAAATACGTGTCAACCTGTGATTAGAACAGGACTTCTAGGGTAGCAGTCGCCATTATATCTAACCACAAGACTAACAAAGACATTTGAGTCGAAAAAATAATTGAGGTTTCAAGATATCAGCGCGCCAGTTATATTATAGGTATGCTTATCATCTGAAAATACAACAAACAACGTTTAGGCCATCTGCTTCTTGGCTGTATTTTCCAGTTCGTCTTGAGACTAGATGAAATATAATTGTGTTCAATCAGACTAATAAAAATCAGAAACATCATTAGCATTTTCTACGATTCTTGCAATAAAACTTCTGCTTTGCCCAGGTTCATAATTCTGTCACACTAATAAATAAAATATCTAGGGTATAGTGAGATCAAGTTGCTTTAGATATATTTGAGTATAATTAATTAGCAATTCTGAAACTATTTGATCAACGCTAACTTAATTATTTTATTGTTACAGTACGGATGAAGATGCGCGCCAAGCAATGATGCTGGACGGTGGGAAGATCAAAGAAATACAAGTGAAGTTATTACTTAGCTCCCGGTCTGAAATGCATAAAGTGATCGAGGCGGCGCGGCAGAGCGTGCCTCTGCTAACTCTCGCCGCGCCAGCGCCTGCGCCGTCACCCGCCCCCACTCCTGCGCCGGCACCGATGCCCGCCACTATCCCTCCGGTACAGCAACCTCTTGGCATTCCTGGCCTCACACCATTCTCAACAGCACTTGGCAACAATCCGTTATCAAGCTTCGGCATACCAGGACTCGGAAATCCCCAAGAAATTCCGCAACCCGCCGTTATTGAACCACCGGCACCGCTGGTCAGTCCGACCGCGAATAATACCCCCAATGCTGATGATGAGAAAGAAGACGGCAAGCCAGAGAGAAAGCGCAGCAAGGAGAAGGACAGGCGTCGCTCCAGAACACGCTCTAGGTCGCGTGATAGGGATAGGAAAGACCGCAAGAGAGATCGCCGCGACAGGTCCCGGTCTAGGGACAGACGTCGCCGAGACCGCAGCCGCAGTCGAGACAGACGTGACCGCAAGCGAGACAGGAAAGACCGCAGCCGATCCCGAGAGCGTTCGCCCTCCCGCCGATCACGCGACCGACGTAACAACGACCGCCGATCGCCAGAAAGTTCACAAGAGAAAACTATAGTAATACAGGATGGACCCTCCATTCTTGGTACGCCCTCATTCGGAAACCAAAAGAATCCAAACATGCCTATTCCTCAAGTGCCGCAGATGTTACAAAACAATATTATGCAAAACAGCACTTTAGGTCGCGATTCTCCCATGACCCGATTCAACGACCCATCTATGGCCGACGCATTTACCAAGCTACAAGAGCTCGGCAAAAAGCGCAATCCAAACGCATTTCAAGGTGAACAGAATGGCGCTGGGAGAATGCCGAGCCCTTCAATGCGCGGCGGCATGGGCCGCGGCGGGGCTAACTTCCGTCGCGAAGGACGTCCCTCTCGGTTTGCAGATAACGAACAACAGCGAGACTGTTGCGTCGCTATCAGGAATGCACCGAACCACACTAGCTACGGCGACGTCCGCCGTTTCTTCCCATTCCTGATAGATAAACACGGTATTAAAATGATAAATGATAATATGGGTCGTCGCACTGGCAATATCTACGTGCGATTTTGTGATCCTCGCTCAAAACAACTCGCGTTACAACACAAGATTAACGAGTTGAAGGGAGCTGAAGTTCTTGTTGAAGCTCTTGATGATGATGCTTATGAAGCAGCGGTTGATTCGTTTCTTCCATATCGCGAAGAAAATGATAAAGACGAAGCTAATTTGGTTATCGCAGTTCCTGAAGAAACTGAATCGATATTTAAGGTTCTTAAATTAACAGATCTACCAAATTTTGTGAAGGAACACGATATTATAAAGACTTTTAGCGATTTTTCGCTTCTCTCTATTATGATTAACGATTGTCGCCTCACAAGGACTAAAATTGCCTACGTTCAATTTGTAAAGCCTGAAGATGCAAAAGAAGCTCTAGAAAGAAAAGAGAGATATGTATTTGGAAGAAGACATCCCACAATAACGCCAATAACAGACAAAGAATATGAAATGGAGAAAATGATGATTGATAAATCTCAGGAGCAGCCCAGTATTAACCCACCGAAGGAGCCGCCGGCGGAGGTGGCACCGCCACGAGACCCGCGCCAGCGACGACAGTTTGAAAAAGGACCCGGATCTAAAGGAAGCCCACAAATGCAAGGGCAACCCCAAGGAGCTCCTTTCTTCACACCTCCCTTTGCGCAACAACAAGGATTTCCGGGACAATTCCCTGGGCCACAGTTTGGAGGATTTCCGAGTACCGGTCCAATAGACCCACGTACGGCTGCTTCAAACTGGGCTAACCGCCCACAATTTCCTAATCAAATGGAGCAGATAACCAAGCCACTTATTAACGCTATATCTACCGACATGGAAGATGAACCTCTTGATTGCGTTTTAATGAAAGGTCTACCTAGAGATGCAACCGACAGAACTATTGTCACCTTCCTATCCGACACTGGCGCGGTACCTGCCCGAATACATCTCATGTTGGATACGAACGGAATGCCATCAGGAGACTGCTTTTGTGAATTCAGATCGACGCAGGAAGCAAGGATGGCGGCCACTAAACACGGCCAAAACCTTGAAGGATGTCGTGTTACTGTAGACTTGGTGCCACGGAGCGTGGTCGAGGAAGCATTAGAAGGACCTAAGCAGCCTGAAATACGAGAGGGACTTCTCGGAAATGTTCCTCAGCCACAGCCGCAGTTTTTCGAACCTTTACAGAACAGCCGCGGAGGATTCCGTGGAGGATACAGAGGTCGCGGTGGTGGGGGATTTGACAGAGGGGGCTTTGATAGAGGTGGATATAACCGCGGAGGTTACGACCAGGGACGTGGCAATTATAGAGGCCGAGGCGGCTTCAACGAGGGCCGAGGTCGCGGGTTCGATCGAGGTCGTGGTCGCGGTAGAGGCTTCGGACGTGGCGGGTCAGGGGGCGGCGGGTATGACAACGGTCGCAATGATGACGAACACGATCCCGCTCTGGACGATTTCGGAGCTCCCGGATGCGTGGTGTCCATGGAAAATGTGCCGTTCCGTGCATCTATAGACGACATCATGAGCTTCTTCTCAGACTTCGAGCTGACTCAGGACGATGTGATCAGGCGGTACAACGAGCGCGGGCAGCCCACCGGCGACGCTCGGGTTGCGTTCCGGACGCCGTTCGACGCACAGCGCGCAGTCAAGACCCGCCACATGGACATGATCCACGACAGGCGGATCAGTTTATGTATGCTATAGTGCCGCGCTAAGAGTCACTACGACTCGGATTCGGACTAACTTGGATCAGTGTAAATATTGTGTTTGTTTGGGGAGCATTGCTGTGACCACAGATTAAATTTAAATAAAGTGTCTCTTGTGAATTTGACTACTGATTTTGCGAGAACACAACCTACGGTGTGGACAGAAAATATATTCCTCAGTTTCTTCGTTAATTGTTGCAATAGTGATTGCATATCTGTAACGACGTAAAGGACTTTTGTATAATTAGCTAGGTTATAACACTTAATAAAAGATAGTTTTCTAATTAAATTCGGAGTTTTATTTCTCGAACACAACACAGTATTACTGTGGTATTGAATAATATAATGATTTGTGTACAAAAGAGAGCATAAAGAATTGCATGTGTCTAGTAGAAGCAATAAAACACAAATTAATTCAGGAAATTTATAATAATCGCTTTGCTTAGTTAGGTACATAGATTTAGCATCCGTTGACTAGAACTTTGTTACACAAACTAAAGTTCGACATACCATCGCTCCGCCTGGACACGAAATGTATTACATTTTTACACATTAGAAATATACACAAATAGAAGTACCTAGGTATATACATGCTGTTTACAATACAATTATGTTAACATTTACTAATTCGGATAAATTAGTTTCTCTTTTACTAGTCCATGTTAAATAAATACTTCTACTATGTTGGTAAAACTAAGGTCCCTGGTTAAATAGTAATATCAGTTAATTTACCGACGCTTGATTTAAAACAATAAGCAATATGAAAATATCCATGTAAACCAGTCACTTTCCCTTATTATATTCGGATTACTAATTATTTATTTACAACATCAAAGCTAAAAAAAGTCGGTGTAATTAAAAAACTGCTGAATATTTTTTTTTAATCCATCTTACATTAAAAGTTCTTAAAATAAACATTAATAAAACATGCCTTAAATTATATCTCAAAATACAGTTTTTCAAAGAATAAAACAATAGAAAATAAACTTTAAACAAAATAGAATGTTGTAGTAGGAGTAGTAGTTATTAATTTAATGGAAAGTTTAAGAAATGCGTTCACAGATGAGATCAATCCGCGAATAAAGAATCTCAGATATTTATAGTAAAACATACTCGTTACACATTGCGAACATCTATAAAGTTCTTTTTATTGACTGCGTCAGTTAGCTACTAACTTGCAATGTCGATTTTTGGGAAAAAAACTTTTATTTAGAAGTTAATATCACTGAAATTTAAGGAAAACCCTAATGATTATTTCAGTCATGTTAGTGTGTATAGAAAAACAAAATTAAATAGCGTTAATATTCAATCCTAGCAGTCTTATAATTACATTCAGCTGGGACAATCTCGGCTAGGATATCTTTAAAAACGTTGCGCGCGCCTCTGCGCTATTTTGAGACTCACATACTAAAATTATAACGTAATTCAATACCTGTATACTATCCACCTTATCGTGCAGTTGCTAAAATAATATTGTGATGATAAAACGTAACACATACATACAGTAATTCATAGATAGCATTTATCGTGATATAAACTCCTTAGAAACTATCATTTAACATAAAAATATTCTTTAAAAAAGATAGATTAATGAGTTGCTTTTAACAAAACTATCAATGGCTATACATACCAAGTCATTTCCAATATAATTTAAAACAAATCTAACAGCAAAATGGCAGATTTAAATTTTAAATATATTTGATTTGAGTATTTCATAAATGATCATTCGACATACCCTAATGCTAATATTAACAAGAATATCAGCCTTTTTGGGCTTCTGTCTGCCAATAAACGATTCACGATGTTACGTGTCCTGCTGATTGGACTTTTTTACAAGACAAATGAAATAAAATGTTGCTTTAAAGCCAATAATTTTGCTAAAAGCGACCCAAATGCATAAAGCCAAGTGCAGCATACTCCTTAAAACGTAACATAACTAAGATATAACATTAAAAACAATAAGTTACACAAGTGTGCCAGATATTTGGATGGTGTGGCCCACACCACTCACGGATTTTAACTTTTGTAAATTAACTTTTATGGTTTCACCACTGTCTATTCGTTTTAACTGGAAGTAATTTTGGGAAGTTGTATGAGATTTTTATGGAAGTATTACAGGGAAGATGTGTAGGAGTTGGTTGTTGGAATGGAAGTCAATGAAAACCTTTCAAAACGATAATAGGAATGATACTATCCTTTAGCGACAGAAAATATAGTATTCTTGTCATCTACCTATAGAAAAATAAGGCTAACAAGGAAACGGAAATTAATACCTACCCAACTTTATCAGGAAATATTGTATTATGTTACAAAAAAATCTTGTTTGAGTAGTGGTGAAACCGGTATTCATAATACTTAAGCGACTAATAAACACTAAACACATTCAGCATGTTTATGTTTGTATATAAGTATTATTTACAATAAAGAAATGAATGAAGGAATTCATTGCGACATTTTCCATTAACTTAATGAAATGCTAAACATATAAAAAGATATCATATTTTTATGGTGTATTCTATTTTATCGAATTAATTATCATACCCTATGAATTCATAAATAGACATCAAAATATATTATTTGGATTGCTACAAAAGAAAATTCAGCCTAACACAGAAATAACAGAAATGTATTTAATTAACCTTCATCCTAAATACATAAAAGCATTATGTTATATTATGTGGAGTAACAGTATAGTAAAGAGTTCCAAAATTGCCGTAGTAAAATATATATTTTAGGGTTGGCAACCCTACGCCTATTTATAATTGTACAAAAAAATAGTTTTGGATATGAAAATAGGTAGCGTTCTATTTTTAAACCAGTCGTAATCAAAACATTGCCCGTCCTACTAATTACTTTTAATACTACTCAATTTTAATCAATTTATAGGTACACCAACGGAATGCAGTGATTAAGAACAAAATTTAAAAATAGTTACACTGAAAGAACGGCGGTTAAATTTTTTATAGAAAAATAAAGATATTTAGGATTTTCCAACCCGACTGCGTGCTGTAATCGTGACGTCACGAGAACTAGATATTGAATAGAACGTTCGTCACACAGCGCAAATTCTATTGCGATAGACGTTGAACAAGCATGATGATGATTGTCGTTATATACGTTACCTCGAGCCTCAAGAATAATCCATGCAACATTGACCACATCATAACATAAAAAAAATACAACGTCATCATAATTTCGATGAAAGCGTCTATTAAGTAAGCTTAGTTATTTCATGATAAATACATAGGAATGTTATTCGCCATTTTTTCGGAGTATACGACGCTACACAGTCGGGTTTCCGTGTAGTGTTTGAAAATATAAAGTCCAACTACGTGGTCCCTGTTAATAGACTTGGGGCAAATATAAGAGATCATTTCATTAAATAAGAGTGTAACTAACTATTTATAATTATATTTACGTGGCCATTGGTCTAACAGTCTAAAAATGCACGTAGCATCCACTAAACGTGATTTATAATTTTTTTACTGTAATGAGAGATTATTGTTATAAGACCGTTGTTTATCGTGTAAATGCAGTGGCGTAGCTAGGTAACCAAAGACCCTGGGGCAAAAAATCAACTAGGACCTCACTCAAAATATTTAAAATCGTTTGTTCCGTATTTGTCGATTTCCAAATTCGACGTACTCCAGATTTGTCGCTATCCAGATTCGTTCGTTCGTTGCGGGTAGAGTCCGAGGGCCCCCCTGAGCTTGGGGGTCCCGGGGCACTGCCCCGTCTTGCCCATCTGTAGCTACGCCCCTGTGTAAATGTCATCAGCAATTATTGAAAAAGTTTTTTTTTTGGTAACTTGATGGATCTAGTCAGTACGGCGAACTGGTATCCGCAATTCAACGAAATAGCGCGTATTTGAAGTGTTTAGACTTGTTAAAGTTCAATATAAATTCTTCGGTAACTCTTATATCGGCCCATAAATATTGTTGAACTACAAACATTGCTACAATTTGGCTTTACATAAAGAACGCAACACCTAAGTTTGGTCCGTCCCCCTTACCACCGTAGAACAACTTAACATATTACATTACATTGAGCTTACGCTACATATTTAAAAACAAGATATATTTAACATCAATTGGAAACTACACATAAATTACGGCACATAAAACAATGTTGATAGCGCAAAAAGGTTTCAATATTGCACAGAATTAGAGGAGCAACGTGCAACTGCATTATTCTAAAAAACTAAAATAATAATATTGTCTATGGAGTTTCTTGCCAATTTTTCTCCATAAAACATTTTGTATACCTTCCAACTAGTTTGTGACTTTTTCATAAATATCTATTTTAATGGTCTATGGATGAGGCCTAAACGCAAGTACGTATTGGTATTAAACATAAATTATATGATTCTATTTCTTTGTCGTAATTTATGTACAGTTCCTAAACGAGAGGAAATTTTGCCGCCAGATGGCGCTAGTAGAAAAACAATGCTATTCGCGCAGGCTGTATCAGTTATCATACTAACTTTTGATATTATTATCATGCATGCATTTCTCTTTCAATTATCTACTTTTACGTTTGTGCTCACGTTTTAATTCTAATTTTGGTATTTTCTTTGAGATAGGTTGTCGGTCCACTAGCGCCATTTCGCGGCAGTTTCTGTAACTAATTTCTCGTAACTACAAGCCTTGACGCCAAATTATCCAACATTCTCTATAATCTCGATGACGTAACAAATACTAGCAATTTTTTTTATGGTAATCGTTATTGGTGTTAATCAAGCATCCTAGCAGTTTAGAACCGTATTTAAATATGTTCCAACACTGTTCACATGTGTTGCGTTATATCTCTTTATATTCTGTTTTGTGCTCCGAGTTATGAGATGGAGTTGCCCACATATTAAAACGTTTTGAGGAGAATAAAATCAAGTAGGTATCTCTATTTCAAACATTTCTACTAAGGCATCACCTATTAATAAACATGGAAATACACGTAATTTTGTGTACAGGAATAAGGACTTTAATGACGGCACTTATTCTGTTTACCTTATCACACATATAGAATTTAAGATTTTTCATAACACAATAACGATTACATATTTTTCCGGCAATTATCACTTCACTCCGGTAAAAGCCTCAACATTCCAAAGCTCACAAATACGGTATTTTACAAAACTAAGCTACAGATGGGAAAAGAACAACGATATAAATAACCGTTTTTCCATTGCGTGTTCTCACCGATCATTTAATAGGAAAGGTCGATAATTCTAAATAAATGCCGCGATGGATAGTGTACACGGAAAATTGATTTCTATGCACTGAATCATATGGTACACAGTACTTAACTATGTGTTGTTTGTTGTTATAAGACCCTTGTGTCAATCAGAAGCTGAGTGTCTCTATGTGTCCCTGGAAAGATACGTACGGATTGGATGATAAAATATTTTTAAAAAGTCATTACTCGCACTAGGGAGCGTTGGTGGCCCAATTGAAGCGGCGGTAGCCTAATGGATAGGGCGTCGGACTTGCGATCATATGGTTGTCGGTTCGAACTCCACCCATTGCACTACCGACGTGAACCCACTCGTAACACAAGCATTTAGCTTAGCACGAGGGGTTAACAAGAATACTAGTAATGTGTGACCCACATTGCTAGTAAGCATTTAAAAATAAATAAAAAAATTCTCCCTCAGTCCCCTTCTTTCTCCTTTTCTCCTTCCCCTCACTTTTTCTTAAATAGGCTCGTTATAACGCATCTGCAACTCCTTTGGTTTTGCAGATGTCCATGAGCGGCGATGATTACTTGCCATCAAGTAGCTAGGCTGTTCGTTTACCGAGTTATCCCATAAAAAATGCTCCCTTTTTATATAAAAAAATACACTGATTCGAAACATAAATCTGTAAGGAGTGTGAGATTTGGCAAGGGACCATCCATAAATGACGTCACTAGTTAAGAGTACCCCCACCCTTAACTTGGCTGGACGAGGTGTAATATTGTGTGACCGGGGTGGAAGGGATCTTAAATTTCATGACCAGATAATTTTAATGAAAATTCAACAAATTTTTGGGTGTAATATAGAAAATAATACAACGTCATCATAGGGAGGGGGGAGTCTCTCAAATGTTGTGATAAGCTGCGGCAAGAAAGGGGAAGGGGGGAGGAAAAACAATGATATTCGTGTGATGTAATCAACGGATGGCCCCTAAAGGAGTGCAAAAACATATTGTGGTCAAATTTCGACTACCAGACGTCGACTACTTATTAATAATCATAACAATGTATTTCTAAAAAAAGTTGTACAAGTGTTGGTAACTTACTTTCTACTCTTTGATCTGGTGGGTGAGCTGTGGTTGGAGTTCCGCGGACTGTCACTAAGGTCGGAGCTTGAGCTTCTAATGTCACCGTCCATCTGCGAATCATATATCAATTTTATAGTTAAATTTATAAGAAAAATTAAAATCACAACATTATGTAAATTAGCCACTGACTGCCTCTAAAGTCTATAGCTCCTAAGCTCCAAAGGGATTCCCAGGTCGAGCAGTGTTATTGAGTTTTTCTATGAAAGTTGTGCCCGGTTAGTGGCAATAAGCTCGCCCCCTAACCAATTTCTTTAATATAGCTTAAGGATATACTGGTCGTTCGGTATGTTAAGGTCCCATGTCAGGGGCGCACCCTATGACATGTTAGATTTTGGTTTATCGCGAACAGATAAACGTGGTGGTGATGTGGTGATTAACTCATCAGGAAAACTAGAAATGGCATCGTAACGTACCACATGCGTTGAATAAAGCAAAATGTCAATTCCATTTTCATAGATTCCGTGACTTTTCCGTGAAAAAAAACAGTTTTTTTGCCATGATGGTATTGTGGTGAGTTCCTCACCTGGCCAGCCTTAATAGCGTTGTAGGCCATCTGCAAGATGAGCCAGGTCCACACAATATGCAGCACCAGCAGCAGACACAGCAGCGAGTTGAAGATGAAGTAGGCAGGGAACATCGGCAGTAGCATCGGGGCACGAATCGACGTACTGGAAACAACAATCAGGAGTTAAGGTACCAGTATAAAGAGGTAAATTCTATACCTTCAGTAAAAAGTGAGTTCTTTTTTAAAAAAGAAAGCTTAGTAGCAGTGTGGTTCACACATTACTAGTATTCTTGTTAACCCCTCGTACTAAGCTTAATGCTTGTGTTACGAGTGGGTTCACGTCGGTAGTGCAATGGGTGGGGTTGGAACCGGCAACCACATGATCGCAAGTCCAACGCCCTAGCCATTAGGCTACCGCCGCTTCAAATTGGAAAAAATGTTTCTGAGAAAATGGATGTTTAAGTTTTAAAAAAATCTGATTATTTTCGTAGTTATAACACTTAACACCAAAATTAACTCGCTTAATTTGAACCTTAGAAGGGAACCAACTAGTCCAAAAAATTGAGTTTCATTTACTGATCAATTTTACGTGATAATATTAAAACTGATGCAGGTAAAAGGATATATTCACTTTACACTGAAGATACAGAATTCTGCCGACTTATTGAAAATTGGCATTACACATTTTTTTATTATTTTTTTCAAATTGAGTTGTATTCATTTTCGGAGTCAGACAAAGAAACAAGGTATATTTTCATTGAGACGGCAGATTTGGTATGAACTATTCACAATAAAATTCAAGTACTCACCTAAAACTTTGATACAAATCACCATTGGAGCGTTTGTACGAAAATTTGTCTTAGTCTGCATAAATAAAAAGTATAAAAACAGACAAAAGGTGTGAAATATTCACTGCACTAACATGCAACATGCTTTTTTTGCAAACCTACTGTTAGACACAAAAATAAAATGAGATTTATTTGGAAACAAAACAAAGAGTGAGTGCTGGGTTTAATCAATCATAAAAAATAAGATTAAAAGGGTTAGCCAGCGGTGGACTGCTGTACAAACACCCACAATAGGTTGTGTATTGATAATATGAACATTATAAGGTTTTTTTAATTCACCTTTAACAATAAAGATTTTTAAGCAAAAGGTATTTAAGTACACAGTTGTGAATGTTGTATAGCTAGTTGCAATTGCTACTGTAAATTTTGCTTACAAATCGTCAATCGTTATCTTAGAAGTGTAAAATAGAGAACTCTGCCAAAATTTGACAATTATAGCAATTAGAGTACTATCTGCTACTTTAACGATTTTTAAACAATTTTTTTAGTAGTCAGTTGTGAATAAGTTATACTTAGTTGATGTCGCAATACTTACTACCATGGCCTGAAATCTGTTATAGACGAGCAATTTACGAAAAAGGCAAAAAAAAACATTGGCGCCCAAATTTTTGTTAGCTACGTAGGCAAAGAACGAGATGGTATCTGCTCACCTCCATATGAGGTAGTAGGGGTATATGCCAACACGTGTCCCGATCCACACGACGATCAATATCAGGAACAGAGTGTCGCACAACTTCTGGTACTTCGCATATTTACACGCCTTCACCGACTGCAATCGATGTAAACATAACAGTTAACATTTATTTTAGCTAAATAGAAGGACGTACACCGATCTTATTGGCGAGGTTCTCCAAAAAGGTCAGGTGCGTAGAATTCGCAACCAGCGCGTGTGTATGAAAAGATGTATGAATGTGGAAGAAGCGAATGAACAAAATATGCAAAAGTCGTAGCAAGTGGCAGTCCATAGTTTCTGCCTACCCCTATGGGAAAAAGGCGTGAGTGTATGTATGTATGTAAAAAAATAATATTAACGGTGAAGGAAAATATTGCAAGGAAACCTGCATGCTTGAGATTTATTCAACCGCATTTGAAGTCCGCCAGCCCGCAGTAGGCTAGCGTGGTATACTACAGCCTCATCCCACTCATAGTGAGAGGAGACCCGCGCCCAGCAATGGGTAATTGTAATGGGTGGATAATGATGATAATTCTGCTGTTAGCACAGATTTTGGCAATGTGAAAATTGTTTAGTTAATGAGGCAATTACTACTTCTAGAATGAACCTAGAACCTACAAGTTGGGAAAAAAACATTTTTCTTCATAAAAAGAATATACCATCACGATCACGCCTGTATTTCCCGAAGGGTTAGGCAGAGGTGTACCAATATATACCCACACTTCGCCGGTATGTTTAGGTCCCATGTAAAAGGGAGCGAGCTTATTACAATTTACGGGGTATAAATCCAGACTCTGAGCTGCTACTGAGAATTTCATTGGAAAACTTAGTAACACTTTACTCGACCTGGGAATCGAACCCAGGACTTCCAGCGTAGCAGTCGCGTTTGAGGGCGACTAGACTAATGAGGCAGAACCAATTTTTAAAACATCTCAGATATAACCTAAGGGTCCACGATTGCACTTTTGATATGATATTAAAATAACAAACATAAAATCCGCTAATGAAAATTAAAATCACTTATAAAAGTCACTTTGTATGAGTAACGATCATTTATAGTTTATAACCACAACATATTATTTTTATCACATTCTTAGGTCATGACTGTGAAGCGAGGAACTAAATGTAAGTGATTATTTTTAACCAACATCAAAACAGGAAAACCTTATTTTTCTATATCATCATTACATTATATTGTCCCACTGCTAGGCACGAGTCTCCGAAATAAGAGGGAAAAGGCTATAGATTCTATATAAGAAATGCGGGTAAGCAGATTTTTACACGCGTTCAAAAATGTGTTAGGTCTTTGGACATCAAAATTCAAATCACGCTCGGAACTAATGTTCAAGCTCACCTCAACAAAAATATCCGCAAAATCATGGAGCAGTAGAACGAGCGTGCCGATCCTGTGCAGGTTGCACACCCAGCTGAAGGACAGCAGCAGGATGGTCGCGATGTGGTGCACGAACATCTGCCAGAAGTCCTTGCGCCGCACGTCCCAGAACTGCGATATCGTCAGCGACCAGTAGAACGCCGCCGATATCATGTAATACCACCAGACGTCATTTGTAAGACCCTGGAACGAAAAGGTAATTAGAATACTGGCTGGAAGATTTCGCCAAGAATTCGCTCCGATGTACAATGGGTTATAGCTGTTACCTGGCCCACCGAGACAACGCCGTCACACCCAAGGTGGGTCAGGTAACAACTATTACCAACTGTACCTTCCTCACCGGCGAGGTCTGTCGCAAAGACCCTGTAACGGTTACCCTCCCTGACCCTTAAACACAGGAACTTTGAAATCCCCCGAAAGTAATTTTAATTCTGGTCCAGGCAGCAGCAGTTAAGGGCGTCCCCTAACGGAACTTGGGTCTCGACTTAGGAACGCTCTAAGCCGAGGCCTGAGTCCTGCTGTTCTTTAGTTTGTAAGTTGCTCTCGGCTGGAGGCATTCGGTGCCTCGCTTCACATTTCGGTTACATTGTAAAATTTCTTTCGAACTAACAACTCAAAGAACTTCATTAATCTAGTGGTCGCCCGGTCGTAGACAAGGAGTTTCCATAACTATCTTGAAACAACAGATCATACATAAATGAACAAAACATTAATTCACCCACTAGTTTTCATTGGGGACATTGCTTCTCCAACCACAGACAAAGATAAAATAAGTGCTCCAACAATTTTGTTATTAGGTTAAGTTATGTTACTGAAATAAAATTATTTATTTATACATTATTGAAATGTTTATAAAGAAAAGCATGTTCACAACTCACTTAAAAGCGCTATGATTACGCTGTAAAATACCAAAATGGAAACATTATTGTTTGCAATTAGTAAACACTTAACCGTTTAATTTTCAGTTTTACAATCTAATTAGTGAAATTTTCACCTGTCAGTCTTCTAACGTAGACTAATAGCAGCGGTCTCGGTATTGAACATTTATTATTCGTGTGTCCGTGAATACCATCATAACATCACGCTTGTACGCCTAAGGGTTTAGGTAGAGATGTACGGTAAGTAACGGTAAGGTACAACCTAGAACCGTTTTTTTTTCGTACGCGGCGTCGTGTTTGTTTTCTATTCACGTTTTGATTTTAATAGCACGTGGGAAAGAATACAAGTATTTTAATATATCCATTGACATTAAAATCAATGAATAGATATATGGATTTTTTTTATGTCTTGACGAAAATATTGGCGAATATTTTGATCTCGAAATAAAGATTATTAATGCCGCTATTTTTTTGTTGTTGTAATATTAGTGGTCATACTTATTCTACACGTGTGTGACATTGTAAATTTAATATGATATAGATATTTGATTTCCATTACAGCATTGCTAACCTTTGTTAAATTTAGAATTTACCATTAATTTTAAAGGCACAACAATTTTTTTAATAACAACAATTCTAAAACAGAAATATTTAAACTAGAAATTAAAAAAAAAAACTATAATAGATACTCACGGCTACACATCAAAATATACATTTCCGGTTCACGCTGACTTAGGTCAGCTTATACTGTATTTTTATAGTACTTATTATTTGGTACAGAATAGATAGCCGAAAATGTTTCATATTATTTTATCCTCCTAACCGAATCAAAATAGGTTATAATTAGAATGCTTTGTAGATGTTCCCTTTCTTTTCTCCTATGATGTAAGATACAAACTATAAAGGAAAACTTCTCACCTGATGGGGATACCCAATGTAGCACTGGTCAATATCCCACAGCCACTCTTTATCCCACAGCGTGTACAAGCCAAACGAGAAATTGCTGGTGTAGAAGACCACCTTCCAGGCATTCTCGCTGAACTTGACGAGGGTGGAGGGCTTGTCCTGGCCGCGGCGTAGTCGCCACCAGCGCTGGACCTCCCGCTCTGATATGTCGAGTTTCTTGGCTAGGACACCTGGCTGGAAATGTTACAAGTTGTATTTAGATAGTGTTTCAATGTTACAACGCTGCAGCAGCTTCGAAAGGTCTTTCTTTGAGAATCATACTAGTATCTTAAAATGTTAACTGGCATAAAACTCTGTAAAAATACGTGGGTGCTATATAAGAGCAACGGAAGCCAAAAGAATAATCACTACATAGTATAAAACAAAGTCGCTTTCTCTGTCCCTATGTCCCTTTGTATGCTTAAATCTTTGAAACTACGCAACGGATTTTGATGCGGTTTTTTTTAATAGATAGACTGATTCAAGAGGAAGGTTTATATGTATAATACATACATATTTTAGTATAGAAAAGCCAATAAACCACGCGGGCGAAGCCGTGGGCGGAAAGCTAGTAAATAATAATATAACAACAATACACGAAATTAGACGTTTCCAAAGTTGTATTGCTGGGCGTCTAAGTTAAAGTCTTGTGCACGTCGCATTTTGATATGTCGCCGAGAAGCCGGTTCCAAAAGAAGTAAATGCTTTTGGATACCGCGGATAACAGCTAGTGTTACCTAAGAATGTTTATGTTGACAATTCATTGGATACGGTCAGATAAAAAAGGGAACGAAAAATAGCAGTCGGATTCAAAGACCCAAACACAAATTGGCTAGGATGATAACTCGTATCTAATTTTCGTCGAGACGGTAACTACTCTCTATCTTTCTAACTTCAGATCTTTTATCGTATATAGTTTGCAAGTCTCGCATCAAGTGGGACTAGGCGCAAATCATATCGTGGTAAAAATCGCTGACCACCCCCAGTCAAGAAATGCCATGGTTTTACGTCTAACCTTGAATTCAATCGATAAATATGTCTGTAAAAATTTGAGGTGAATTATTTTTAACCTTAGCGTGAGTTATTTTAGAGCTACCTTATAATCCCCTCATTTACATTAATTCAGTAAGAAAGGCAAATACATTGCAATATAAGAGACAATGTAACATGCTACTGGTGGTCCAAATAAATTCAAACAGCCGCAAATACAAGAACTTTAAAACGTCAAATGGGTACGTGCTTGATTCGAAATACCAGAGTATAAGCCACGTGTATGCAAATCATATTATGAATCGTCAACAAAGTGGTGCTTGTTGATTTACGATTTCCAATATGTGGCCATATTCAAATCGTATTATGATTCATCAAAAGTGCCCCCCCGATCTTATGAAAAAGCTGCATGCCGAAAAACTTCTTCTTCGGCACGAAATCGTGGCCGAATAATAACTACGTTGACCAGTTGATCTGTGAGGATACACTACGCTGATCTTTGTTAATCTATGGATATGTCAGCATATCGAGACCCTTTCGTGCTTCGGAGAACGTTAATGGGAGTAAAAAGCATGACAGCCTCAGAACCATTTTATCCTTAGCATATCGGTATGGTCCAAAAATTGGACTGCAAAGTATTCAATCTAGTTTTACTGGTAGCCGACCCTAATATAGAAAAAAATATGTAGTTTAAGAAACACGTTTTGGCCGCGGTTTCGTGAATATAGATTTGGTTAATTAATTCTTAGAGTGGCCTATAACCGTCTCTATGGTCCCATCTACTCTGTACCAACATTAATATCAGAATCTGTTTTGCGATTTATGCATGTAAGCAAAATCTCACTTTTGTAACTATAATATTTAATTAGGATACTTCTTAGGATTTACTTATACTGGACAGGTGCGTACACAAGCCTTATTATTATATTGAAGTGAATCACGGCTGCAGTAATGTTGCTATACTTCAACGATCTAAATGCATATAGAAAACAACGTCAAGTACCACTTGCACTAGTCATTGTTGTAATATTGCAAACTAATGCAAACGCTATCGATATCATCTAAGTATGCATCATTATGAGACTTTTATATAAACGCGGATATTGTGAAAAATGCCTTGTCGCACGCTTAAATATGCATCAGTAGATAATAAGTAGATACCGGTAACAGTAAATCAAGGCGACAAGCAGGGGCGTACTCCGAAAAACAAAACATGAAGTTTCGGCTGACGGATCCTGTTTTCCTAACTCCGCGTTTCCACTGACGACAAAACATGTTGCAAACATCTAACTCTCAAAGAGTGAGCGGGATAGGTAGCTGTTTGCAACATGTTTTGTCGTCAGGGGAAACGCGGGGTAACACGGAAGTGTTTCGAACACGACGATAGATTCCATCCTCCCCTTTACCCTTTTTGTTGACCCTACTGCCGTATGTTATTAAGTTGTTAGACCATTCACGATTCAGGTACATAATTTTTTTCGTGTTTTGTTGTTTCGTTTCGATTCGAATCCGAAGTTTCGACGTTCGATTTTTGTAGTTAGCCCGCAGAACAGTAGACAACGGTTCCGTTCGCCTTCAGTCCAGCACACACATTCTGTATGGCACAGGCTTTATTCAAGTAAGGCACGGCGTCCACTATCGGCACGGCATGGCAGGTTAAAACTGTCAAACTGCCTAAGGACGCCACAGCATACCTCGGAAATCTTCAACAGAGTAAGGCATAAGTATATAGTTTCGGCAGTCTTCTGAACACCAAAGCCGCTAAAACGCCATTTGCGATGCCGAGTAGTCCTCAGGCATGTTCCAGAGGACTCCGAGGCAATAATTGCCTTGCTAGGCCTAATGGGTCATTGACACTTCGTCAATGTCGTCGTTGGGTAATGTAATGTGACAGTTTCTTTCGATAAATAACAGGTTGAAATAGTCATGTTTTTCTTTTAAACAAGTTTTATAACCGTTACCGTATTTTTTCAATATTCATAACGTTTTTGTTCGTCAGTGGCATAGACTGCATAATATTGTCTTTTGGTATTGTTATTTCACCATTTTAAAAATGGAAAAAGGTACCTCATTCGTTTCTGTTGAAAAACCTGTTTTAAAAGATGTTCGTTGAATAAATAATTCTCACAGCATCTTATAACGATTTTCAGTAGTTTGTCATAACAATATTTTGTGTTTTAAATGATGGTGCCCATTAAATCGTAGCATACCATGACCCCGTACAGAAATGCAAAAATATTTTTCATATCTTATTATTCCGAGACAAGGCAGCGCCAATTAGACCGTGCCGTCACAAACAATTGTCGTTGTAGTGTCTGTTTCATTATTTTCGTGTGATTCCGTCCTATTGCGGTCATGGCGTGGTGGGTGTAATCGGCATTAAGGCTTTATGTATACTATTATATAAAGAGTTTGTGTGGATCTATGTCAAGTTTAGTTATTTTTATAATGTTTCCAATCGAAGTATTCAAGCCTTACTTGATTAATACTAAGTCAAGTCAGTCATAATGATGGTACTTAAACAAATAACAAAATTTGGGCAGATTTACTTTATCATGTAACCTGTATATTTAAAATAGCGCTACACTGAAAAAATAATGGTTTTTACTACCTAAGTAATGTTTTTTACTACCTAACATTTTCTAAAGCTAAGCATCATTTTATCGCAAAACCGAGTCATAAAACACATTTATTTTACATTACGACAGCAAGCTTGATGTAACTACAAATATAATATTATTTTTCGAATAAAGATCGCGGTAAAGCACAATAAAAAAACAATTTGGATTTATGCTCTGGAAAAAAAAATAGTGCCATCTCTTCACGTACCTAACATACAGATTTGTTAACTGGATAATAACTCAAACGGGGAAATTAGTCAAAATATTGAGTAGAGAATAGGACAGTTTCCAATAGGCTGCCCATCCGAGTCGGATACGTCGACTTACGACTATACTTTGTTTTATTCACGGAAGAGATAAAGAAGATTGGAATGGCCATGTGGGCGGGGCAGGCGCGCCACAGTCTTGATTAGAAAATCATAACTCGCCCGAATCATACATTCGCCGCGTTTAGTGTGCTTATGACTACTTCAGAGAACAGAGCTCCGCTTTAAACTGCCATGTTGTGTTATTCTTACGTAATAGACAAAATGTCAAACCACCAGTATATAGCGTGGAGGTATATATTTCCATCTGTATGTCAAAAATAGCATTTATTTGCAAAATAATTGGTAAAAACATAAAAATATACTGATCACTATGAAATTCCAAACATCAATCATATGATTGCAACAAGTTACAAATAAAATACATTGCCCGATGTGTTCTCGCTTAATCAACACGATGTCGTAGTCCGCTTGCAATGTACTGCATGCATTGCGTTCTCTACTCTTCAACCATAGCCGTTGTTCGTCGTTTGCCGGGGTTGGCCGCACGGCGTACATCTATCGATATCGAGGTGACCGTGTAGTTAAATAAAAGCATCGATAGAATTCTCAACTATATGTATTTACGTTTGACAAAGATTATTTTTGAAATATTAAATATTTAATTGATGAGAGTATATTTTTAGTTAGATGTATTTTATATTATATGAATCATTGAATGAATGAAGATGAAGCGGCATAGACCATTTTATTTTACTTCGATTTTAATACTGAATAGATACAATATAGTCTAGTCAAATCTAAGTCAAATACTATACCTACTATTTTATTTAAGTTTTAATAATTAATTATAATAATGTTATGTTATAACTCTATTATGTTATGTTACATTTCCCCCAATTGCTTAATGATTACGTTTTGTTCCAAGGACATAGTTTATTTTAAATTAATTAACATAACATAACATAACATACCATCACGCCTGTATTCCCCGAAGGGTTAGGCAGAGGTGCACTTAATGTACACCCACACTTCGCCGGTATGTTTGGGTCCCATGTAATAGGGGGCGAGCCTATTGCCATTCACCGGGCACAAATCCAGACTCCGAGCTGCTACTGAGAATTTCATAGAAAAACTCAATAACACTTTGCTCGACCTGGGGATCTAACCCAAGACCTCTAGAGTAGCAGTCGCGATTGGGACCACTAGACCAACGAGGCAGTCAGACCAACGAGGCAGTCAAATTAATTAATATTAAATAAAAATAGTTCTTGATTTTTATGTTCCCCTTTTACTCATTCAATATACAAAAAAATAACGGACAGTATTTATCGATAAAAAATATCAGCTTTTCAAGCACTAGCGTATGCTTGTTGCGAGTGTGTGTCTTATGCCTACGGGAGCTTGGTGCTAGTGTGTGAACAAATTGCTGCCCACCGCTTTATGTGTGTGTGATTTGATTGTGTGCGAAAACCTTGTAAAGATAACGTTGCGTATGTTTGAGAATTGAAGTAGTGGGAGTAAAGCGGCGACACTGGTCCTAGAACAAAATAGTAGCTAGGGCCATTCCAACCTTATTTATCTCTTCCGTGGTTTTATTCAACTAATCACCATTTATATTAAAGGCCAAATCTATTTTTATTAATCGGATATTCAAAATGTATAGCTTATGAAGTCATTTCATTACTTTTATTAATAATAGGATGAATAGAAAAAAAAACTTCATTGTTTTAACACAAAAACAAAAGTGTTATGTAAGAAAGTTTTATTTTCTAGTTTCTTGTTCATTGCAAAAAGTGTGAGATTTGGGAATACGCCGTTTGTAGACGAAAGCTTCCTTAATATGTTCCAGATAAATATTTTTCAGGAAACGAGGGCGATTCAAAAGCTTATTATTAGTTACTGTAACTTCTATAAATAGATGTATGAATGTGTGTATGAATTTAATAAAATTTATTACAGCTTGGATGTCCATGAAACGTAGCCGTATATATTTTTTATCTTCGACAGTATAAATTATCTATGGTTTAAAGGAAAGGACGACGTGCAGTTACATATCTATATTGCCTATTTATCATCAGAAATAACCTATATCTGCAAATCTAATAAGTAATGGTCATAAAAGTTATTTTATTACAATAAATAAGCTGTAACGCGCGGTTTCTCTTTCATCCTAATCCAAACTACTTTGGTTGACAAAACGTAGCCAAATATATCCTTTTCCGAGGTCCAATCTATCCACATATTCGAATTCCTTAAAACGTAACAAACAGACTATGAGGTACTTTCGCATGTTTAATAATAATTAGTATGGATTCAATGTAACCTAATTTGTTTTGCCCCACATTAGGATTTACTCCTGTATGACCTGTATTATGGTCGCAGCACCCGGCCATAACGATACGTACGACCTAAGCCCCGCGGTTTCACCCGTCTCTGCTCAGCTCTTTTTTTCTCATTGTCCAACTTCTTTAGGTCATAGCGTGATTTTAAATAGCCTAAGTTACTTCTTATACCATCTACCAGTGAAAGTCCCATAAAAATCAGTCCATACTTTTATATGGTATTCGTGAAAAACTGTAAGATTGATATTACAAACGAACAATTTGTACATATTGTCGCATTACTAGATTAGATACAAACAGAAATAATACCAAGGTACGAAGGTTAATTTGCGGTGTTTTTGATCCATAATCCTTGTAGTTGCACGGTTGAAACTCGTTCTATGTAGATAATGACTACAACAAACGCTATTGTAGGTTGTGATAACCTGCTCCTTTTCGCAATTTCTAAAGTCGATTAAAAAAGGAATAACACTGCAGAAGGGTATTCCTTTTTCGCAATACACATATAACACTATTCCTCTAAAATAAATAAATAAATACATATAGGTACTCAATACATTCAGAAAACGATAACACAAGTGAAATATTTACCTCTCTAAGTTTTGGCGAAGTCCTGTAGATCTTCTCAAGTTTAGGGTTGTTGGGTGCTCGTCGCGGCTTTGAGTTTTTTATTCCTAAGTATGTACCAAATGGAGCTATGATGAATCTGCAATAAAAATTAAACCTTGATCAGTATTTTAGTGATGTAATTTATTTTTCAAGTCTTCAGATGTTGTCTGAACTTTGTTTGTTTTATTCTGTCTGTGTTCTGTTCTTTGCCAAGTTTAAGGGCAAATTTTCAAGTCCCATATTATAGACACAATGCAAAATATATTGGTTCGGTCTCACGAAACCGGTGAAAGCGTTAATAAATTAAACATAGATACGATAATTGCTGGAACGACGTCACATACAGTTTGTTCGAAATAAGTAAGCAGATCGGAAGTTGTCTGCAAGTGGTTTAAAAGTGGTAAATTTTAATAGGAAGAGTCTGTGTAAAGATAATTAGAGTCGTATATGTTTCACATTTATAATTATTTTGTTTACTAATTTCGATTTCGATGTGTTAAAACACTTTAATATTATCACCGCGGTAGTTCGGAACGGCTAACTTGGGATCGGCTTACTTACGAGTATTTCGAACAAACTGTACGTACTTAATTCAAGCTGAAGAATTACGAATGCTTTACAAAACTACGAAACACTTTCTTTATAGGAAAATGAGCATTACCATAGTCACAGGAACATTTAAGAGCTACCTGCCTATGTATCATTATGAATCTTCTTATCATAAAAGTTCTTATTTATGATAAAAGATAAGAACATTATAAATTTTGTGACTGCTGCTCTGTAAGTCCTACATTTAAGTAAGATACAGGTCACATCGAGATAATAATGATTAATTACTACCTTACTAAATGTATTTTAGTTGAATAAACAATATCCCAGTTTCTTACTCCGATCTTTGTGCAATTTTACTGGAAAATTTTGGCTGACAATTTACGTCCAAAGATGACATTCTCGCCTTACACCGTGTTTTCATCGACGACAAAACATGCTGTAAACAGCTACCTATCCCAAGATGTTTGCAACATGTTTTGTCGTCAGTGGAAACGAGGGGTTATACCTACATAGTTGCTTTTATTACAAAACGAACTGACAGAGCATCGAAGTCGTTTTCCCTTTAATGTACAGTATTGGTTTTGTGGTTATCATAAGTAAACACGAGTTAGGGGACTCTAAATCAAGGTCAAGTCCAAGGTTAAAAGAGCTCTATTTTCATAAAAATATCAGTTCAAGTTCATTTTATTAAAGATACACATAAACGGTAAACAAGAAATCAATATTTCACTGTGCAATCACAAGTTTCAAGTTCATGAACCAATAACCCTTTGGAGATAAGAACACACGGATGCACGGTGTTTTTCTTTTTCTGATAACACTACAATGTCAGACTATAGTAACAACAATCCGTGTCATGCGTTTAGTAAAACAAATTGGGATGCGTTTTTTTTCCTTTTTGGTCCACATTAATGTAACTGCAAATAGACCAATCCTTGGTGATATGTTAGCTTACTTATGCAGAATCTTTGCAGCTAGTGAGTTGCCGTTCATACCATTTATTTATTTATATCATTACTTGGTTGGTAGTAGAGTACGATCAATAATGATGATCAGATAATCTGGCAAGACAAGAATAAATAAATAACACATAAATATAATATTTTTATTACACTAACGACGCAATTATAAACTATATTTTTCTTTTAATGAATTTTGTCATTGGTTTTTATTTTGATAATTGGTAAAAAATACAACAATGAGGCAGGTATGAAGTTACCTTTAACATTAAAGAAAAACAAAAAGTAATAATATTGTCTGGAATCGCAAAAAATCTATTACAATGGTCTAAGTTATGCATGACCTACAAAATATACAAGTCGTAGATGAATTGTGACAAGTGGGTCACGGTCTGTGAGCTCTCACCAGTTCATTTCAACTGTAAAAGTAAGAATTATCACATACAATGATGAAAAGGAAATTTTCAAGACGTATTGGACCCTAGTGGTTTCGGTATAAGTTTCGCTATTGTCTGAAACTCCCCGAATAGACCAAGATAATTTTTAACTTCAATTTTGCACAACTATTGCACTTATCTAAAAGTGCAGTGATAGCCTAGTGGTGTACCTTTGGACTGCCAAGTCAAAGGACTCGAGTTCGAAATCCAAGGCACGCAACTCTGACTTTTCGAAGTCATGTGCGTATTAATAATTAATTATCACGCGCTTAAACAATGAAGGAAAATATAATGAAGAAACTTGCATGCCTGAGAGATTTTCTTCAGGGCGTTTGAAGTTTTAACAACCTGCTGAAGGCTAGCATGGGGGACTATAGCCAAGTCTATCTCGTTCTGAGAGGATTCCCGTGCCCAGCAGTGGGACAATGTTTATTGTATCTAATCTGTATTTTGAATTACTTACTGTTTTCTCCGACTGCCTAACTACCCATAGTCGCAAGCACGGCTGCTACTTATGAGGTATTGGGTTAGATTCTTAGATTGGGCAATGAAGGTAGTAAGTACGTACACAAAGTGAAGTTGGTTTACCAAGTCCTAGTTTTCTATAAAGAACTTAAAACAAATAGGGCACTGGTAAACACCAGTAGTCCAATCAAATGGTAACAGCTTATTAATTGGAAAGTTCTTTTAAACTTTTAGGGCTTCCGTTAATTGAACTTTACACTTACTATTGCGAAAAGAAGCCATATAGCAGATGCTTGTTGGAGCTGCTGTCTCGAATCAAGTTAATTACTCATTAGCCGAATCTAATTGCCTTAAACGTGCTTATTACGATGAAATGTATTGAGTTTTGAGTACCTGGAATCTTAGGCGAAACGCCTCGCCTCGGGTGCCAAATTTTTATTTTTCGCAAATATTCCGTCTTTAAGGTCGATTAGATCGAAATGAGTTTGGTACAGTGGGTTATAGCTGTTACCTGACCCACCGACACCCCGCCGTCCCACCTAGGGTGGGTCAGGTAACTGCTATAACCCGCTGTACTTATCTTATATCTCTCTTAAGAGGTTAAGCGAACGTTGATCCATTGCCTGTTATGATCATGGCGAATGTCACGAATCCAATGGCCGTGACTATAGGCCAAAAGTAGGCAATTGCGGATTTTAGTTGACACGAGTCATACATACCCTGCCGCCTCCCCAGGTGACAGACGATACATTAGGATTTTAGGATTTTCCGCCACGAATATTTTGAATGGCCTCGGCTGGCCAACAATGCTAGGAACTTTTTTAATGGCCTCGGCTGGCCACCAATGCTAGTCCGTATGAATTAAATATTTGATTCACATTTATAATTGCATAACAAGTTTCATCTTCCCACACAAGAATCTTTAGAATGTCATAGTAAAATGAATATTTCAAAAAATGTTGTAAGACAAAAATATTTCATTTATTACGTTTACGTTTAACTTGTAGTTCTATCTAGAATTCTATGATTTATGATGGTAATCATGCAAACAAAGTGTTATTGTCAAAGGTTAACAAGGGCATGACCGGACCGTGTCAACTCATTTTGATCTAGCCAATCAATAAATATTATTCACACTGTCACATTTTAGTTTATAGTTATCAAAAAAAGATGACTGACTTCCACACCAGAGCGATAAGTACACATATTTTAGTTTTTTTTAAGATATTATACAGTATCAAATATTTTGTTTATTTGTCTTTTTAATCCCCGTCACAAAAACGACGGGGTCTTATAAGTTGATTTACCGTCGTCAAACGGTGTGGATAAGCAGGGTTCGCAGCTATTAACAACTAAAAGCCGCGGACACGAGATTAGACATTGCTTTACAGTATGTTGATTTTGAAGTAAGTTAGTCCCATACTTATGAGGCTGAAGGGAGTATAGGACTAACTTACCTATTTACCTGTCCGATGTTTCGGGAATATCTAGACAGATCATTAAGATTATTATTATCAGATAAAGTTACTTATAACAATTTCGATTTTAGGCCGATTGGCTTGCTCCAGAGCTATTCACCAATCAAAACGCCTAAAATTGTCGATGTGTGAAATTGGCTCTTAGGGCCTCAGACCACAGAGCATTTCTGTACTCAGACCTTATAGCGAGCCCTAGACGACAACCTCGGAAAATAATAGTCATAACAAAAACGGTATCTAATTGACGTTATCAGTACACACTTGATGATAAGTCTTGTATCATTGATAGTTGACTTTTTTGACTCATCTATCTTACAAGATGTGACTCATGTGTTAAGGAAGTTCTACTAATGTTTTGAGATTGAGTGGTACTGCAGTTAGTCATATGCTATGCATAGGCCCGGTATACACAGCCGGCATGGCACAGCAAGTGATTTTGGTGACGAATCTTATATTAAGTTTAAAATGACATCGCACGCTTCGCTTCCAAATTTAAATTTCAATAACTTTTTTCGCAATTTACTGGTCTGTACCGCATTCTACTAAAGTTGAATTTGTTGAAAAATTCTACTAGTTTAGTAAGATGTATTATCCTAAAATTTTTGCTTAAAAATCGTTATCGCAGCAGATAGTAGTCGATTGTATATTGAAAATTTCGGCATTTCACACAATTTTTGGCACGATAACGGTTTTTAAAAAAAGGTTTAAGTTGTCATGCATGTGCAATATGTTATGGATCTACAATTTGCGAAAAACAAAATTAATTGCCTAGCTAGGTGAGCGATCACCCTTAATTTACTTACTAGGATATTGTATTTTAATTCGTCACCTGAAACTCCCTTACTGTGCGGTACCAGTGAGCGCCGGGCCTGGGCACTTTAGGATGTTATTATAAGGTCATGTTTATTTTAATACTAGATGATTAAGCAAGACATTTTTGGCTTCTTAGCACCGTATATAATTCTAAGTTAGACCTGCAGTAACTGTAAAAACCGCATCCAATTTCGTGCAGTTTTTGCGTGATGCGCGGTGGACCGACGGACAGACAAACAAAAATTCTAAAGATTTGGCTTAGACGGCCAATTACGATTGTATTATAGCAATTAAGTATCTACCATCGAAGATAGTTGAATTGCTACACACAGTTGTCACAATCTTGTATAAATAACAAGACATATTTAATGTCTTTTCTCATATATTTAATTAAGATAAAAAATTACTTGGTCTAGTTTTAGCGACTCACTAAGATTGAGCACAATTTACTCCACAATGTTTGTAGCAAAAACATAATTTATTGAATCAAGCTCTACTGACATACATATAAGATTCAATATAGTATCAGAGATAGAGGCGTACTTATGTGCACCCACATTTCGCCTGTATGTTTAGGTCCTATGTATAATAGGAGGTGAGCACAAATCTAAACTTCATTTATTTCTACCTATTCAACAAAAACTGTTTATTTATGGTGCTTACACACACAGTTTACAATATTATACATAAGGCTACTTTGAATACTTATCGTAAAATATTATGAGCCTATGAATATACATAGGCAAACCAGTTTAAATCTTATGGGAAGGCCAGATAATTACAAGTATAACAATTATTGGTCACAAATCGAATAGAATCAAATAGTATTTGGAAGTAAGCAATGGTTTCATATTCTTATCTATATATATATAAAAATCAATAACACTTTTCGTTGTAATTTTATAACTCAAGAACGGGCTCACCTATCCAAACCAAATGTTTAGGCTTTGCTCAGACTATTTAGGAGATGGTTTATGTGAAGTTTGCACAAAATCGGTCGAGCGGTACTTCATTTATCACATTTTTGTAACAAATGAATTCAATATATTGAATTCATCGGAATTCGGCGGATCATTTTGTTAATGGGGATTTTGCTGTCAAATTGAAACGAACACGCGGGCAACGCCGTGGGCGGAAAGCTAGTATTACATAAATATATGATCAAATTTAAAAATAATTCATCAATCCATGCATTTTCTTTTTAAGATTATGTTATAAACAGAATGCAATCAGACCCCTGGGGGGCAGTACAGGTATAGCTGAATTAAGCATGTAGTCTAATCTATTTGAAGAAGTACAGTGGGATATAGCTGTTACCTGACCCACTTAGGCGCCGCTGGCCCACTTAGGGTGGGTCAGGTACCAGCTATAACCCACTGTACATATTATTATAATACTAGCGACACAATGTCCGAATGAATGAAGCAGTGGTTGTGACGTTGTAGGGAACTAATCTCTCGATCTATCACCAATAGAAAGCTACATTATTCCTGAGTGACATAACAGGCTATATATTATCCCGTAAATGAAAATAAAAATGCAAGGTAGAAAGCTAGTGTAGTAAATAAAACTGTTTTAACTGTGCAAATAATATGATGAAAAACTAAGTTTAAAAACACATTACTGGGTACATTACTGTAGTTGATACATTTTATAAGTAATTTACACACAGTGCTCAAAGTAATAAGGAAAACCTGGCTCCTTATTCTATATTATACTCTTGCAAATATGTATAATCTTAGAATAAATGAGTGAATCTTAGAATCTTACATCTCACTTGTGGAATATTGTAAAATGGCAAAAATACATTAGGCTTTTCAGTATTGGGACTCTGAGATTTCTGTATTTGATTGGACAAATGTGTTAGGTACTTTATTCATACAATATTTTAGTTTTAGGAACTAAAGTATTATGTAGAAAATATTTAACTTTGCCTAGAAATGAGCAACAGTATTTTTTTTGTGATTTTTTGTGCTTCATTGTTTTTGTTAAGCCAACTTTGCATTTGTTTAGGTTTATGGCAAGAAAGGAAATCATAGTTTAATGCTCAATCCTTTTTAGTTGTATGAGGTCATACATCCTGTAAGTATAGTATACAACAAGTAAAAATTGCTAACACAACCCACACCAATGAAGACTATGCCAAGACACTATGATGCCATTCCTAGATGAAATAAGTAATTAAAAATAATATGGCATTTGCTACCTAAGTATGTACTTCAAATATAAGTACATAGAAGGATAGAATTCATTTTATTTATTTAAATATTATTATCTACTGGCAAGCATAATTTGAATAACATGGTAAGTAATTAATCCTTGGTCCAACGCCAACCACATTAAGAAAATAATATCGTAAATTATCTGGTACATGAATAAAATGATGGCAAAATAAGTTAGCTGCAGTGAGACGAATGGAATGAAAGTTTTAATTTTTCAAGCATCATTGAATTTCATTCAATATTCAAAAAAAGAACTCGCATGTTGCACCTGATTGTCATCCGATATTATTTTTATCGTTGCCTCACGGGCTCACGCGATATCATATGATTAGGTTATCACACTTGCTGTTATTATATCACCTTACATTAACAGTGGAATGTTTGTGGTTACTTACTTCTCTAACACGTAGCGCAGAAATATAAACGCAAATGCTAACGGTATAGGAAAGAAAACGTGTGTATGATCTGTGTAAACCACCGCCTTATCGGGACCAGGAGCGATGTCTGCCCATGTTGTATTCGGAGGTAACCACACGTCTTCATTCCAAAACTGGTCGAGGATATACCTCAACATATTTGGCACTTAAATTCTGTTTTTACTACTTATTCAATAAATTCCACTTCAAAATATTACTCTACAAAAGTTCACAATAAGTACGAGCACTTCACTCACGGCTTCGTTTCATATTCATTGAGTAAAAGTGACAGCTTGACAGACAGTGTTGCCACATTTCCCGATTGCCAGATCTCAGAAAGTGAGAGCCAGTGTTCTGTAGTTTTAATTTTTAAATTCCGTTTGTTCGTATAATAGTTTGTATGTACCGTTATTTCGTCTTGGAGTTCATCAGTTAAGAAATGTCGAAGCCGTCTAGTTAAAACTTAAAACATTGAATTGTAAATTGTCTATAATAGATCTGTATAATTAAAAATTGCTAGTTTATGCAAGATTAAAGAAATTGTTCCATTTAATGTGAAATCATTTTTTTAGGAATACAAAAGACATTTTTAGACAATTTATTTTCAGACTACGTCAAAATGATAAAAGTTGAAGCTGAAAGTTGTCGTATTTAGAAGGTAAATTATTAATAATTATGTATTTTTATGTAAGAACTGATTACATGTAAATATGCGTACAGTCACCAGCACATCAAGTTATACAAAACTGTAAATTTTCTCCAAATAATTTTAAACCTTAAAACTTTAGTGATTAAGTTCAAAATCAACTGAGAAAATTTGAAATTTTGTGGTAACTTGATGTGTTGATTTTAAATATCAATACTTTTTCAGTTTTAGGGTAAATTTCGTAATAGTAGTAACCCTGAGCACAATTGTAACGCACAGAGCATAGCTGCCACCCACAGATAAAATAGGAAATCCCCAATGCGCCCAAGGAGAATATGAGAGAGAATAGAGAGATCAGTGTACGTAGGTCGTAGGTCAAAATCTAATCCTTCTCTAATGTGTGATGAAAGTTTCCTATACATTTGATTTTTTAATAGGTATATCTATCGATATTTATATCTACTTAGTTCCTGTCTACGCTGATTATGACGTGCATAGTAGGCATTTAAATATTATTTTCATAATAGGAGACTTAACTTACCCTAGGAACTTACTAATTATAGCCCATAAAGTGTGCTACCTACCTATTTTCCTGAAGTTAGCTTTCAGCTATGAATAAAATAGAATTTAGGTTCTCACTAGCAATGACACTTGCAAGTCCAACCAAGTTGTTTAAAAAAATATAACATACCATCACGCCTGTATTCCCCGAAGGGTTAGGCAGAGGTGGACCTACTAATTAGCACCCACATGTCGCCGGTATATTAAGGTCCCATGTAATAGGGGGCGAGCCTATTGCCATGAACCGGGTACAAATCCAGACTTCGACACGACGTACAGAGAATTTTAAATAAAAACCCAATAACACTGCTCGACCTGGGAATCGAACCCAGGACCTCTAGCGTCGCAGTCGCGCTTAGGACCACTGGACTAATGAGGCAGTGTAAAACAAAGTTTCTAGATTCCCTTGTACACATTTACATTACCTACATATCATCACGCCTGTTTTCCCTAAAGGGTTAGGCAGTGTTGTACTAACGTACACCCACAGTTCACCGGTTTGTATAAGTCTATTTAATACGGGGCGAGCCTATTCACATACTGAACATAAAATCATGCCTGTATTCCCAGAATGGTAAGGCAGAAGTGTGCTAAACTTAAACGGTCTCCCTAATTTATAAAATATTTCTAGGTGGGAATAATAGAGATATTCTTTTAATAGATGCCATCTAGTCATGAGAGTCATAGTCTACTATACTCCATTTGGTTAGGTACTTAACCTTTTGAACGCCAGAGTATAACGTATCGCCGTACCCCTGACGCCAGGCCACTTTTTCTGTCAAATTACACAAGGACTACCTTGTGTAATTTGTTGTGAAAACACACTAAAGTAATGATTAAATTGTTTATTTCATAATATGGTGCGACGTATATTTTGTCATATATTTGTGACGTTGGCGTTCAGGGTAAGATTTCGTTTGTCACATATATGTGACAATGGCGTTCAAAAGGTTAACTAAAGGTAAACAAATCATAAAAAAGGTTCTTTTATAGGGCCATTTTTCATCTTGAAACAAAACGTAACGAAAATAAATTATTTAATTATTCAAAATAATTTTCCTTTACTATACTAGCATATTTTACTACTTTGTTTAATATTAAATGGTAATTATAAATTCTTATGCTTGCGAACAATAAATAAATCAAATCTGATAATAATGTCATAAAGTATTGCAATGTGCCTACTAGAAAGAATCTAAAAAGACAGGAAATCAAAACCTTTTTCTACATAATGGACTTTTGATAACTCGAAAAAATTAAGAAGTAGTAGCGCGAGGAAGCGCGGCAAAATAATTAACCGATATTATACTTAGTCGGGTAACCAGACGCCATTCGTAACAGTTTGTACTTTCGTTCGTTTTTGTGTTTCTTTTGCCGTAAATTGTATTATTTAGTTATAGTTTTGTTTGTTCGTTGTTTTTATTGATTGTTAGATGTGTTGTTATTAATTTCACTCCCAATTCATAAGATACCATTGTAATAAAGATTGAAGAGCCCTGAACGCCGCCATTTTTATTGTTTACCTTTAGTTAAGTACCTAACCAAATGGAGTATAAGTATTAGTAGTATCACGGTGGCATTTCTAGGTGCCAGCATGAATGGGTCGGCTCGACCGGGCAAGTACTACCCTCCCACGGAATATTGACGTCAAGTAGCAGTATTCATATTGTTGCGTTTGGTATACTGAGTGTGGAGGGCCGTAGGCCCAATTCTCCCTCAGTCCCCTCCCTTTTCCGTAAATAGGCTCCGAAACGCATCTGCAACATCTTTAGTTTTGCAGATGTCCATGGGCGGCGATGACTACTTACCATCAGGTAGCTCGCCTGCTGGTTTGCAGAGTTATCCCATAAAAAGTAATGATTTTCTAAAAGAAATATCTATCTTGCTTTATTTTCTCATAATTATTAATACCTATACAGACTGACTGGTGAGACACGCAACTATACTCGAGGAAGCGATATTAGGTGGTCATCATTATATGAAAAAAAAAATATAACAAATTAAAATAAATATTATTTCACAACTTAGTAAACTAAACCGAATGTTAAATAAAAATATGGATACGGCGCGGACGCACGTGCTGCGCTATCAACACAGTGAAAATTAAGTACCTAATTTTATTACATAAATCGAGAATTATACCTGTGTCTTACCAGTCACCCTATAGTCATCCCATAATAGTTATGAGAATGAATACTTCTTGTGTTCATATGATTCAGGGAATAATGACCATAATTACCTATTATTTAAAATAAAATGGCGTTATTTTTCTTATCATTTTATTATTCTTTTATCGCATACAAAAGAGACTGCAAATGAACTCTCGTTACATTTTCTCGCACACGTAATCACGTCAATACATACACAGTACAACAATGTTGTCATTTACAACAATACAAATCACCTCTTTTGCTTATAAATAAAAAATACCCATTCTAAACAAAAGTAGTCACTGATATGTCTATGTTTTTGATGAATTATGAATAATCAACATTAAAACTGAAAACGAATCCAATTAGAAAAGGCATAATTGATGAAAAATATATTATTGTAAAATATACGCCAGAGGTAAGGAGATCCATAACTTACTGGTTTAAAAAGCAAGTGAACCATTTCGAATATAGTGTCTATATTCTTCAGAAGTGGCTAAAGTTCACTATTATGGTAGATAAGACGGTCAAAGTATTCTTAATGGTCGACGACCAAATCCAAGTCTCAAGACAACCGTGACTATTTTTGCGAATAAAATAAAAATTAATCTACGCCAACAACAACCATAAGATACGCACGTTTCTTTTTAAACAATAAAAAGTAATTATAACCGAGAATAAAAATAAACTCTTTAATGAAAAATGCAATTAAGATAGAGATCAACACATACAAATGGTTTTTTTTAATTCACTTTTCTCAGTATATTTTTCACATTACGACTTGTTTCTTAACGTTACTTATATAACAACAACATTTAAAATATACTGAAAGGCACCAACGTATCCTGATAATAACTTTTTTGTACATTAAGTTTTTGAAAACTTTCTCAAGTTATTGTGATCCCTAAAGGATGGTAAATTTTAGGAAATATTAGTAGAAACCTTAATAAAGTTTTCTTTTGTTTGGGGGTTTAGTTTAGGTACAAAACAATATAAGGCTTTCTGCGCAAAAAAACACGGAATTAATGAAATACATTTTATGAAATGTATCTTGAAGACAAAGAATTTGCATAAGTATAGCTTACTCCGCAAGATTAAAATTATTTAAGATTATTTAAGACCACTGTTTTATAAGTATGCCAGATAACATTAATCTGTAATTATCTAGTAACAAATTAATAAGTACCATTTATAAAGTAAAAGAAATACAACATCGTTAGAGGAGATCTAAGTGTACTTACTGGCATTTACATCTTTTTAAAATACAACAACACTAATTAATATGCACCTTTAAATTAAGTTAATCCTTATAACATTACCTCACTGAAATAAATAATTTGGTGTTTATTCATATAATATTTAACATTAAATGCTTATGGGACTAAAATACATTTATCCACTGGAAAACTTATGTTACTAAACTAAGTGTGCACCTTCATTCAAAATATTAATATAAAAATGTGCATTAGTTAAAATAGAATAAGATGATATAAATAGTCAATTAAAATGTGCTAACATCGTTACAGAGAAGAAAATCATACGAGTGTAACATTCGTTATTAGGACAGTTTTAAATTAAAAGTAAATAGTTTAGTTCTCAGCACTGCATAAATTTGAATATGCAATGATCTCGAATGTTCGTAAAATGCAAGATAATGTGTTATTAATTAATATACTATTAATTTCTTTAAAGTCATAAACAATTATCAACATTTTTTTATATAAATATCTAAGCAAAAACAACATACATAAATATAAGGCATAAATAACCTCATATATTTTTATAGTTAATATAATGATGATTCTTAATACTATTAGAATTTATTACTATACTAAGCTTTATTAAGCATCTTTGGGTGTATTCGATATTACCACTTTTAAATATTACTTAACATTAGAGGTGTCCCCATTATCGACTATAAGTGCGACTAATATCAGATCTATTAAGGTCAGTTCAAGGCAAATGGAAGTGTTCCCTCTTAAATTCACTAATAAAAAAAATTGTATGCACATTAATAGTACTAGTGTAAATTTATGGGCGCATACAATTTTTAATCTTACTGAATTTGATATGGACAATATTTAATTATTATTATAAATATTAATAAAATGTTGGTGAACATTTTTCCGATTGAATCGACCTGACCCCCAGACAATAGTCGACAATCATTTAATTATTAACATTATATAACTATTTCACTATCTAATAAATGTGCAATTAATAATATACATTAGGTCAATGATATGGATATTTTTTCATATTTTATGTTTGACTTTTATTTATTTAGGTAATCTCATTACACCAGCAATATCGGCGGGAAATTTTATATATAATTTGGTATTTGATAAAATGTATAAGCATTTTAATATTCATATAAAATTTATCAGAAAATTCTAACATTGCGTATGGAAAATCCTACACAAATTATACTCCTCAAGTTTTGTCTTTGATTGTATTTGAGTTTTGATTTTAGCATGAATAGTAAGAATTATAATTAAAAATACAAGAATGCATGCATCTTTAGTACCAGCTACGATAGTCGATGCAGGGTCGAATCGTAACTTCGTAAGGAGCGTAACCTCTACCTACGTAAACGCGTATTAAAAAGCTTTAGCTTATAGAAATGTAATAGACAAAGTCGGAAAGTTATCACGTAGATATTTGAAACTTTTTTCTACGACAAATTTGTTGCGTTCTTTAAATTAAAAAAATAAATGCTGGCTTCGAAGTACCTATCTATAATAATTTGTGACATGATTACAACGATTGCATGTATTGAGACTTAATCCACTTGTCCTAGATTCTAGAAGAAATTTAAAATAGCATACGCTTTTATTAATTGATGAGAGAAGAGATTACTAATAACCTTGCAAGACGATTTAAAGATCAGATAGCACCTACTGGAATTCTTCTAGTTATTTCTTTAAACCAAAATCTCTCAAATCAGACAAATATTTTATATTTTTCTATGGGCAAAATGCAACATCAACATCTGTTTCTGTGTTACAATTCGTATTCATAAATTTTATATGCCTTTATATTGCCTATTCAGCATACGTTGCTTATTCCAAGGAGCGCCATATATCTCGCCTTCCGTTATCTCATCAGTATAAAGCGAACTATCAACACATTTCTTATTCCAACAAATCTCAGTTACCAAAACGGCGTCCATATTTGTATTCAGGCACTATCTTTATAAAACATCCTATCTAATTGGTAGAAATACAAAACGATACTAATGAAAAATGACTTTTTATAGGACCTGCGAAAACAATCAATCTCCCACAGGTAACTTGTTATATCAACAATTTGATTTGGGTACATAATTCTATTTATAACAAAAACAATGCGTTGAGTACCAAATACAATTTGTATTCGGTTTTTGCGAGTCCTTGCCCAACAAAACGTGGCAATGGAGATTATGTCATTGACTGTACCAAATATATAACATTGTGCTGAAAGTTTTGTTCGAAAATCTATACAACAGTACATACATATATATTACTTTGTCACATATATATTACACAATTTGAAATAATCCGAATAGCAGTTACTTAACTGAAACGGTCACTATCGAGGAAACTTTTGTAGGGCTGTTTTTTTAGTGTAGTTTTATCGATATGATCACTTCTAACTAGTTAGGCACATAATATATCAAGAGCTTAAAAACGCCTCAAGGTGGTTCGTGTAGGTACCTCCTTTTAATATTTTGTTATTTTTCCATATCTATCCATATTCATTTTAGAAGGGAACTTTATAAGATGCTTTTCTTTTAATAATAGTAACTTTAACACTAGGTTTTCCTTGAATAGTAAAAATAATACTTTAATTTTGATACATGATTTATTTTTGAGTATAAAAAGACCTTACCATAAAAGTAGATAGACAACACATTATTCGCATATCATAATGAAATGAACATAATTTATTCGTCAGTTCCAAATTTTACTGTTATCAATTTAACTCAAAGGAACTTAGCCTTAAGAGTGGTTATAACCCCTTAAACACAGCCCGTAGAATTTTTGACGAGAGATGATGATATGTTTATATATTTTCGAAGCTTATACTAAAGTTTTACGAATGAAAATAACCTTGTATAAGGTTCAGACCACGTCCTTCGATATGGTAGCATACGTAAATGCGATAAAATTTATTATATATTTATAATAAATGTTATATATATATATTATATATATTTCATTTTTAATTATGAATGTGTCGTTATTATATCATCAAAAAAATTTGGGGACTTCTAGGTAGTAGTAGCAGTGTAACAGTAGTAGGGTAATTACAAATACCTACTTAAAAAAAAGTCATGAGAACAGTATAAAAAAAAACAAGCGAATTGAGAACGTCTTTTGGAGTCGAATAAAAAAGTATTCCTGTCGAGTACGATTGCTTGTTTTAAGGAAACTACCTTTTATAGATTTGATCGCGATATTTATATTATTTAATTCTCGACGCTTCAGATCCTTCATAGCCGTAAGTTACGACAATTTTCCCAATAACAATAGCACAACGTCGATGACTCTCCAATACCTACTGCGAAACTAATATTCGTCTACGATTAATATCATTGAAAATTAGGTCTTAAAGCAACTTGTGCTTTGTTGCTTAATTTTTATTTTTATTTAAATCGCATGTTGGTTTAAAGCTAAATTTTCAATGATATTTATCGTAGACGTTTACTCACTAATTTTCCGAATGTTAGTTACGCCTTGTTGGAATTTTTTAAGTTTATATCTTAATACACCTATCACAAGTAAGTACTAATCTCTGAAATACTTATGCTATAATAAAATAAAATGTTTCCCATCATCAGAAATGTATCTACTGTCTTCAGCACCGCGATGGTAATAATTACAAGCTTTTATTTAACTTGCAATGTATGTATGTTTGTTCGGGTCAAATCTTGAAACCGAGTTTTAAAGTAGTTGCCCTCAACCGATCGAGCTGAAATTTTGTATACACATTAAGTTTGTATGACAATGAATGGTTAGCTAAGTGAAGTCATTCTAAATCCAATATGGCGAACTGTAAAAACTTCGAAATAAAACTACGTTTTACGGATTTTATCGCGTTATATTGATTATTTTAAATCAATATATGTTTCGGATCCTTTACAGCATCCATGGTCACGGGTGGACTGAGGTGTTGGTCGTCCTAATGTCAAAATTATCAACAGCTACCCTACATTTTGTTGATTATTATTTATGCCGGTCACGCAGAATGAGCTCACCGTATCCTTAGGTCTCGCAGTCTTGTGCTTGGATTTAATGGAATCTATGATGGGGTTCCAAGCAGATGGTAAGACCCAGCCATCTTCTCTATTAAAATTTGGATGTTTTTTAATTTCAATAGCCTCGCGAATCATCCTAGGTAGGAATCGGTTTTCTTTTGCAAGGACTTGTGGTTTATCAAATCTGATGTAGTGCTGGGTCTTGGGAATTTAAAATAATCAATATAACGCGATAAAATCCGTAAAAAGTAGTTTTATTTCAATGTCTAATATTCGCGTAAGTGTTAGAAACCAGTATATAAAAACTTCTTTAAAAAAATCTAGTAATTTCTTATATTCTTACTTTTTATACAGCCGCCAAATTCAACGTAGAAATGATAAGCTTTGGAATACTTTATTCACGGAACACTTCATATTTATCTTTGTAAAAATATATTAAAGTTCTCAATAGGGAATAAATTAATCATATATCCAAATCAAAACCTATTACAGCGTTCCCAATTAAAACTATTTTAAAGACCAATTGAAAAATACTTTTTTAATAGCATTAGCAATAACTTTATGTATAAAAGGTTATTCGGAAAAGGTAAATAAAAATAATCACTCAGAGCTACACATTAAGCTATACATTTCCAATGTAAGCTGACCTCTAGCTGTATGGAATGCTTATACAAGGCAAGGTCAGCAAGTCTTCTCCCTTCCAGATGTTAGTCAGGGGCTCGAAAAGCCTGACAAGCAGTTTATCCTTAGGATATAATTATGTATTGCCCAGAAATTGGATTGCGGAGATCTGATGGCAGTTGCTCTTCAGCGTAAAAATCAGATTTTTAGATATCTGATGATGCATTTATGTAGTTGTTTCGTACAAGGTATTAAAAAAAAAAACAATAGGTATTATTCAGCATGGATACAACCTTTGGGTTGGTACTTATACTATTTCTGAATATAGCTGTATTATAAAACTAAATTAGATTGTCCGTGTTTAACGGCAACATAACAATTTTATAGTAATAAATTATTACTTAGCATTAAGTAACTTAAATCCCAATTTTAAATTTTTATCGACCCAGAAAATCCTAGCAATAAACAATGCAAGCAACATTGATTTACTACACACAACATACATACCTTATCCCATTGGAATAGAGCCCAATTAGAATAATTCCAGGTATTTCCCGCGTCGATTCAGTAGTGTGGGGACACAAATGAATTTCGATAAAGTTAACGTTTAGGAATACTTTAAAATCTCACGTGTATATTATAAATACAGACTTAGATATATCTCAAATCTTTACGACGAATAAATAACTGAACAGGACGAACATTTTGGGGCCACACCACTCTAAATCTTTGTTTTATCAATTCCATTTCCGTTTTTGTGCAGTGAACAAATACAAAATTAATTGGGTACAGAAATCCGGCTCTATATAAGCAACCTTTAAAGTGCATACATTCTGCTTCGATTCAGTGGGCAGTTGAATCGATTTTTCGTTTTTGTATCGATCAATTCATCGATTCGAACGTATGCAACACTTGTCTACAGGCCCTGGTTTCCGGACTACTGGATCCATCCTGTTAATACTCGTATGGCCTAATGAATCTATGTATTTTGCTGGACAACGAGATGTGGTAGTGTCATTGATTGGACGGTACACTTATGTACAAATATGTTTGTATATAAAACGTATGTAATTTAAGAATACACCAATATTAAAACCATCCCCGATCACCAACCAACTAAATAAGCCACGATAAATTATGACCAAACACTGTAGAGGGTGTTTACTCATGGAACAAACCTACAGCCCAACCTTTTAAATATAAATGAAATAACATAGTTATTAAAAATAAATAACGAAAAGAATAAAATAAATCTTCAAAGTACCTTCTTACATACATTCAGTACATGTATTAGCGATCAACCGGCTTAAAATTCCTAAAAGCAAAAAAAACATCGAATTCTAATTTTTCGTAGCGATAGATTAAGATTTACAACCATATTTCATGAACATTTGAAAGGTTATCCCCTTAACTACGAAAGACGATTTAAATCAAGCCTAAGCAAAACCAAGGTTTATAATATACGCATCAGTTTCTTATATTTAAATACAAAAAGAGGCGGAGCTATTTTTAAACCTGGATTTTTATAAGTCCGTCTTTTGTAATAAGGGGTAACATTTATAGTAATTTTTAATAATAGACGCGTTTGCATATAACTGTTACTAAATTAGGGCAGCAAAGTTTTCTTAATATAAGAAGCGTAAATGTGGCCCCGCGTAATATTAGTGATATAATCATATAGCTAGTTACAACCTTGTAACGAGGAGTGATGTAGTCACGTGTGGCCGCCGGATGGCGCCACCGACGCTAAACAGAACGCCTGGACGGTCGGCCTGATCCTATGTCTCTCTGGAAAAATGAAATCAGGTTTCAGTTGAGGATCAAAACTCGTGTTGTACTTGGGACACGGATTAATAAACAAATGGAGTGTTAATGTTAGTGCTGTCATTTGCACAACCAATTAACGCAAACCAACAACCGGCATGGCACTAAATTTACATAATCTTCGTTAATGTGCTTGTTTGCTCTAACAATATTTGTAGGCGAAAAAAGTAAAACGCATAAAAATATTTCTACTCAATCTACACCAAGAAATACACATTAATTATGTTCTATAATTAATTCATACGTCATTGATCCAATTCCAGTGTTGTTAATTAAGTTTTAATGCTTCTCTAATATTTCTCCGTTATTAAACAGGTTTTCTTATGTTCAAAGCATAGTCATGTTGCTGGTTGCCAATTATATTATACAAGTCCAGGCTACGATCTTGCATTATCTCATAGAACAACGTAAAATCATTGCTCCTTAATATGATCTTAGTGGTAGATAGAACAAACATTCACTAGGACGATAATATTATCATGTCGCATAAGTTGTCAGAGTGCCATGCCCCTTGTTGCTGGTTATCAAGTTAATCCAAACCATCTAGTAATTCCGTCAGCAGTGACTAGGAATCAATAAGCTTAATAATAGTTTGGAAGGAATTAACAGGGGTCTTTGTTAATTAATTTAATTTTGTAAAACCGCTCATATATGCAGTCTTTTGTTTCGGTCTCGTGAGACCAGTACAGGCGTGGCGGAAATAACAAAACTTCAATTATCTTATTCCTTTTTGCAAAATAACTAATTGTATAGATGGGTTCGCACAATATTTGAGAATAACTGCAGTTTACCTTCTTAATTTGACTGAAATGGCTGTTGATTAAGGTTTAATAAAAGTACAAAAAAAAAACTCATTCACAAAGTAATCTTTGTCAGAACTCGAAGGCTGGATGGATTTTCTGTTAAAACTTGTAAAATAGCAATTGCGCTGGCTCAAAAAATGCATACCGGTAGTAAAATTAAGAGGATCAAAACTCGAACACTATATGGATTCTCGTTCATTACAGCATGACAGTAAATACTATCGAAATGAGCCACTGGGTCGGAAAGCAACTAAATAGGCCACACAGGGTGTATTAGTGGCATGCGGGGGGAGAGGGGAGTATTATTCCCGGACCACTTGGCTTCGTAGACCGCCGGGCAAACCTTTGGCTTTGCCCGGCTCGAGCCGCGCCATATCCTCATGGCCTTTGCCTATGACGTCGGTGGTCGTTGAATTAGAGAAGTCCCTCCCGCACTTTGATATTGTTTTCTCCGTTTGATTCTGGGGAGAAATTTACGTATTAGTGTTACAGTCCAAATTCGTAACAGGTCAAAACTAACTTTATAATATCACTCAAATGTTGACTTATTCTCATAATCAATAGTCGTAGTGAATCCCATTAATAATCCATATTCCTTAGTCTCAACTAATTTTGATTGATTTTGACAGTCAAAATGTTTTGACAGTTTTGACATTAGCATTCCATTTATTCACTAAGCTGAGGCACCCCTCTTTTGATTTAAGTGAACTGCAATGCATTTGGACTTTACTATTCTGTATCTACTTACTTTTTATTATTAACACGGTTCGGCGTGCTGTGGTTAGACTGATGGGAGCTATCACTAATCTCCGAACTCGAACTTCTAATGTCACCTTCCATCTAAAACACATTGAAAAAAATAATTTAATACGTACTGATTTGTGATATGGGGCTCGTCGGGGGAGGCCCACGTTCAGCAAAGGACGGCGATAGGCTGTTAAGATGATGATGATGCAAAAAGTGGATTTATTTAAATTTTGATATTTTTACAGGGAATGTTTGTTTTAGATTGGTGTTAATTCAGGAAAAGTTTCTTTAAATTTTCTTTTAAAAGATTATTATAATTTAAAATACTTAATAGAAAAAAAATAACATATTACCTTTCCAACACTGATGGCTTTATAAGCGACCTGCAGTATAAGCCAGGTCCACACCAGATGCAGGCCTAATAACAGGCACAGCAAAAAGTTGAATATGTAGTAGGCGGGGAACATCGGCAACAACATCGGAGCACGAATCGACGTACTGTAAAAAAAACACAAATTTTATTATTTGTCTGTGGAATAGCAATATCCTTCTCCCTTATTCCAAAACTAGAGTAAAATTGACAGCTTTAGGTATAATTTCTAGTGCCATCTCATCTTATTGAGATCATAAAAAAGGTCTTAAGGAAAGCCGTTAATTTATCTATATCAAACAGGTGAAGACATACAGTGGTAGTAATCTCCAATAAGTCCTGATCAACTGATCTGACTGACATGATAATCTGTTAGAAATTGATGAAAATAAGGTGTATCATTCTAGAATGATACACCTTAGGGTAGAAGTGCTGTGAAGATGAATGAGACTTGTTTTTATTAACTTTATTTTTAAATATAAATATTGCTTATTTAATTAATAATTGAAAGTAAATGTGAAATTTCAAGCTCTCACCTCCATATAATCCAAAACGGATAGATAAAAAGTCTTGAGAATATCCACAGGACAGTAAAAACTGTGAATACTATATCACAGCAACGCTGAAAATTGGCGTACTTCGCGGCCTTTGCCGCATCCAAGAATATATCAGCACAGTCGTGGAGTAGAAGCACGAGCGTGCCGATCCTGTGCAGGTTGCACACCCAGCTGAAGGACAGCAGCAGGATGGTCGCGATGTGGTGCACGAACATCTGCCAGAAGTCCTTGCGCCGCACGTCCCAGAACTGCGATATCGTCAGCGACCAGTAGAACGCCGCTGACATCATGTAATACCACCAGACATCACTAGTGAGGCCCTGAGAATTAAATCTATGCGATATGGATATGTCTTATAATAGACCGTGAATACAGTCTCCTATTACGAACAAGTAGAATGGGACATGAGGTGAACTAAACGATATCTGGCCTTCAAGGTTCAGTACAGTGGTGTGCGCTGTTTTCTACGCACATACCTTTGGGATTCATTTGAAAAGGTCCACCAATTTAAAAAAATAACCTACACGATATTTCATTACCATGGAATACTTGAGCGGATTGGTTGCGTATTGGCAATGGCTCACAATTACTCACTAAGGCGAAGGGCTCTATCTCACTTATACTCACACTCAAAAAGGTCCCAAAAGTCATTTTATCTATAGATTAGATATGTCTATAGATTAGATACCGATTCATCGATATTATTAAAATTATGAATACCACTAGGTGTAAATGATATGTCAGGAAATAAATGAGTGTGTTTGACATATAACGAAAATAAAATGTTATGCACACTATTAAGATACATAATAAATGATAATATGCATGCTGCTTTTATCCGAGATTGAGTCTGCTTGTACTTATGGAATTATTAATGAACGCAGGATTTTACATCGGCAATGACTAAATATAGGATTATCGCAGTTTTATCCGAGATTGATTCTGCTTGTACTTGTTGAATTATTCATGAACGCAATTTACAATACGACACTGTGCACCTATTTTAACGACAGCTTTGCCAAGTTAAAGGTGGTTTGTTTAGGGGCCCATCCAAGGAATAATCCTGTTTGTTCGTCATTCACTGTGTAAGTTTCAATATTACGCAATAGTGGCTAGGCACGGCTCCTCACGTAACTATGTAACATCTACTTGTAAATTTTGCTTAATTGAAATAGGTGCCTACGTCATCCATGAGAGCTATTATTGCAGCGCTATTTTAAGCAGTCAGTAAGTTACAAGTGAATTGCAGTGCATCCCGCTTGGAATTCAAAAATTAAATTGTGATTTTAAGACTGTTAAAATGGGGGATCGGACAATCGAATGGTGAATAGGTGTACTTTAAGGGACGGATCTGCTGAAAGGTTCGATAAATATAAATTATTAGTATGAGACCTTCATCAACTATCAACTCAACTTTAACTCAAACGTTGCAGGTATTCAGAAACGTAATAATTAATTATGAAAATTTGATTTACCTGATGAGGATACCCAATGTAACACTGATCAATATCCCAAAGCCACTCTTTGTCCCACAAGATGCACAGTCCGTAAGAGAAGTTGCATAAGTAAAAGGTTGTTCTCCACATATTCTCGCAGAACTTCACCAAGGTGGAAGGCTTTTCCTGGCTGCGGCGTAGCCTCCACCAGCGTTCCACCTGCCTCTCTGTCATGTCCAATTGCTTTGCTAATGCACATATCTGGAAAAGGTATTGACTAAGTAAGGTATTCCTTAGTTATGGCATAGTTATGGTGTCAAGGAGAAATTGTGTAACAAGCTTGTGTAAGTATTTGAATTGTGACAGAGCTTTGTGTCTAATAGTGTCTATTTAAGTTTTTTTATAAATAAATACAAATACAATAATAATAAAAAGCTGGTATACGTAATAGGAATGGGTATTAAGCTAATACGACATGCAGTTACTTCATTTCTTGTAAAGCTAATGCAAAATCAGAAATCAGAGAATACAGCATCAATACAATATTGTGATATTGTCTTGGAGACTAATATAAATAATATGTCATCTACACTACCTACAAAGCAATAAGGATAACAAAATTATGCTGAATACTGTCAAATACATTATTGAAAAACAATTATGTATATTCTTAACTTCAAACAACATACAGTTAATCAGTTGTCTTTAAAACCAATTTCCAAAGCGGTTTGTTCGAAATAACTAACCAAATAACCACCCTTGTCTGAAGATGTCAGCAAGTGGTTTAGCAGTGGTAATTTTTAATAGAAACAGTCGTTGTAAAAACAATTGTGGTCGTATATGTTTCGCGTTTTTCGAGTTTTATGTATTAATTAATTAATTAAGCGATTTTTCCAGTGCGGCAGATCGGAACGGCTAACTTCAGACAAGCTCAGTTTTTTCAAACAGACTATAGAAATACTCTAAATTACCATAATGTATTACTTACTAAAACATCACCTCACTTCATAAAATACTAATGATAAAATACATAAATACAATAAAATCGAATCACGAATTTGCTAATAAGTGATTACCGAATATTTCTTTATTGATCTTGAACTGTTATAATGCGAGTGAGATAAGAAGCTAGTCATCAAATAATCAACACGCTGATCAATTTTACTGCAAGTTAGATTGAGAAGACAGCACATTAAACAGTCGGTCCCAGTTATCATACGAACACCTTTGACAAACGTTAACGGTAGTCAAAGCCTGAATAGTCTCACAATCAATCTGTATTTAGGGTATTAGTAGGGAGTACGGAGAAATTGGTTAAGGTCCCACGTAAACGGGGAGCGAGCCTGTTGCCATTAACCGGAAAGGAATTTAAACTGCGAGCTGCTAAAAAACCTAATAATACTTCTCGACCTAAGAATGGGACCAATGGCGGCTATCACAGCCGTCGCCGTCGCGCTACGAGTGAACGGTCGTTGTCGTTTGTCGACTATCCTACCTACCTAAATTAACTTGTCCAATCCTGCATTTTTTATATCCGTAAGTACTATACATCTCCACAGCAATTTAAGAAAGACGAAGAAGAAGTGAGCTATGGACGCCATAAAAGCCCACTCTGTCGTAAAAACTGAATTATGCAGAAGGAATTGCGGCATTCGGATACTGGTCGTAACTTCACAGATGATTGGTGTTTAACCTGTATTATAAGACCTTGAGAGATGTACGACGTAAACTTACACCGATGAAGATTAAATTATATCTTATAGAAAACCTCATGGGACCATTCGTTCCTGGGGGCCCAGTTTAAGGTTCTCTTCACCATCCCAATTTAACGAATCGACCGCGGTTGACTTTTCTGATTGATGAGGGCTAGGAAGCCAATCAGCATGAACGAAACTTAGACTAGACCCTCCGATGACAGAAAAGACAAGTAAGATCTTATCTCTTCGTCCAAATACTAAGTGACACCAAACGAGAAACAATAAAAATGCCTATGGACATTTCTAATGTTGGTACTCTAATTTCTGCATCTTCAGATGTCCATCCTCTAGGTGGACTCACACAAAATAGCTGCTACGAATATGCAGTAGGCATTTGCATTTTGGTCTTCTACGATGCAATTGATTACGTGAGTGTGAAATTGTATGCAGAGCTGTAACAGTAATCTGCTTGTACCTACTACTACATACACAGCATTTTTTGTACAACGGTGAATAAAAATAAATGAAAATTATGAAATTAAGTAATCAGTGGCGTTCACTTAAAGAGGCCTACGTCCAGCAGTGGACGAATACGAGCTGATATTGGATGATGAAAATAGTTCCGAAACCATCGCAGTACGCCTTCGCTTGTTTAAACAGTTTCTGTGGCTTGGAATGTATATTTACAGAATACAACACATTTTTGCGTAATTTGTCCGATTTCTTTGTGTTCGAACTTATATCGTGTAACGGCCATAAGAAATAGCCAAGACTTCGTAAATATTGATTACCTATTAATACGGTATCACCATCCGAGAGATGAAGTCCAGTAATGCCTACTTAATCTTTAGCTAGCTATTTAATACCTAAACATTAACGTATAATAACTTGTCTAGTATAGTAGCTACTATATTATGTGGTTATAGTGAGTCAAGGAAAACAGGTTGACGACAAAACGAGCAGTTGCATTGTGAATTGCTGATCATTATAACTTTAAGAATATCGATTCAATTTAAATGAACTGTCGGCTATGTCAACTGGCTGGTGTAAAATGTTACGTCTTGGTCTTCAAAGACATTGAAATAATACGAACGGCAGGCGGGACATAACAAACAAAATCGTAATCCCATGTGTTCAAAACAATATTAGTAATTATTCTGAGATATTCTGACTTGGAATGTCAACCCGACAAATAAAGAAATCAAATCGAGATCCGATTAAAGAGAAAGAGAGACGTGTATGAAGATGTTTCCAATACTCTCCTTTTAACTCTGTGTGTCTGTATTACCAACCCGCAGGCTTGGGCTAGCGTGGTGGCCTAATCCCTCTCGTACTGAGTGGAGACCCGTGCCCAGCAGTGGGACAATGTAATGAGTTGATGTTGACGATGATGTTCGTATGACATTTGTCGTCGTATTCTAGTTATTCAGTGAAAGAATTTCGCGTAAAAAAAACAACCATGTTTCCGTTTTCTAAGTCTGCTTGAATCCATAAATAATTATCATCACATTATTACCAAGAATGACTCCAGTTCTGCGTTGGTGACCTAAATGAGAAACTTCGCCTAATACCTCCAAATCCTTTCAAGTCGTTATCATTTGCTGGTATTATCTAGATTGACTCACTGATTAAGCACGTGGATACCAAGGTTTCTAACTTATGATCTGACGACATTCGTTTCATACTTTGATAAAGAATTCATTGATAAAAGGTATAATGCGATTGTTTAGATTCATCCTCATCAGTTTATTTTACTTAGATTAACTATGGAATATTTCTCATAATGTCTGTTCCTCGGTTTTCTGGTGGCGAAGAGAAAATCAGGGACGTCGTTAAGCCTAAAACAGCGTTTTCTATGTTCATTTTTCCTTCGCCTATTTTCTGACTGATAGGTACTCATTCCTAAATTTCAGGAGCCGAACTTAATAATTTCGTCATCAATTCTTCTATAAGTTTAGGAAAAGAAAACCCACTTCAATATATCTTCAGGTGAAATAATTCACCCATCATGTATTAGGGATAAGAACTATCAGATAAATGAAGAGTTAATTAAAATTATGTCATATCTTTATACGAAGACGGTTAAAAGGAGTTTGAAATGAAACCTTTGTACGGTGAAGTGTTAAAGGCCGAATCCAAATCTGTTTGAACAGCGATAATGAGTGCAATTATCACGATGAACGTAGATGAGATAGAACAAAACCCATACCAAGTAATACCAATATCTAGCCAGTATAATCACAACGGGGATGCAATGAACCGATGCAGGAATATGTTAATGATTCATTGTTCTTATCTTTGTTTTAATGGTAACGTTTTATTTATGCAATGAGTTGTTTGTGTCATATTTTATAGGACAAACAATAAAATCTGCATTGAACTACATTGTGAGAAGTACTACTGCATAAAGCACAATAGACTAAACCATCAATCTTTCATAACGCGTTCCCTGTGCGAGCTATATCAATACCAATATTAACACTCAGTTTTAATGAAAAACGTAACATAACATACATAGCATCATGCCTGTATTCCCGAAGGGTGAGGTAGAGGTGTACTAATGTACACCCGCATTACGCTGGTATGTTTAGGTCCCATGTAATAGAGGGCGACGCTATTGCCATTCACCGGGCACAAATCCAGACTCCGAGCTGCTACTGAGAATAATAGAAAAACCCAATAATACTTTGCTCGACCTATGGACCGAACCTAGGACCTCTAGCGTAACAGTCGCGCTAAGGGCAACTAGACGAATGAGGCAGTACAAACGTACTATAAAGATATAATAACAATAGTCTGCTATCGATGCCATATGCAAAGTCAACTGCAATTGACAGAACAAACAAATCATTAAGTACAAAAAAACTAAAGCTAATAAAATTAAACTTACATAAGTACCATAATTTTACTGACCTTCGGCAATTGATCGAAATCTACAAAGCGTTTATGAAAAAAGTAGTGAAAACACCATAAAACGTCAGGCAAAGGAAACTGGGTCGTGCGGCCAGCTCAAGGCCCATTTTAGAGCTGGCCGTAGGCGCTAATTGCGTACTCAATGAACGTTTATTGTCTCAAACGTACAGTGATTGCTGTATGTGTATACTTGCCTATCTAGGACATAGGGCTGTCCGATTGTTTGAAGTTACTAATTGACGCCATGATCAACCATCCTTTCCTGTTTGTTTTTAGGGTAAAGTTGCTGTAGCATCGTGGAAACGCGCCGAAGCGAATACAGAAAATGTAGAAAGAAGTAAAAATTGTGTCACAGAATAATAATACAATGATTTCATCTTGCATGAGGAGTTATTACTATATTTCGAATCACGTAAAATATACACGTGATAAAGCATTTAGGTTACAATAGTTTGTACTATTTTTGTAATCGTTTTCCCTTCCCGCTTGGGGCAGAGGCAAATAAAATATGAATTGTTTAAAATAAGTAACAAGCTATTACGTTGAATAACAATATAATTTGCTACTCCGGTCCAAAATATCAGCACTTCTATTGTATCCAATTTTCTCTGAAATTTTGGAAAGCGTAAGTAGATAATAAATCTATCATATCTGGTATCGGTACGCATGTTATGGATTAGCTAAAGCTGGTTCCCTAATCCTTTTAGTTCGATAGTTTAGTTCCCGGTCTGCAAATTCCGTTTTTTATGATGTAACCCATACATTTGCGAAATAATTTGTAGACACGGAAATTTTGAAACACAACTGATATACAAAACAATGTTATGAGGAAGGAAATATTTCTCCTGTTAGTTCGAACCAAGAGTAAAATAAATAAATAAGAGAGTCCAACAGAAGTATCGGGTGCCTCTAAACTTGCTACACAAGGCTCTTTGTATGTCACCAAATCAAAAAGTACACTTAAGCGTTGCTGACACGCAAAGTTACAATTACTTCACCCACCACAGGTCATTGACATTTATATTCAGCCCTTCAATTTCTATGATAACAAGGTCTGAGGGTCAGAGTTCGTTGGTTTATGATCAATAGGTTTATTTCAAAGGGAGGTTTACTTTAACCTATTTTGTATTTTTTATTAATTTTGATTTTGCTGGGAAAATTAAAGAAAAGGACTCAAGTTGGCAGATTGCTGATTGATTGAATGATTGAAGATTAATTTGAACAACAAACCTGGATGTAAGGTTTCCATCTTAGGACATGTCAGTACATTCTCTCGTAAAGATGGAAACCTTACATCCAAGATTGTCGCCATCCACGTCGCGAAAGATCGCAACAAATGGAAGCTCCTTGTCTACGAGAAAATCATGAATGGAGGTAGCGACCCTTAGAAATAAGGAAACGCTCTTGAAAGCCTTTAAAATTAATGACTATATATTTTTTTAACCTTAACTAGTTGTGCAGTATTACAATTAAGTACCAGACCCAAGTGCCAGCCCTGACGGCATATAATGATCTTTATATAACCGAGTAATGAAAACGGGTCGAGATCGAGATTCGCCGCGTAGTTTCAAAGACGTCTTTCATTCATACTAACTGCTAGAGCTGAAGATACTAGTTCCGCTAGTTAGAATCATAACGTCTTTGAGACTCCCCCTGGATTTTAACTGCGGTAATGCATAATCAGCGATGCGGTAAATTACTTTAAAACATTCGACTGCTAAAGTTACATATAGAGTATTTCATAATTTAAGAGGTTTTTGGCCATTGTTGATGATATGCTATAGGGGAATTATTCACACGTTGCCGCTTGCCACCTTGAGTTGTGGCTTATTTAAAGAGGAAGAACAAATTTTATGTTATTCAAAGTTTGTAGGGGTTTCGTAAAAAAACTATTTGTATTCCACTAATAACCATGATAGTCTTTTAACACTTACATAAACAAAACATAAAACTTAACTGTTTGCCTCAGCCCCAGGGAAAAAGCTATTAAAATGGATAGTGGGGTCATGATCTTGAGGGTAATGTGAGAGCGTAAGGCTGCCCGTCCACGTCAGACTTTTTGTAGCACAGATAATCGGGCCGAATGTTCCTCCGATTCTTAGGACCGATTTTGTGGTCGACTCAACGCCTACGTCCGTCACTTTGCATGTGGCTATTGAGGGACCACCACGTCATGGACAGAGAGAATCTTATGAATATAAGGAGGAAGGTGGATTTACAGAGGAAGGTTTGTCTTTGGGTTTTGAAGAACAGAAGAGAGAAAAGAAAGTTCGGGATGCGCCGATTTTATTTCTGACCAACTTTTTGTAGGACGTGTGCGTTGCACTATTGCTATCAGTGTGTTCTATTTTTCTCCTACAAAAAATCGGTCACCAATTATCGGACGTGGGCGGGTAGCCTTAGGGGCGCGGCAACCTGTCCCAATGCCTCACTTATTTTGTTCTGGCAATATATCAATCAAGTACAATCATGTAATGCACACAAAACCTTATATTTTTTACATAAATATGTATGTATATGATGTACTTTATGACCTAAGTTTCAATACGTATTGTCTACGTAGTTTCATAACCTTGAAATGATATAACTACGATATCAATGTTGCATTGAAATCAATCATTGACTAGTAGACACGGTCCTCGAATTGTCCTCTTGAATTACAAAAAAAATGGTCATAGAGAACACAAGTCCAGCTAATTACTTATTTTATGATTGTAAGATGATTTTGATTGCTTAGGTTAGTTTAAGGTAACTTATTTCGGATTCAATACGTTTCCAGCTCGAATTGCGACCGGAGGCTCTTCAGAGTCCGTGAAAAACACGCCATTTATCTCTAACAAACCCTTAGTAAAAAATCTACAAGTGGACTACTCAAGTTGTTGATTGAAACATTTTTGTTTCAATAAAACGTCAGTATCAATTTCTTTACAAGTCTCGAATTAGTTTCATGTGAAGTTCCCTTTTGTTATAAATAAATCAATGAAACATTTTGAGTGGGTGACCAACTGGCAACTACTGCCACTTAAGATAACAATATAACATTTAATATAGTAAATTCTTTGCCCAATTAAGGCAATTAATAAGTTATCTACTACTATACGGGTGTAGACGATAACATTTAAATATTTAAAATAGAATTTGTGACAAATTTCTTCAGCGGAAAATCTTTATGGATCTTCCGATGCCTGGGGAAGCAATGGGGTACCTATATTAAGCAATGGGTGACTCGCACTGTCTTAAAACCCTTGCTTTTTGGTCTCTAACCGTTGGATCCCTTCAAGAGGCCATGGAAAGTCTAAGAACAGACGCTTCCTGATTTTTTAAACAGATAAAATCCTTATTTACTTTGTGTTTACGAATCTAGTACAATACCATTAGACTGGCTTACATTTAGACCACAACCTGTCTTGGTCGTGGCGAATGTCATGGATGCTACGAGCATAAGAAGACAAGTACCATTTTGAGTCAGTTAGGGATACCAAGACGCTTTCCCAAAATTTCCATACTATAAAAAAGCGTATTACCTGGCAATCACAAGTGAATAAATTATATTTATATATTATATTATATTAACCTATTTAATAGGTTAGGTTAGGTCTATATAATAATATTACTCATAATATATCATTATAAACAGATAACAAAAAAATATGCAGGTACATCTTACATATTTTTTCAACATCGAAAAGGCATTTTAATCCTCCAGTATAATGTGGGCAGTGTAAACATTTGTATCTGTCATTGTAAAAAAAATTATCACTTTGTCATGCTTATTAATGTGATTAGATTTTTTTAAATCTCTTTGAAAAAACCTGGTGTGGTTTATAGATGATATGCTAACAAAATAAATCAAATAAAACCTTTTTGACTTCACCGGCAATTTCCACGTTGCGACGTTAATCCAGGTAAACAACTATACCTAATCGAGCTATGAAGAGAGCTATGCTTTGGCATTTCTCTACGCGACCAAATCAGAAATGAGGAGATCCGTAGAAGACCCAAAGTGTTCGAAAATATCTCAAAGAATTAGCAAGCTAAGTGGCAGTGGGCGGGGGCCGGGGCACATAGCTCGTAGAACTTGATGGCCGTTGTGGCAAAAAGGTTCTCGAGTGGAGACCACGCACCGGAAAACGCAGTATGGAAGACATCCAGGAAGATGGACAGACGACCTGGTAAAGGTAGCCGGGAGTCGTTAGATGCAGGCGGCATATAACCGGCTGTTGTGCAGCAGTGGACTTCATTTGCCTGATATGATGATGATTCTGTAACTTGTTAAGAGATACTTGACACTTATTTCACTTTTCATTTTACCTATGAATACTACAAGGTAGGTATTCCGTATACACTTGTCAATGCCATGTTGAAGTGAGATAATTTTCACAAAATAGGTTAAGCAGTTTTCGAGAATGGCAATTCATTATTTGCTTAGATAAGGTATATTGAAGGTAATAACGGTGTTACACTTTTCAAAGAATCTTTAAGTGACTTAGTAATGTAAAACATCGATTTATTTTTGTAACTGAATATGTCGGTGTGTTTTATTCTTTTTTTAAATCTTCCGATGACCTATACTTTAATTGAATAAGTACGGTGGCCAGCACATCAAGTTACCACAAAATGACAAATTTTCTCAGTTGATTTTGAACTTTATCTTCAACAGCTTAAGGTTTAAAAAGCATTTGGGGAAAATTGAGTTTTGTGTACATTGACGTGCTGACGACTGTACAGTACATCCTCACTGGTAATGCAAAAGTGAATTTGTTTGTCTGCTTGAGGACTAAAATAAACTTAAGTACGTATCTCTGGAGTTTTCATAAACATTTGCTTCGATACCGAGCAAGCGTAAGTTTTTAAAAAAGGGACAGTACACCTGGACGCGTAACAAATATCTGTGGAACACACGAATATTTGCATCGGGTGGGATCACCAGATAACCGGGATCTGATGAGACAGTACAACAAAAACATGCTTTGTGTCAGACTGTGAAATTTAACTCAAGGCTAGGCGAATTATCTAGTAATCTGTTGATTCTTGTTTGTTTTGACATTTCTTGGTATACATTTTTCTCGTCGACAATTACTAGTTGTCACTCGTTTTCATGTATTATTTTGGTTTATAGAGCTTCTGTTTACTTTAGGTGGTAGTAAATACATATTATAATATATGTATTGAATTTAATGTTATGTTTAATGAACAAATAAAAAAATGTGTTTCAGCTAAATAAATGTGTACATTCATGTTTTGATAAATCAATGTCAATACAATACGATGCTAATTTATTTACAGGGATAATAAGAAAGCAAGTTTATTTGAAGATTTTCTTTGAGACGGCTCTTATTAAAAAATGGTTCGGCACAGAGTAATACAATGACATAGATAAAGAGGTCGTTTCAATAAAATAATTATTTATTGCACTGATAGCCTGCCTTTATCACTTCTATTTATAAAAGCAGAAAAAAGAGCATCTAGAATGTTTCTCAAACGAGGTCTGTCTAAAGAGTATTATATCTACTATGAATCATGCACTAAGTCCGCGAATGCCCGCGAGGTGTCAAAGATGTATCGGATTTACAAAGAAAAAAAAAACTTTCAGTTTCCACTGTTAGCTAAGCAGTTCCTGTGCCATCTTTGAGGTACGTACGGCTACACATCAAGCTATACAAAACCAGTTTACGCTGGCCTCTTATTGTATGGGAAGTCTATACAATGCGAGATCCGCTTAAACTGGTTTTGTATAGGTTGACCTGTAGCCGTGTGTACTCCGGTACGTGGATGTGGAGCCTGCCATTCCGCAATAGGTCTGGCTCATAGTAAACTACGGCCAAGTTCCTCCCATACTGAGGATAACATAAAATTAACGACATCAACATTAAAAACCTCGCTCAAGTGCGCTGAGAGGGCAAGCCTGTTGACATAAACCGTGCCCATATCCAAACTCCAAGCTATTATTGAGAAGAAATAGGTAGGTACTCAATAACACTGGTCGATCTGGGATGTGGGAGTTTACTGCGAAAATCGAACTAGCTACAAAGTTTCTGCTGACGGTTCGGATGTTTTCCTGCCACGAAAGTGTTTGGAAACCAACAATCGCTTCGATGTTCGCGATTTAACTTCTTACCTTGTATTAACGCTATTTCCAAATGTTATTTAACGTTAAGTATGTACTACGTTATTTAACGATATATTATGAGTTAAATCTTAGGACCATTGTGGGTTATTGTTTCGTTTCGATGTAAAACTGCGTCGTCCGAATTTCTGGGACACCCGATCAAATAATTTATATACAGGGACTTTTGTTAATTTTTGATTGCATTACTTAGGCATTCGAAAAGTTTTTACTGACATACCTTGCATACAAAACTAAAGCAGCATACAGTAACTATGTCAACTACTTCAATAGATATGGTAGTGATATGGCAATTGCTTTAAAAACAATTTGAAGCACTTTAGATAAGCTATAGCTAGATAAGTTTTGGTATAAACCTCGTGTAAACAGATCTCGCAGACAAACCGTTTAGCAGGCGAAGTGAACCTAACTATCTTAACTCCAAACTCTAAATAAAGTGAGTTCATCATCATCATCAACCCATTACATTGTCCCACTGCTGGGCACGGGTCTCCTCTCAGTACGAGAGGGATTAGGCTATGGTCCGCCACGCTGGCCTACTGCGGGTTGGCAGACTTCACACGCCGTCAAGAAAATCTTTCAGGCATGCAGGTTTCCTCACGATGTTTTCCTTCACCGTTAAAGCACGTGATAATTAATTATTAATACGCACAAAGTGAGTTATTATTAAAAAAGACGTAGTGACAGACACTGTACGAGTTGAGAAATATCCATCGCAACATCAAAGTCCAGTCAAGCAAGACCTACTTATTCAATTTCCACGTTTATTCAAAATTCTAAGTAAGGTTTTTGCTATTCGCCAGCATTCAGACGCAACATTAGTGCATGCTACAAACTACACTACAACTAAATGCATGTCACTTATATACGTGCAGAGGTATTATAAAGTGCAACATTTACCTCATCCTTGTTCAAAAAGAACTGAAAAGAAAGGAAGCACGGTTAAGGTTTATTAACAAGCTTAATTTAGCATAAGTACTTAAAATTAATTGGGACGCCTACATTTACTCTATCAGACTCAAAAAAAAATTGTGACGGTTGTGGGAACAAAATAGAGTTATCCCTTAGCTTAGGAAACTCTATAGAGTGCTTTGTTTGATAGTTTTTTTTTACCCGGGGGCCTGCTGAATGAAGTTAAGTTCTTTCATTTTGAAGTCAAATCTGTTCCATTCTCGTTGTAGTATATGTTACTAAGTCATGAGCCTTTACTTGGTAAAAAATTCAAGAATATGGGAGTTAAAGCGACGATAATTTTTCGAATTTTCATAATATTTAGAATCTGCTATCCAACAATATTCTAAGGTGAATCGTGATATGATTAATCAAAACGGGCCCTTTTTTGTGTGATGTTGGATTTTTATCCAGATTTTTTTTTATACTTGTTATAACGCAATAGCTACTCGCGCAGTTCCTACTACCGCCACCACGTTCCGGATATTAAGGCCATTTTTGAATTTTCGCAAATTTCTTTACCCCGAAATACATTAAGGGTTCTGTTTCCAAAAGTTCGTCAGTCTTGAAACTTGTTCATTTGTCGAGATCTCGACAAGTATCAGTTCTTACGTAAATTCAGACAAAAATGTCTTAAACGCTAACCTTGCGTTATAATACTAGCGTATTCTCTATTTATATGACATTTTATGTCGTTAGATATTCCACCCACTTAATGCAACGTAGATTCTAATTTTATAACATCTAAGAAAATTTTTATTCATTTACGATTCCGCGATGTTGTAAGATAGACGAGACGTACTTCTTTTTTAAAAAAAGAACAGCACTTCCGTTATATGGATATATTCCTCTCAATGCAAAAAAATTACCCAAGTTAATTTAAAATTAGTGAAACCTTTTTTCGTATGATGGCGACACCAGTTAAAATATGTTTCGGATCTTTTTTTTTACTTTTTCGTCGACATAAGCCTGCACAGGCTAAAGGCAACCAACGCAATAATTAATGTTCCCGCACTTTTAAATTTATTGTAAGAGAAACATGACGCATACTTTTTTTTAACATAACTACAGTTAGACATGGCAAACTTTACTTATCACATAAACATTATAAAATACTTATCTATTACAGATTCATTGCCTACTCTGATAATGTATTTCTATGCATGTGGTGTAAGAACCGTAAGCCATGATAAAGATAACAATCAATAACAATTTTGAACACTGGAATACTTAGGGCCTTTCTTTTTTCTATTGCAATTACTTTTTTGGCGGGAAAACCACCAGTATTTAAATTAAAATTGCATCGAAAGATGTTATTGTAACACAAGAATGAAATGTTACTGTTATACAAACTATAGATAAACGGTTATATTTTGGCATTAATAAATGCTAAACATCATGATATTAAAATTTTCTATTGAAAGAAAAATACGATACAATTTCAGGCAGGATTCGCACCTGCGGCGTCACCTTAAGACGTAATTGTGTAATACATATAAATTCGATATTACAGAAAATGGTCTCCGCACCTAGTGGCTAAAGCGTCTGATGTTCTTAATCTGAGGGGTGTCCCTCCGATTAATGGGCTTCGAATCCTGCTTGAATTCGTATTTCTGTTTCACTTGAAAATTTATATCTTTATACCAATAAAAATATTTACTTCAAGCACACCACACACAAACCAGCACAAACATGCAAACATACCAAACACCATTAATAATACATAATATTAATATTTATTAGCAATCATTGTAAAATAAATATAAATGGGACATCATAAATGTGTTGTGTGAGTAAATATTATAAATAACAAAATTTATAGCAACAACAATCAATCATCATTTAATGATTGTATTATAGACTTTATTACTAGAACCATGTCTATTATCATCCTTAGCAACAGAACTAGATTGTTAAATGATAATGATGCTTATGTTGTCTTTCTTATGTTTTTTTTTTTATAGGATGAATAAGGTGGTGTATTGCGGAATATGTAGGGAGCATTGTTCATACCTGCTTATGCTTAATTTTTGATGATGTCTGATATGCAACCTCCAATTTCGGATTAGACGGAGCTTTCTTTGGTCTTGTGTTCTTAATTCCTAATGACTTGCCAAATGGTGCAAACCAGTACCTGTAACAAACATTCTTTTGTAAATTATTTAAATGAAATTGGACTGAAGTGAGCTTTATGTTATTGTTTTTAGAATATTGAAATGATAATTCTTAATAGTTAAAATTAAACATCATTTAATCCTTTTTTTTTTTTTCAAATCTTTTTATGTAGCCCCTTTTGACCCACTGCTGGCATTTTAACAATCCTTTTTTTTTTTATGTAGCGCCTTTTGACCCACTGCTAGGCATTTTATTTAAATTCCTTGATAGTGAAAAGTGATTAAGATCATCCCTCTAACCTCTATTTGGCTGACCTCATCCACAAATAAGATTGCATGGATCCCACAGATTTAGAAAAGCACAGTTAATCAAATTAAAGCAAATAAATGTGAGGAATGATAGAGGGAAAACATCATGATGGCATGAGGGCACTCCTCAAATAAATTGGTGAGTTTCCTTAAGTTTGTAGATTTAGTTATGAAAAGATTATCTATCATGGTAGACTTCTTGGTTACAAACAACAATGATTTTGTTAAAAGACTGCAATGTCAGATTAAATTAATTTATTGTGAATTATGCAGTTACAAAGTTATTTTGTTTGATAATAAACATAACTATATAATTTACTCATGAGTTGCATTGTTAAGTTGCTTCACCCACATGGAATCCCATAGTTACCCCATAGGAAAAGTCTTTATAAATGGGAAATACCTAATTTAGTTTTTTTTATGTAAGAATTATTGGTTCAGTAGTTTCAGAATTTATAGTACCTATTAAAAAACAAACAAATCTTTACCAAATTGTTATAGATAAGATAATAATAATTGAGTAAAAGGTAAAATAATTAAATTCTTACTGACAATATAATGAATATAAAATACTGAAATTTCTATACTTTCACCAAATTGATAACTTATGAGTCACGAAGTGCATGATTAGATTTTATTCACCCGTGAGAAGCAATGACATACATTCTACAGGCTTGCAACAGAAAGTAGGTTAACTCACGTCTCTAGGGTGCGCCGCAGGAAAATCAGCACCAAAGCCATGGGCAGAGGATACAGAAGGTGCGTATAATCATTATAAACCACCGCCTTGTCCGACCCCGGTGCAAGATCTTCCCATGTAGTATTCGGCGGCAACCATACTTCTTCATCCCAAAACTTGTCTAACAGAAACCGCAACATTATGAACACTGTTTAATAAAACCGCTCTCAACCGACCACTACTACTGCTATAATATAAAATTTATCACTCCATAAACACACCCTAAAATATTATTTTACCGATACGACCATCTAGCAACCGACATGACATATCTAGTGGACGATTTGATTTGACATAGATTTTTCGATTTCCGCAGAATAAAAAAAATAAATCATAATGTCAGTGTCAACTGTCATCTGTCGGGAGACTTGCTATTTAAAAAAAATCATTTCCATTGGATCGCAGTATCTATTAACTGTGCATTGGATTGGCCCCCAGAAGGATTGTCCCCTGAATCTTATCTTATAAAAAAGTCCTACCATTTCACATGTCAAACGATCTTTTCAGAAAAAGAAAATGGCTTTAACCTAACCCCTCAGTTAGACTCAGATCTAACTAACCTAACCTTACTTCTAACTTTTTATTGATTTCAGTTCAAACTTATTATCAAGTCTGTGCACTTGGAATGACAGTGGAATGGAAAAAAATGGAATTTTATTGAAACACTTAGCGTCATAATCTTTAGTCTGTGTTTACCTGCTACTTAAGCTTTGTTTATGGCACAAAGGCCTCTGAAGCCATGCCAAAAATATTACAAAAAAATCATTTTTTCATCTCGGGGACTTTGACACATTTCATGTAAATGCTCACAACAAAATTAAATAATGTTACCAGCTCTTTTGTAAATACCTACATACCGGTTTGTTGAATCGTAACTTGTTATCTTTATTTTACGATGATTTTTACAGAATACCTTATTATTATGATTACTTTTAACAAAAAAATAAAATCATCCTCAAAAAATTATAAATATAGTCTTATCTTTATAATTTTTTGAAGATGGTTTTACTTTTTTTTTTAAAGAATCATGTTTTTTTTTGTCGGTTAAAAAAACTATGTTTGATGTTATTAAAGCTAATTTCCGATAACATTACGTCACTATTCATTTAAAAAATGTAAAAAACTGGCAGCCCAATTAATGTCAGTTTCGTCTCGACTTTTTGGCGGGAAGTCAAACTAAGCGCGCGTGATTTAATTATTTAATTTTATTATTGCTTGCTTGGTTGAAATATATATTACAGTTAGTGAGTTTTCAATAACTTATAAATACTCCTTACCCAGTATGGGTCAAGATAGTGACGGAGATGAGTCTTCGGACCGAAAACGAAAGATGTCGAGGATAGCCGGCATATCGGAGGAAGAGAAGTATAAAATGTTTTTTAAAACTAATTACACAAGATTATTCTTGGAGAACAATTCAAGTACCGAATATACCGTATATGTAGAATCAAAAGAAAAGGAAAAAATTGGGAACCGTAACCCAATCAAACTGACCAAACTATTTACAGACGATGTTAAAGGAATTATAAGTGTGTATCGCATTAATGCCTACAAGATAGGCATCACTTTCAAAAAAGCAGCTACAGCTAATAGTTTCCTTAAATTTGATAACTTTTTACGAAAATATAATCTACGTGCATTCATTCCCGCTCACTTAGTTGAAAAAGTGGGCATCATCAAATTCGTCCCTACTGATATATCCAATGAAGATATTTATAAAAATATTACATGTGATGCAGATGTTATATCTATAAAAAGATTTTTAAAGAGAGACTCAGAAAAGAAATTGGTACCGTTAACTACAGTAGCAATAACATTCTCTTCTACAACATTACCAAAATATGTGTTTTTAAATTTATTCAGATACCAAGTAAATACTTATGTACCACCCCTTATTCAATGCTACAAATGCTTTAAATTCAACCACTCTGCGAAAGTTTGTCGAGGGGAACAGATGTGTTCCTCATGTTCAGGAAACCATTTCTACAAAGAATGTATTTCAGATACCTTACAATGTATTAATTGTGGCGGGGCTCATCTTGCCATATCTCGGGATTGTCCCATTAAAAAGAAGAAAATTGAAGAAAAACGTAATATGATTGTTAATCAAAACCATACATTTGCCTCATTAGTTAAAGATAATAATAATTTCCCACCTTTAAAACCCAAGTCTGTAGATAAATCTGCTAATTATGCTGTAAATAAATCTGTTAATACTCCTGTGAATAAACAAAGCAATGTAATAGATAAGAAAACAGAAATTCAACAAATTGCTAATAATGAAATAATTTTAAATGCCATAGTTAAGTCTTTAGTAGCATTAGCAAATTCATCTGGAACAGAGCCATTGACATTAAATAAAATAAAAGATGTTTTCTTATCAAACTTAGTATAACATGGATAGTCATTTTAAAAATAATAATTGTAAAATTAAGTCATATATTACAATAGCTCATTTTAATATTCAGAGTGTTAATAATAAAAAACCTTTGTTAATTAACTTCCTTTCTGATAACGATATAGACATTTGCATGTTGAATGAAACCTGGCTCAAAGATAAGACTAATTTCAGTGTTTCTGGTTATGATATCATTAAACAGAATGGATCTAGTGGACATGGTGGTGTCGCTATTTTAATAAAAAACACTTTTAAATATAAAACAGTTCATACTCCTTTCTATGAATATCTTCAATCAGTTGCCATTATAATTAAAACAAATTTAGGTGACTTGTCTCTTCTTTCTACATATAGTCCTCCAAGAGGTGGGCGATTTAGATATAATAAGTTAAAACAAATCATAGATAATTTGCCTAAGCCTGTTATGCTTTCAGGTGATCTGAATGCACATCATGTCGCGTTTGGTTGCTTATCAACCAATTCTAGAGGTAATGATGTGTTTAATATGTTAGATCAATGTGATCTTTGCATTTTGAACACAGGTGAACCAACCACTGTCGGGTCTATACGACATAATCAATCTGCTATAGACATAACATGTGTGAGTCCCACTATAGCACCATTATGTGATTGGAAAGTATATGATGATCCAATGGGAAGCTATCATTTTCCAACAGTTGTAAATATCCAGACTTCTGTAGATAAATATGAGGTAGGGTATCCATCAGAGCGCTTTATATACAGCCAGGCAGACTGGCCCAAGTTTCATGCTGAAAGTGAAAAAGCATTCATTAATCTAAACTTAAAAACTGGTAACGCACTTGATATATACAATAGTTTTTGCGATATTTTATATAATTTGAAACAGATATGTATTCCCAAAATGGTAAATAAACAACCATATAAATTAAAAAAACCGGTTCCTTGGTGGGACAGTGAATGTTCAACAGCTGTCCATAATAGTAGAATAGCATGGAATAATTATAAACTAATCCCTACAATAGATAATTATATACAATATAAGAAGGTTGATGCTAGGAAAAAAAAATTGCTTTGTGAGAAAAAGAAACTTGGATGGAGATTGTTGTGTGAAGCATTTAATAGATACACACCTGTTAGCATGATTTGGAACTACATTCGTAGATTTAAACGTGTGACACATAAAAAACCCCCAAAAAATGATGAATGGATCCCCTCTTTCTTGGAAAAATATGCCCCTACATCTCCACCTGAAAAAGATATAGATACATCAAGGTTAGAAAATATTTTCGAATTAGCAGGAAACACTGAAAGCTACTTCCTCTCTGAGCCTTTTACTTTTAAAGAATTCGAAATTGCTATTAGATCTAGAAAAAACACAACACCTGGTCTTGATGAAATTCCATATCAAGTCATTCAGAATCTTAGCATAACAGCTAAACAGACATTGTTAGAAATTTATAACTTGCTATGGATGTCCAACACTATCCCAGATTCTTGGAAAACACAATGTGTCATTCCAATCCTGAAACCTGATAAGCCTGAGAATGATTGTAATTCATACAGACCTATATCACTGTCATCCTGTTTAGGTAAACTTTTTGAATGTATGTTAAAGTTTAGATTAGAGTATTATAGTGAGAAACATAATATCTTACCAGAACAACAGTTTGGTTTCCGTAAAGGTAGAAATGCAGCACAAAATTTCATTGCTCTTATCACAGATATTAAAAATTCCTTCCATAGTCACTCATATACAGCCTGTTCTTTTCTTGATGTTAGTGGAGCATTTGATAATGTTAACCCTTCTATTCTTATTCAGATTCTCAGTGATATTGGTGTACCAGGGAAAATCTGTAAATGGATATTTAATTTTTTATATGACAGAGTAATGTATGTTAAATATAATAATATTTTACATGGACCTAGACATGTTTATAAAGGGACAATGCAAGGTTCCACTATTTCCCCTTTGTTATATAGTTTATATACTTCACAAATTAATGGACATTTAACAGAGTCCTCTGTTAAATGTTTATTGTTTGCTGATGATATTGTTGTATATAGTGTAAATAATGATGTAAACATGGCCATTGGGAACTTAAACAAAGGTCTGTGTCAAGTTCATAAATTTTATGACAGTTTAAAACTTGACATTAATGTTAGCAAAAGTGGTGCCATGATATTTTGTAAAAAAGTTTTAGATTTTGCTGAAATCCCTTTAGTTCACTTTAATAATAATTCTTTGAATTGGTTCCATGAAAAGAAATTTCTTGGTGTATGTTTAGATACAAAATTAACATTTGAGACCCATATTAACTATATTATAAAGAATGCTAGTAAAGGTTTAAATATATTACATTCTCTAGCTGGTGTTCATTGGGGTTCGGACCCAAAAGTCTTATCTATGTTGTATAAAAGTATTGTGAGAAGTCACTTTGACTACAGTTGTTTAGCTTACATGAATGCAAATATTAGCTATCTCAGGAAATTAGATTTGATACAAAATAAAGCACTTAGAATAATTACTGGTGCCATGTGCTCAACTCCAATAAATGCAATGGAATCTGAATCAGGTATAATGCCTCTCAAATTAAGAAGGTTACAGATTGCAGAATTTTTCACACTGAAAATGTTAGCTACTAACAATACATTTATATTAGATAGAATTTTACCAAGACAAGATCTTCCACAGAGCCTAACAAATAGTATTGATATTAATGCTCAATCACTTGTATCTGAACATATACCAGAAATTTTAGCTATAACACTATATGTCAAAAAAGTATGCAGTAACATTAATTCTTTTAATTCTTTACCATTATATAAAACTGATTTTACTTGTATAAAAAATGATTTAATTGTCACTGACTTGAATAAGGTTAATAATCAGTCTGAATTTTTAGAGTATGTACACAGTGAACTGAACATCTATAAACTGTATACAGATGGGTCAAAAACCTCAAGTAAAGTAACTTCAGCATATTATGACCCACAAGCTAAACAAACCAAATGTTTTCAATTAGATCCCCACTGTAGCATCTTTACAGCTGAATGCTATGCCATTTATAGAGCACTTCTTTATGTTAACACTGTAAATACTTTCAATATTTTAATTGTCACTGACAGCAAAAGTGTTTTGTTAGCCTTAAAAAATGATTCCTTTAGATATAATTTAAATTTTATTTTGTACAATATTAGACAGATTTTATTAGAGTTAAATGTGAGAGGCAAGTGTATAAAATTTAAATGGGTACCGTCTCATTGCGGTATCTCTGGAAACGAACTTGTAGATAAAGCAACACGAGGAGATTGTGATGAAGACCACATTAATATACTAAAAGTTCCATTCACAGATTTTAATGAACTATTATCTGCTAATCTGAAGAAACTGTGGCATGATTACTGGAAGATTATTAGTCTAGAAAAAGGCAAGTGGTACAGTGATATTCAGAATGCCCCGCCGCTAAAACCTTGGTATCACAAAAGTAAAGATGCAAACAGCAGAAACTTTATTACTACCATAAACAGACTAAGATTTGGACACTGCAAAACTCCAGCTCATCTTGCAAAACTGAAAATTATAACCGAACTCGAAGCAAAATGTGATCGTTGTGATAAGGTCTCTGACCTTGAACATATTTTTATGAACTGTCAAAAGTTTAAATTGGAACGTTTGATACTAGTGACAGAACTACAAAATTTAATTGATAAAAACGTACTAGTTCCATCGAACCTTAAATATATTTTATCCGTACATGCTTATTTTAAGCCTATTTATAGATTTATTGTTAACACTGTAGGAAAATTGTAATCTTATGTACTTAACAACTGTATTATTAGTAATAAGTTAGGCTTAAAGGACTTGTATCCAGGGCCGTAAAATAAATAAATAAAAAAAAATAAACAGTTTCGTCTCAGAAATAAAAAAACAGACACCTGACAGTGACAGACTGACAGATTAAATAAAGTAACATTCAAGCATGGAGAGCTATAGATAGAATTAATTAATATTAGATAAATTGATATTGGCATGAAGCAGCTGCTGCTGTAATGTACAGTATCGTGTAAGACTATGTAAAGATAACAAGTTCGCTTATTCACCTGAAGTATGAACTGTTTGCTGAATTTGTTATGAGCCAATAATGTTATTTTGCCCGACGTGTGCCAATGTTCTTATGGTAGAAGAGGGTCCGGAGTCCGGACTACGGTATGCTTGTAACACGTGCCCCTATGTATTCAACGTAAGGAGGAAAGTGTCTTCGCGCACATTCCCCAAACTGAAGGTAAGATCGCTGATCAATCTTGATTGCATCATCTCATTATCTATTATTTTGCTGTAAATAGATTTCTGATGTGTTTGTAAATATAATGTTAAATTTTTTCATAGTAATGCATATCTTATATCTTTTCTAGGAACTGGATTATATTATGGGTGGAGCTGCTGCCTGGGAGAATGTAGATTCGACAGATGCCGTCTGCCCAAAGTGTGGACATGGCAGAGCATTCTTCATGCAACTCCAAACTCGTTCAGCTGATGAACCGATGACCACATTCTATCGCTGCTGCAACCACAAATGTGCTCATAACTGGCGCGATTGAGTGAACAATTATAGTGAAAGACAAACTATTGTGTTATCCTTATTATCTTTGTAGTATTACTTGGAATTCTTGTGCATTCAAGTATGAATTTCTTCCAAAAACTTAATTTACTCCATAGTTTCTTAGTTAGACATAAAGGTGCATCACCTAAGATGAAGATAGAAAAAATGGCTCCAGTGATATCTAGTTCTGAAGACTTTGCTTGTGCCAAGGCAGCGGAGTGCCTAGGCAAAGGACAGGTCCTAGCAGTGCCAACTGACACAATATACGGGTTGGCATGCAGTGCTAACTGTCCAGATGCTATAAAAAAATTATATGCTATCAAAGGTAGGGACTCTGCAAAGCCAGTGGCTATTTGTGTGACATACATATCTGATGTCAGAAAATGGGGTGAAGCTGATCATTTGTCTGATGATTTACTCCAAAGCTTGCTGCCAGGACCAGTAACAGTTGTTTTACAGAAGACTAAATATCTTGACAATCCATATCTCAACCCTGCAGCTACAAAAATAGGGATCAGAATTCCTGATCACAATTTTATGAATAGAGTTACAAAGATTTTTGATAAGCCTGTTGCATTGACTAGTGCAAACTTTAGTAATGAGCCATCTACATTGTCTGTGAAAGAGTTTGAACACCTTTTTGGTCATTTAGGGGCTGTCTTTGATGGTGGAGTGTTGAGTCAAGGCTTGGAGAAGAACAGAACTGGTTCTACAGTGATTGACTTGTCGGAAATTGGTGCCTATAATGTCATAAGAAGAGGCATTTCTTATGACAGAGTGATTAAGATTGTAGAAAGTTTTGGATTGAAAAGTATTGTCTAAGTTAATGTGCACAACTGTGCTATGATAGATTATTGTTTTAAATAAAATATGTTATTATATTTTGTATAATTAATTATTTAAATGACTACTGTCTGCTTTACTTGGTGTTATAAGGCCAACTGATGAATGATCAAAAATATTCGCCTTATTATCTTATCTTATATTATAGATGAAGAGAAAGTAGTGTGCCAGGATCGTAGCAAGTGGAAATCTATAGTCTCTGCCTACCCCCATGGGAGACAGGCGTGACAATATGTATGTATGTTATCTTATCAAATACTAATTCTTTCTAGATATCTTAACTACAAAATTAAACCAGTAAACTTCAACAAAAGTTTACTTTCTGAACTTTAACAAGAGCATTTCAATCTTATAAAATAAAAATTTGGCAAATTTTAATCAAACTTATGGTATAAATTTATTTTTATAATTTAAATGTTTCCATGATGAAATTTACAATGTTTTTAGCATTCACTAATGGCAGCCATTGAAATAAGTACACAGTATCAATAATACAAGATGGGCAATAGAATAACATTAAGATACATTGAGTTCAGAACAACAATCTATATTAAATTGCGGTCTTATTTAATATTTACATAGTTAGGTAATAAATATAAAGACTAAATAATTACATCACTAAATTTCACTAAATGTGGTTGAGATGCCATCAAAATTAATTCACTTTTATGTTCTATCACTAATTTATAAGGACAGGGTTACATTTACTATTTTTGTAACATTAAATAGGTCTGGTAATAGGTTTTCTGTTGACTGGCAACTTTGCTTCTAGTTTTTGCCATCGACTTGGTGGCCAGACAATGTATGATGCCTTGGCATTGACTAAACCCAAGGAGACTGGCCCAAAAGTGTTGCTGTCGAGTGTGTGGCCAGTGTGGTCACCTTCAACCCAACAATGACCTTCAGGAACCTTCACATACTGTGATTTGTAGCCTAGAGTATTGATAACGTCACCCTGCAGTCCAACGATGCGTTTTATAATCTTCTGATTGGGATCTTTCGGTGACACTAACGATATCACGTCACCCCTCCGCACATTATAGTCTCTAACCGCCCATCTCGACAAAAATACATAGTCAGTGTTTTTAGAGTCCGGGTTGAGCACTGGTTGCATTGATATACCTTCCACTCTGGCCACATATCCTACAGTGTCAAGAAAGGTTATACCAATCGGTACACCAAGGATGACAGACTTGCATACACTTCTGAACCACATGAATATACCGGTATGTGATTTTGTAACAGAGATGTGTCCGGCATAGTCGTTCAGAACGTCGATTATACTATTTATTGTTAGGTAACATCATAAAGAACTAATTTATTGTAATGAGGTAGATGAGAAATAGGAATTTTGTGACATTTCAATCAAACAATTTGAATCTGTCAGATTGTCACACAAAAAAGTGTCAAAATTTACGGGAAGGGAATTGGAAAATCTTTACAGTGTGACAAATTAATCTATTCTTCACGATTGAGTTCAAAGTGCGGGTTTTGTACTAATGTCAATATAGACAAAACCGCCCAACAAATAAATTGACAAAGAGAGAAATTTTATTAATTTTTAACACAAATTTATAATTTTTTGTAGCAGTGAAAGCCTAGTCCTAGTTATATGAACATTGGACTACCAAGTCAAAGGTCTCAATCTCAAGGAGTGAAACCCTAGTGTAAGTTTAATTTCATCTCCAGCCTAATTCACTGCGCTCGACTTTCCGATTTGTAAAGAACTCGTTTACGTAAAGTCGAGATGGTGAAAATAATATTAAATAACTTAATACAGTTTGTTCGAAATAAGTAAGCCGATCGGAAGTTGTCTGCAAGTGACTTAGAAGTGGTAAATTTTAATAGAAGGAGTCGGTGTAAAGATAATTAGAGTCGTATATGTTTCACATTTGTAATTATTTTGTTTACTAATTTCAATATTTATGTATTAAAACACTTAATTAAACGATTTTATCACGATCGGCTTACTTATTTCGAACAAACTGTACTAGTAGTCTTTAGGCCCTTCGGTTACAGTGGAAGCTGACCATAGTTCTAGAAATAGGCTAGAAGCGTGAGGATGGTAATAAGTGTACGCACGGCCGAACATCGAGCTGATCATTATGGGCTGACCTCGAATTGTACGGAAAGCATTTACAATGGGAGGTCAGTCTAAGCTGGATATCAATAGCTTGATGTGTAGCTATGTGTACATCACAGTGCATTCATATACTTCTCTTTGTCTAAACCTTCAGGATTAAAGCTGGCTTGATTGTGTATACGGCTACATAACAAACATTTTGAAGTGTAGCCGTTCTCATTAAAATGTTGAAGTTCTAGATCTTACTTTATATTTAAACTACAAATTAGTGAGGTCTGATTTCTTGGAAATGTATTGCATTATGTGTAGCTCTGTAAATATTTTCATTAGTTGGTTGTTAGAATTGGTTGGCGTAGCTAAAAGACTATGAGACTAGTTTGATTTTTATTTCACAGGTGGTTTGGTTAGACAACGAGAATATCTTCCATTTTTCGCTGTCACGTCATACTCATTCAGTATTGAATGACCATAGAGCACACTTTCGTTCTTTACAAATACTCAAAAAAGTGTTGATGCTTTCTATAGTAAATTACAACCAACCAAACAGAAATTTTGGACATTTTATTTGTGTGTAGCGAGTATAATATCAATTGAATTAAGTTAGATAAACCCATGTTTCTAACAATCGGGACCTGAGGAGTGATCTAAAAACAACCCTCGATAGATGGAAGTGTTCCGTGGTCGAGAAAAACTTACAATCTGCATAATCAGCTGTCAGTGAGATAGATCATCTGTCCCTGTAAATATAAAAGCTAAGACAATCACAACACGTTTTAGTTTGATATGAGTGTATAATGAAGTAAACAATCGAGCTACAATGTGACCCTGGTTGCGCTCGCGACAGGCAGCGATCTTGAAGCAGATATGGGGTAATAACCTAACAGTGGAGTGAGGCTGGTTATGGTATGGCTGGACTCCCGTGAGGCGGACGTACGAGTTTCACCATCGGATCTTAGGTACATGCTGAAATATGTCCGGCGACTACCCGTTCGCGGCGAAAATCGTGAGCCCGGTTAAGTGCAATGAAAAGCCGTGGGATCTGTGGGTCAGTGAAATAGGGCACCTGTCGCCGCGGCGGGACGATGACGCCACGTTCACGTCGCCGGCGGCGGTGGACGCCAAGGGCGGCGCGTCTGTACGGCGCGGACACGACAACCACCCCTACAAGCAGGTGGAGAGGCAGACGCGCTACCGCCGCGCCGGCCTCAACCGCCTCAAGTATGAGAGCATGAGTCTACATGGACTGTTCCCACAGATGGACAATTTAAATGCTGCTGTGTGTCATATGTGTGGTGTTATAGTGAAGTGTAGTGCGGCATACAGACACTTACTTGAGTCCCACACAGGAGCCGAGCCCCTGCCCCCGCCACCGCCGCCCGTTCCTGTACCACACAAAAGCCGCAGCCGACATAAAAAGGAACCACCACTGCCACCCATCCCTGTAGATATACTCCCAGTGAAATTGGAATCTTCCCCAGTACACACCACCACACCTCCTTTATCAAGGATAATGATACCACCACAGCCCGACTTGCAATACCTTGATGAGGCTAGTACATCCTCTTCTGTGCCGGGGGAGGTGAAGGTGAGCATGGAGTGTGGAGAGTTACCAGTTGTCAGTATACAGGACACAGAGGATCTGCCTCTTGGCGAAAACTTAACAGATGATATTTTTGCAATAATGAATTCTGAGGGTATACAGAGTGCAGATGACATTACTAATGCAGCAGACTGGAAAAATATAATCAGGGATATTGGTAATATGGGTGATATTAACTTCCCTCAAGTTACTGATACTGTACCGACACAGGATTTGTATGCACCAAAACACACTTCATCTCTCTCAGCATATGCAATATCAGATTCAGATCTATCTAATTTTCAATTTGCCAACCCCAACACCTCCCCCATGTTGTCGACGGTCATGGACACTAATGTACTGAACCCACCACCCTTAAAACCGGCAACGACGCCGACTACGCCATCGACAAAATCATCGTCCAGATCGAAAACAAGCAAAACGAAATTTAATTTACGAG